>QAPG01000058.1:176115-257354 GCA_004366825.1 Colletotrichum spinosum | reverse complement strand
AATATATATAGTATATACTTAAAATAATTACTTATAATAAATATCTACTTTTATAATACTAAATTAAGTAAAAATTATATTTAATACTAAATAAATTCCTAAAAAGCTTATAAGTTATAAAGCTATAGAAGTTGCTTAGAAGTTATATTTTACTTATAAATTTTATTTAAATATTCTAACTAGAGAAACTCTAGTAGTAAAATAATTTAATTTTTTTAAATAGTTCTAAGATTATAAAGATAATAATAAAAAGAATCTTATAACTTACTAGAAGAAAATCTAAGCTAACTATAAGAAGTTCTTTAGTGTAAAATAAGTAAAACTTAAGAAGCTAAATATACTACTAAATATAAATAATAATATTCCTATATTCTTACTAGAATATTTAGAATTCTTTCTAGTTATATATAAAACTTATTTATAAATTTTATAAATTATTATTCCCTTATCTTTATTCTTAATTATAAAAGAAATAAATATCTAAAATACTACTACTAAATAGTAGTTTATATAGAAATTAGTTTAGAAGTTCTTTTATATTCTAGTTAGTAATTATTTAGAAAGATATTTAAACTATTATAACTTTCTATATTTTTATCCTAGTTTTTATAGATTTATATAAAAGAAACCTTATTTTATAAAATTTAATCTACTAAGTATTAATTTCCCTATTTCTAATTATAGTAGAAAACTTATACTAAACTAGTAAAAACTATAGTTTACTATTAATTAGTATAGAAATAGATAAATCCTAGTAAAATATTTTATTAAATATTATAAGGAAAGTCTAGATCTCTTAAGATTAAGTCTAAAATAATAATAAATAGAAATTAGGGATTATATAATACTTCATAATATAAAAAGTATACTTTATCTAAAAAATATATTAAATAGTATAAAGCTTATTTCTTTACTTAAAATAAATCTATAAATAAAATTAACTAACTTCTTTTATATTTCTAATAGATCTCCTTAGAATACTTAAAAATATTACTTATTAATAATAAGACTTTTTAAGTAAAATAGAATAAATTCTTGAACTAAAAGTAGCTCTATAATACTAATATCATAATCTTCCTATATTATTATAATAAGAACCATTAAGTTAACCTTATAATTAACTAACTAAATAGCTATATATGTTATTTAAATTCCTCATAAAAAGGTTCTAATAATAATAACTTCATTAAAAAAGTTAATAATTTCTAAGAGTTTTACAAAAAAACTAGTATATTTAAAGATATATTTTATCTCCTAAAAACTAATACCTATATAATCCTTATAAAAAAATAATAAGATAAGTATTTATATAGCTTAAAAACTATTAAATAATCTAAAACCTTTATTTATAATAAAATTTTAAATATTAAGAAAAGTCCTTAGTATATAGAAAACTACTATTATAATAAAAACTATATTAACCCCCTTATTTATAAATAGTAATTATTAATTAGTAAGATATTTAAATCTTATTAATCTAATTATAATAACTTTCTATCCTATCTAGTTACTACAAAATAATATTAATAGGATTATAATAATTACTTATTATTAGACTTTATACTAATTAAACCTTATTAATTTGATTAGAATTTATAAATCTATATATTAAACAAAAAAAGAACTAAGTTACCTCTAGTTCTTATAAAGTGAATATAAATAGATATTATTCTAAAAGCTCTTAGATATAGAACCTTAAGACTTAAAACTCCTAAATAATAAATAACTTTATAATAATAATAGACTTTATATAAAATTATTAATAGACTTAAGATTCTAGGAAGTATTAATTAGTAGTATAATAAAAAACTAGAATATTAAGAAACTATAAAATAATCTTTAAAAATACTCAAACTATCTACTATTTAAGTATTATTAGTTATTATCCCTATAGGTTATAACCTACTTTTATAACCTAATTACCCCCTTAGGTCGGACTTTATATCTGTAAGAATATACTTAAAAAACTAGTTTATTAACTAATAAGTAGATTAATAGTAGTAGATTTCGCAAAATACTCCTTATAAGTCTACTAATTATACTTCTTTATACCTAGCTATATAAAAAAAATAGCTTTATTTTATTTAAGGATTTATATAGGATTAATAATAGGTTGACTATAATAATTAATAGTACTTTAAGAGCTATCATACTTAAGAAGACTTTTAGTAATTACCTTATTCTAATTAGAAAAAACTTTAATATTATAAATAGTTGATTAAGTTTATCCTATAAAAACTTTAAATAAACCTAAAGGGAAAATTATAATAAGACTAAGCCTATAAATAACTATAAATATATACTATAAATAAACTTATAGTAATCCTAAATATAAATAGGGTCATTCGTAATATATAAATAAAAAAAATCAATTTCTCTTCTCCTAATATTTTAAGACCTACTATTCAAACAATATTAATTCTTAGATTATAGATCTACAAATAAGTTATTCTTTTCTTCAAATATTTTTCAAAGATTCTCTATCTATTTTTACCCTTTTTCCGAAATTATATATATATAGTATATATGAAGCTTTTTCAAACGTCATAGTTAGGAGTAGTTAGTTAGTTTTAATTAGCTAGGCCCTTTTAGCTATAGCCTATTTTAATATATATGTTATAACCTAAATATAAGTATTATAAAGAGAGATAACTAGTAATATACTATTTATATAATTAATTAATTATAATACTTACTACTNATAACTAGTTATATACTATTTATATAATTAATTAATTATAATACTTACTACTTATAAACTAATACTAATTAGTAGTATTTTATTACTACTAGTATTATTTACTACTACTTAACTATAGGTTAATATAGAATAATCTAAAGAAATAAGATTATAATACTTCTTAAGGAAGTCTCTAAAAGTCTATATAGTAAAAGTAGATAAATTTAAAATTATTATAACTATATATTATCTTAAGATATTAATATAACTTCTAGAAGTTTATATCGTAAAATAGGAAAAGAAAGTAAACTTATAATAATTTATTAACTTAATAATATTTATATCTATTATATAATAAATTAATGATTAAAGTTCCTACTAATTTACTACAATAGAAGTATAGTAATAAGTTTAATAAAATTAATATAAATAAGAGAGAAAGATCTATGATAAATAAACTATTATTTCTTATTACCATTTTTAGATATCGAATATATATTTAGTAAGTAGAGAAATAATAAGAAACTAACTTAATAAGTATAATACTATAGTATATCTTATAATAAAACTTCTTAATAATAATAATAATCTAAAAACTAAAAACTATCTAAATTTTAAAATTTAAGCTTTAGTAAAAAAGCTATCTTATAGTAAGAAAGAAGGGAATAAAAGAAAGTTTTATTTTATTAAATAAGGAGATTTTAAGAAGTAGTATAGAAGGGTTAGTAATATAAAACAATTATAAATACTCCTAATACTTCTTTTTAAATATTCTATAAATAAATATAATTAGTATCTTATAAGGATATTGAGAAAACTAGTAAGCTTATAGTCTTATAATAAGTAATACTAAAGCTAAAAGTATTATAAATCTATTATTTATTATTCTAATTCCTAAGTATTTCCTAAGTATTCTCCTAGATATTAATAATATAAAGGATTAATTGATATTACTTATAAATAATATAAGAAATATTAAATAAATATCTAGATATAGAGTTATTTAGCTAGTTATATTTATAATATATATAAGAAATCTAAAAAGGATAATATTTAATAGTTAATAGTAAGACTTAAGATATAAGGAAGAAAGATAATTATAAGAAATAGTATAAGAGAGGAAGATATATATTAATAAGAAGAAGTAAATATTACTACTTATTTAATAAATATGGCGACTTTTAATTTTAAACTTACTTCCTATAATATACTAAGAGAAGATATTATCTTATATATTAGTAGAAATATATAATAATAATTTATAATACTTATTTTTCATCTCCTATTATTTCTATTTACTATTAATAGTATATTTATCTAGTTATAATATATAGCTATAGCTAACAAGATATCAGGCTAGATTTATACTAAGTAATAAGATCTCTTAATAGGTTCATATTATACTATATAACTATTCAAACTTAGCCTTCCCCTTATTTAACTATAATTCTATATTTATATTTAACCTTTATATTACTAGAATATCTACTATTCTAGTAACTAAAACTAGTATATAGAAGCTCTAATAACCCCCTAATACTTTCCTTTTCTATAGTAATTTAATATAATCTCCTCTTTCAGAAGTCTTATCTTTAAAACCTAACTACTAAAATATTAATATAAAGTAGTAGTATTCTACTCTTTTTCTAATATCTTTCTTTAATTAGAACCTAGATATCTATTCTAAATTTTATATTCCAGCTTCTTAATATTAAGTTCTAACTCATATTAATCTCTTAAAATATATTCTAATTATAATTATATTCTAATTAACTTAAACCTTCTATATAGAATAACGAGTCTTCTTTAAATATAGAAATATTAAAAAGACTTCTTCCTTACTCCTAACTATAAAGACTTTATATTTATTATGAATATAATATTTTAATTCTTATAGAAATTATATTAAATTTCCCTTAATAGTAACTTATAAATTTCTTATTCCTACTTATTCTATAGAATATTATATTTACTAATTAAACTGAAGTAGTATATACTTTATAATCCTTCTAACCCTAGAGATTAATATTATTCTTTTTACTATTCTTATTATCCCCCCCTAGCAACCTATAGGTAACTTCTTTATTATTAATTTTACTATCTTCTACTTTAAAGAAACTTTCAATTACTTTTAATTAGAAGAAGGTTTGTTTTATTATTCAAATTTTCAATCTTATATATAAATCACCCTTACTTTCTCCTTTATTAATAACTTTATTTCTAAGTTATTAAAAATAATAATAATAATATAATATCTATTCCCACTATTCTTATTACTCCTACTACTCCTACCCCTACTTTCCTACTACTTCTTCTCCTTATTCTTATTCCTATTTAAAAAAGAACTACTACTTTTAAAACAAACTATTAAATTATTATATACTTCTTATATCTTTCGTACTAATAATAATAATAATATTAATAACTTTATTTATTTTATCTCCTACTACTACTACTTCTACCTTATAGTTACTTAAAAGCTAATTAATTATATCTTATTACCCTTTTTCTACTATAAGACTATTAATATATTCTTAGTATTTCTTTTTTCCTATTTCTACTAATTACTTTAAGTATAAGTAATAAGTATTCTTATTATACTACTAAATATAATAAGAAGTATATTTTAATATTTTTATATCTTTCTTCTTATAAATTACTCCTATAGCTATAAAGTATATTCTAATATCTCTTTAAGCTATTTATATTACTACTTCTATAGTTCTTACTTTATATTATATTTATAATAGTTTTTTATATAAAGCTAACCTTTTCTCTACTACTTATAATATTAAAGTAGGATACTTATATTATCTTCTCTTAGTATTCTCCTATTAATTATTAATATAAGAAGATCTTAAGAAACCTTCAATTACTACGGCTAAAACTTCCTATATTAATAAATCTAATATTAAATATAAAACTAAAGATAAAGAAGTAGAATAACTAACTTATAAGTATTAACTTATAACTATTAAAACTATAGCTACTACTACTTTATAATATAACTACCTCTTAGAGAGAAGTATAAAAACTACTACTACTTTCTAATAAACCTAAGAAGTATAAATTCATACTATAAAAATATAAATTACTATTTTTATAAGTTTGTAAACTTATTTTCTAAAGTAATATTTAATCTATTCTTATATTATAAATGTTCCTCTATTCTTTTCATACTTCTCTAGTAACCCCCTACTTATTAATAGTATCGTTTTAATATATTAATATTCTTAATTTATATTCCCTAACTTTTAAAACCTCTAAATAGCTTCATAATAATAATAATAATAATAAGAAAGATAGTAGAAATAGAAATAGTAGTAATAAGAAGGGTAATAATAGTAATACGAAGTAATTTCATATTTCCCTAATTCCCTCTTAATACTCTATATATTTCCTTCTTTTTAAAAATAGCTATTATTTTTAAGTTTTATTATATTTTTTTAAGCCTTTAAATTAATATAAATCTTTTAGATTTATTTTATTAATAATTTAAATATATTACTTCTTTTATAACTTATGAGTAATTTTTAAAAGACTTTCTTTATATTCTAACCTTAATTCTAACGATATATTCTACTAAACGTCCTATGAATCTTCCTTTATTTTATACTCCTTCTATTTAACTAAATCTTAATAGTTCTTTTATAATTCTTTATAATCTACTATATAATCAACTTTATATATATTATCTCTTAGTATTTAATAAGGATTATTTAAAGTATTAGTAGATTACTTCTATATTTTTCTAATTATAATAAAGAGGAAATATTATAAATTCTATACTTCTTATTGAAATTAAATTTAAATATTTAATTCCTATTAATTACTTATATTACTCTAAATAATCCTAAATGTTTATGAAATAGCTTTTTAACTAGTTATTTTTATTAAATATTCTTAGTAGATAGTAATATATAATTACTAATTTTGAAATCTAATTACTCCTTTCTCTTATTATATTACTTAATATACCTTTTATTCACTTCTTCTAATAAGGCTTTTAACTACTACTAATATAATTAGAAATATCTTTGTTTTCTTCTACTATAAAGACTATTTTAAGTTTAACACTTTCTAGAGAGTTATTATGAAATCCCTTTAATAAGTAACTTATTAAAATATCTATTAGTATAACTCTAATAATACTATAGACTAAAGTATTATAAATAAATTTAGCTATAAGTAACTATTTTACCTAATTGTCTTAATTAAAACTAACTACTATTTTTAAAAGGTATTCTAAATTCTAATTTTACTATTCTATTTATTTATTAATTTATAAGTAATATATTATATTTAGTTTCTTTTTATTAACTAGTAAGTAAGTAATAAAAACTTAAAATCTACTAACCAATAGTAAATTTCTATTAGATATAATAATTTAAAAAACTCTATATTTAAGGGAAATATTATTTACTAAAAAAACTACTAATCTATCTACTATCAGAAACTCCCTTATAAATAAAATAAAATATATACTTTATAAATTAATTAACTACTACTAATATATTATTATAGGTCTTCCTTAAATATCTAATTAATTGAAGTGATTGAATAATAAAATTAAAATATTAAATATTTTTTAAAAATAGTAATTAACTTTAATTAAAACGATTAGGTAAAATAGCTATTTATAATTAAATTTATTTATAATACTTTAGTTTATAGTACTATTAGAGTTATACTAATAGATATTTTAATAAGTTACTTACCTAAAAGATCTTATAATAACTTTCTAAAAAATATTAAACCTAAAGCAGTCTTTATAGTAGAAAAAAAGGTAAGATACTTCTAGTCCTATTAATAGTAGCTAAAAGTTTTATTAGAAGAAGTAAATAAAAGATATACTAAGTAGTATAATAAGAAAAAGAAGTAGTTAGATTTTAAAATTAGTAATTATATATTACTATCTATAAAACATATCTAATAAAAATAACTAGCTAAAAAGCTATCTAATAAATACTTAAAGCTATTTAGAATAATATAAGTAATTAATAGGAATCAAATATTTAAATTTAATTTAGATACAAAATATAAGATTTATAATATTTCCTTATTATTATAATTAGAAACATATAGAAATAATTTACTAATACTTTAAATAATCCTTATTAAAGATTTAGGAGATGATATATATAAAATTAATTATATTATAAATAATAAAAAACTATAAAAAAACTATTAGTATTTAGTTAAATAAAAAGAGTATAAAATCGAGGAAAATTTATAGAAGTTTTAGTAAAATATATTATTAAAGTTAAAATTAGAATATAAAGAAAGTTTCCTAAGGATTACTAATAAGTTATAAAAGAATAGTATATTTAGGTTATTAGTAAAATAAAATTAGGAAATTTATATTAACCTAAAGGCTAAAGAACAAATATAGTAAAATTTAAAAGTAGTAATTAATCTTTAAAAAGAAAAAATATATAAAACATTAAGGGGAGAATAAGAAAATATTAAATTACTTAGTATTATTATTATTATTTTTATTATTATTATTATTTCTATTTCTACTACCTTCTTTATTATTATTTTTATTATTTAACTACTTAGAAGTTTTAAAAGTTAGGGAATATAAATTAAGAATATTAATATATTAAAAAGATAATATTAATAAGTAGGAAGCTACTAGGGAGGTATTAGAAAGGTAGAAAGGTATTTATAATATAAGAATAAATTAAAAACTATTTTAGAAACATAGTCTAGAAGCTTATAAAAACAGTAATCTATATTTTAATAATATGAGTTTATACTTCTTAGATTTATTAGAAAGTACTAGTAATTTTTATATTCTTTTCTAAAAAGTAGTTATATTATAAAATAGTAGTAGTTATAGCTTTAGTAGTTATAAGCTAATACTTATAAGTTAGCTACTTAGCTTCTTTATTTTTAGTTTTATATTTAGTATTAAACTTATTAATATAGGAAGCCTTAGTTTAAAAAGTTTTATAAATAGTAACTTAAGTTTTCTTAAGATTGTTTTATATTAATAATTAGTAGGAGAATACTAGGGGATAATAATATAAATATCTTATTTTAATATTATAAGTAGTAGAGAAGGGGTTAGCTTTAGATAAAAAATTATTAAAAAGATAATATAAAATAAGAATTATAAGAGTAGTAATATAAGTAGTAATATAAGTAGTTTAAAGAGATATTAGCATATATTTTATAGATATAAGAGTAGTTTATAAGAAGAAGGATAAAAGTATATTAGAATATACTTCTTATTATATATAATAATATAATAAGAATACTTATTATTAATATTTAAAATAATTAGTAGAAATAGGGAAAAAAAGTAATAAGGATATATTAGTAGTCTTATAGTAGAAGGGGGGTAGTAAGATATCGCTAGTAGGTTTCTAGGTAGTTATAAGGTAGAAATAATAGTAGTAGGGAATAAGGTATATAAGGTTATTAATATTATTATTATTAATTAGAAAGGTATAAGAAGTATATAATAATTTAGTAGTTCCCTTCTTTAAAATAATAGCTCCTTTTTAAATAGGAGTAGGAGTAGGAGGAAGAAATAGTAGGAGAGTAAGAATAAGGATAATAAGGGTAATAAGAGTAGTAAGAGTAAATATTATATTATTATTATTATTATTATTTTTAATAATTTAGAAATAAAGTTATTGATAAAAGAGAAAATAAGAGTAATTTATATATAAAATTGAAAATTTAAATAATAAAAAAAATCTTTTAATTAAAAGTAGTTAAGAGTTTTTTTAGGGTAGAAGATAGTAAAATTAATAATAAAAAGGTTACTTATAGGTTATTAAGGGGAAATAATAAGAGTAGTAAAAAGAATAATATTAATTTCTAAAGTTAGAAGAATTATAAAATATATATTATTTTAATCTAGCTAATAAAAATAGTATTCTATAGAATAAGTAGGAATAAGAGATTTATAAAGTATTATTAGGAGAAGTTTAATATAGTTTTTATAAGAATTAAAATATTATAATTATAATAAATATAAAGTTTGTATAATTAAAAATAAGGAAGAAATTTTTTTAATATCTCTATAGTTAAAGAAAGCTAATTATTTTATATAGAAGTTTTAAATTAATTAGAATATAGTTATAATTAGAATATATTTTAAAAAGTTAATATTAATTAGGATTTAATATTAAGAAGCTAAAATATAAAGCTTAGAATAAATACCTAAGTTCTAATTAAAAAAAGATACTAGAAGGAAAGTAAGGTATTACTACTTTATATTAATATCTTAATAGTTAAATTTTAAAGATAGGATTTTTAAGAAGGGGGATTATATTAAGTTATTATAGAGAAAGGGGGTACTAGGGGGCTATTAGGGTTTCTATATACTAGTTTTAGTTACTAGAATAATAGATATTCTAGTAATATAAAGCTTAAATATAAGTATAGAGCTATAGTTAAGTAAGGGGAAGGCTAAGTTTGAATAGTTATATAGTATAGTATATGCCTATTAAGAGATCTTATTACTTAGTACGAACCCAGCCTGATATTGTTGTAGTTGTTGATAATGCTCCGTAGCCGACTCTTAATCTTCTTGTTGATTCTCCCTAATCGTGTAGCCTGGTCCTTTCGAAACTCTTTTGGTGTGAATGCTCTAGTTAACAGCTTACTGAACCCTTTCTCACGCCTTTCGGCTAGCTCGTCGACGTGGGAAATCATGGTATCAAGTTGAGTTCTCCAGCTTATTAGTCCGTCCCGGAGTATTGTAGTGTTAAGCCAGAGCTCTATAGTCTCGTGGTTAGAAAGGTTTCCGAAATCTTGTTCGTCCTGTTGGCTCAGATGGACGATGACTCTCTCCATATCGCCTTGTGCTTTTTCGACTAACTTTTTGATTTGTCTGGCCTTTTCAAGCTCGGCAAAAATGCCAATCAGTAGAAACGGATGACCAATTGCATTCTGTGAGTATTGAAGTCTGTTAACGACCTGCTGTTCGACTTCAGCTGTGCTGCCAAAGAGTATGGCACATGTTGACCCAGTGTCCGGCCGGTGGGTTACTGTCAACGCCAAGTCGCCTCCCCAGAGATTAGAAGAGCGACAATGATAAACTTTGACTTTTGTGAGCAACGACTCAAACTCTTGCCACCAGGGTCCTCGTGGTGTCATCAAGCTGACTTACCGATTGCAGGCGCCTCATCGTGTTTCAAAAAGACTTCGGCGCTGGAGAAGACAGCAACGTCACGCCTGTTGATCACTCGTGATATTCCACTATGAATCGACAGCTTCCCTGCAATGAGTGAGAATGTCTCCAGAGAAAACGGCAGAGAGTCTATCTCCTGAACACGCTTCGAAGCGAAGTCGACCGTTCTCGGGACCACACTAAAGGTCAAGATCTTCGTCAGAGAACTCACGAACTTTTAGTTGCGTATTTACCGGCTTCTTACACTAATGTGATGCTTTTTCGCAGTAGATTTGGCTCCCATGCTTCCCGGTTCTAAACGAAGTGTATCCAGTTAATGTGTACTCTCTTCAGCCCAGGGTAGAACCAGACGCTTACATCCAAAAACCACTCCTTCCAGTCTTCATAAGCCATCGGGACTACCTCGGTGGCCATAGCTGAGGCCTGGAATATCAGAATCAAGATCGAATAGAAGTCGCTCAATGGCCTCTCACTGCGTTCTTTTGCGCCAGCCTGATCACCTTTGGGAAGATGTCGCCCGCTGTTGGTAGTTCATAACGGAAAACCCTTTTCAGATCCAATGAGCATGATGCCAAGTCTGCGTAATCAATAGGCCAGTCCATTGGATTAGAAAGTCAAAGACTGGTTTGCGCTGATAGAACGTCGCTACACGCAGGAACAAGAATCTACCCGGGATGCCTCGGCCCTACTTATGTGGCATCAACGCAGCGCCAAGAATGCCTGCTCACTTTGGTATTTGATGAGAACTCATTTTCAGAGCCACTGCTTGTTTACTCCTGCGCAAGTAGAACGCCTGGAGACGAATGTCTTCTCGAAATATCCATGTGAATATGCATGACCCCGCTCAAGAGGTGTGTCCCAAACAAGGCTGTGCTTGTGTGACGGCTTCAATATACATGTTCATCGTGTACAGATTGGTTCGCCTTCTAAGCCATACAAATTGGACACCGAGAAGAGCCTTTTGACGAAGCACAATGTGCTCGATGGCTTAGCTGGCCCGGTCTTGGACGCCCAATGACTGACCACCTCGGTGAACTCGAGGCGAGTACACGACAAGGCAGCTCTGCAGTCTGACAGCCATTCTGCTAGGCATCTCAGAGTTGCAGAAAGTCTTCGTTGGCGTCCAATCATCTCCTCATGCCACCCTGCTACTCGGCCGGTTCATCATGCAAGCCTGCCTGACACGCTCATGCTGCAGTCCGTAACATTCAGTTTCCAGAAGCGAGCAGGCGTTACAAGTGTAGCACCGAGACGTGAGAAGTACAAATCTCCAATGAAAATTGCATCTGAAGCATGATGTGTGGAGAGACGTGATTGCGGCTCAACTGTGGTCCGCAGCGAGGCACCCGGCTGCGCAGGTAGGATAAAGGGAGGTCCAGCAAGTTACCTGACGCCAAAAGAACCAACCCCTGGAAATTCAGCTTCATTCTGCCTTACCTTGTCTAAGTTCATCCTTCCGAAGAAAAGAAAACGCCCTGATCAACACATTAGCGCCATGGTTCTAGAAACGCTGCCTGGCAGATATGCGGACGAGGATACCTTGAAACGAGTCCTGGCCCAGATGTTTCCGGGAAAGACATACAAAATCAAAGTCAGTATTGGTCATTTTTTGGAAGGACGTGGCTAGGTAATCGGATGAATACTGATTTCCTAAAGTATGTCCGAGGCTGGTGGCACCTGACTCTACCACGATCCTTGACGGAAGTAATGCTCATCGCATCAATGGTTCTATCCTACAATGGGAAGACTGACTGAAGCACAGGCTGAGGTGCAACGCATTAAGGACAGTTTCCGGCATTATTCAAATAACAACGAGATCTCAGGGTAGACTAGGCTGAGGCCAGTCGAATGGGAAAACGCAATCCATCGAAATTCTTTGGAAGCAAATGTGAAGATACAGACTGTAACTTTGACTGGAAGATGCTCTGATAGATTATGGCGGTGTATATGCAACGTTCTAGAGGATTAGCATGGTCAATCCAGCCATATTTCCGTCTTAGTCAATCAGCACATAGTAATTTCTGGTTTTTCTCATTCCTGACGATCCGACCAATAACTTTGGCTGGATATGTTTGACCGGCGTCCTGAGTGTAGGGTCCGTCCAGCTACGGCGGTAGTCCAAGAATCTGGATCTTGCATAATCATGTTGACTGTAGGGATTAACATGGGCTTTTATTGCAAAAGCTATCCTCATCCCGGCGTGGACGTTCCTGCAAGCGAAGAAATATTGACTGGCGTAACGGTTCGGTTTCTGGCGGCAGTGGCCAGGGTACAAACGAAGTGCAGTATTCCTCGTCCTCTTTGCATCTTTTCTCGAAACCCAACAGCACATTCGCAACGTCCTCGGCAGACGCCCGGTCGTTGGGTTCGACGACCAACATTCGCCTTTGCACAAAGTCTAGAAGCTCGTGTGCGTACTGCGTGCAACGTCGATGATTATGGAGACCGTTGAAGAACTGAGACGAGTTTAGTACCAGGGCATTTAAGATCTGCTCCGAATTTGTTGCCGGACAGGCAGGGCGGACTGACCTCGGTCACTTCTGGCTTGACGACGGCGCCGGTACCGAGACGACGTGCGGCTGATTGCGGGAGGACCCCGGTCAGGTCGTAGAAGATGTCAAACACGAGGCCACTCTCGTCATCGTGTTGCGAGCAGGGCTCGGCCTTCAGTCGCCACTCTTCGAAATCGTCGACTTGCTGGCCACCGCCCAGCATCCAGGTTACAAACTCCGCATAGACGCAGCCAAGCGTCCAGATGTCCCATTTTCTCGAAACAGTTGCTTCCTTTATTTCTGACTCCGGAGGTCGGTATGTCGGAGTTTGCGGGATGTGGTCGTTGGGAATGTTCGAGCGACTGTGTTTGCTGTTGAAGACACCCAGCCCAAAGTCGGAAATGACCAGTTTGCCGTACCTATCATGGACATCCTCAAACCACAAGATGTTCTCGGCTTTGATGTCTCCGTGTCGGCCGTAGGCCTTGTTGCCATCACCAGCGTTGACGACGGACTCGGGATATTCGTGGATCAGCTTGAGGGCCATGGCCAGTCCTGCTGTTTGTCGGGATACCCAGCATGAGAAGTCAACGAGTGGCTTGAAGTCTTGAGGTTGGTGTTGCTTCCAGTAGTTCAACAAGTCAAACTCCGCCCAGTCAAAGAGGAAGAAGTAGTCATTTCTATGTCTCCAGGCTGTAAGCAGGGATATGATGTGAGGGTGCCTGTCTTTTTCGAATTTCCGAAGCATTTTGAGCTCTTGTTCGGCCTGGACTTGAGTTGGGCTCATGAGCTTCTTCGGCGCGAAAGCCTGCTGGCGAAAACGATATCAGGTTAGATTTGCAAGCGAGCTTTCTGGGTCACAGTACTCACTGACGACGCCTCGCGGTGAAACCCGTGATGCCGAGGGTGGATTTCCACCTTGTAGACTTTCCCGTACCCACCCATGCCTTGATAGGAGGAAGAAAGAAGAGGCAATGACACGCGACGACCGAACGTTAGCCACCCGTCTTGGAGTGGTTCCAGAATGGGCGCCAGCAGGCACCACTGCCAGTCCTCGAAGAGCTTGGCTGTATTATAATCCCATCCAGAGAAGCATTCCAGGGTTTCTCTCGATCCGTCATGCCTGTGGATGTCGACCATACTGCTTTTACGGCCTACATTGACAAGAGGCAAGTCAGAGTCGCAAATACCAATTGTCGGATCCAACAAGGCTTTGAGGTGGTCAAGTGCCTTCGCCAATACTGCTGTAGCGAAAACCATGAGACACTTTCGACCAGTGTTCCCACAAATGGCCTGTGTCAACCGCTCGATCTCGGTTTTGGTCTCGTGCTTGAGACTGTATCTAAGCTCTCGGCGGACGTTGTCGAGGTTGATGAATCGAGACAGCAGGCCCCTTGGGAGGTAGCCTTCCAGCACATCATCATCGTCCAGCAGGTCTGCCCTGAGATGTTTCCTCAGAAGTTCGTTTAGTCGGCAGCTGTCAAGGGAGATTCCAGAGCGTGGACAGGTCTGTGATATGCTTCCACTGCCGTCTTGTTCTCCGACCGTTACTGCGGAGTCGCCGATGTAAGAACCATGATCTTCGTATGAAGGTTCAAGGATATTCCCATCGTTTGGTGCGGGAGAGGGTGAAAGCTGACTCTCTATACCAGCCTCATCTGGTCAGGAGCAACTCGGTGAATGTAGGTACCCGAGATACTCACCTCTGCATCATTTCTTTTCGTTCTCTCTATGCTTTTCTGGTTGGTCATGGCCCGCGACTGAGGCAGTCGCAAGTACACTGGCCGACGATGTATCCGTAGTCTCTAGACCCTTTCTGCCACTTGGCCATTTTTCTCACAGGATGCCTACGCAGGGACTGGCAGCACCTTTAAGAATCATTCTGTTGGGGTTGGCTCCGTTGAGGGAACAAGCACCAGTGCGTATGCAAATTCCATTGCTTCCGTTTGCGCAGATGGACTGCCTGGCGATGCAGCTTTGCTGCCGTGTAACTCGCGAAGACCAAGCCGCAGCCATCGCAAGGGCCAGGGCGGCGGCGGCTTTGCAATATTTCGCCACTCCGCCAGTCAAGGCTTGCAAACAGGTCACGCCGAAAGGTCTGGCACCTACTGGCATCGGCATGTTGGGGGGGTGGTGGTGTCAGGCAGCGTCGGCTGAATCCCTCGCTTGTGTTTCACAGCATGAGGGTGGCAGAGCCTGCTTCGTACGGTCATCGTTACACGAGTGAATCATCGGCTGTCCATCTTTCCTTATATCCCTCGGGCACCCATATTTACACCACGTCCATCTCTCCACCCCCAAAGCAACATCCGCCGCCTCTACCTTTGAGTCTTGACACTCGATGGATCCCATATTTGAGCAGCGACGTGAAATGCGCCAGCAATGGTCGCAGAAGATCCCGGCCACTCACATCTGTCCGTAACAAGTCTCGCGGATACTCCGAGATGTTGAAAAAGAGCAGCGTTTGGGAAAGCTCCAGCTCCAGTCGAGAATGGGCTCGTTCGTCATCCGCGCATCGCGTGCTCTATCTGCGGCAAGAAACAAAAAGGACACCATTCCCAAAATGATGGGGGATACTAATGAACCGAGCAGGAAGAGAAGAACACTTTGAGCAAGAGGCTGGGCATTTCTGCAGGATAACATTCTCTTGCCTCCCATTGGGGAAGCAACTCTATGAGGAATATAGCCGGGCAACATTGTCCGGTTGGTTTTCAGGGAGGAAGAGGGAGTAAAGAAGTGGTAACGGCAGATGCGAAGAAGCACCAGTCGATTAACACAGGATTACCTACATTCGGGGGTTGTTGATTGGGCCGGCTGCTTTCCCCCCCAATAGAACACAAATTAAATTGCCAAGTTCCGCAGCCTTGATTGGTCGACCGTTTTGAGACCCTTATGCGACGCAGTCCCATAAGCATACCAGTCGTATCTTGGCACAAGCGGGAAGAAGGGCACATGGCGGTTGTGATTGGATCAGCTGAATAGATGTGTCGTGGTTGAATTCCACGGTTCAGCTGGCCAGTATCCGAACTCGGTATCCGTACTCGGTATCCGTACTCGGTATCCGTACTCGGTGTCCGTAGACAACCTGCGTCACTCGAGCATACTATGTACATGGCAAAGAGGGACACCCGAGTAAGCTGATTGTCATCTCTGGACCCCTGACAGATCACACCCGCACGACCAAGACCGGCCTCTGGAGTTTGGCCTACAATCCTAGAACAACTATCACAAGAGACTTCCCAGTGTTTGAATCAACTGAAGCTATCCATGTTGTTCGTATTGAGTAACTTTTCACTCAACTCAGCAAAGCCTTCTTCACAATGTCAACCTCCTCGGCAGTTCCGCAAATCAGCCCAGCCCGTCCGTCGCAGTCCAACGACACCTTATTCAACAGGGGCTCGCCGTCGGCCGGGTCAATAGCCTTTCCTCCGGCACACTCCATGATCAACGCGATCGGGTACAACTCGTACAAGAATCTCAGCTTGGGCAGAGTTCCAGGAGACACGGGGGACACGTATACGCCATGTCCCTTGACAAGAGCGTGGACAATGTCGGGAACCAACCCACCGCAGTATCGGAGCGTGTACTTGTGTGTGATGAACCGCGTGATGAGCGCGTTGTACTTCTCGTCGTCCGCCGCGTGACGCAGGTTGGCCGGCGCAAAGTACCGAGTCTTGAACGGCCCCTCGGCCAACTTCACCACCGGGCGGATGATTTCGCATTCACCGACACCGTTCCATCCCAGACCAATTTCAAAGCACGCCGACGGCGCACCCGGAACGCGGAGCGCCACGATGGCGGTAGTCCGAGGTCCGATGACACCCATGATGGCAGCAATCTGCTTCTCCGCCGGCGACTGGCCGACGGCCGTGCGTCCATCCCAGATTCCCACAATGGTGCCGACGGTCCAGTTGGGCGCGATGATGGAACTGCCGTCGAGGGGGTCGAAGGCGACTGTGTACTCTTCCGAGGTTGCAGGCGCGTCGTTTGCATCTCGGCTCGTGGCTGGCCGCGTCGGCTTCTCGACTGGGTCTTCCTCGCTGCTGGCGGTGTGTATCGTCGGGACCTCTGCGAGGGCGTCGCGCATGACCTTTTCCGTGGCGACGTCGACGTTGAGCTGGTCGTCGCCAAACGAGTTGGCGGTGCCGGCCAGGGAGACGTGGTGGGACTCCTGGAGGGTCTTGGCGATGCCCGAGATGGCTCCCAAGATGGCTGGGATCACCTCATCGCGGAGTGACTTGCGATCCTCTTGCGTGATGAGGCTCTTCAAGTGCTCTACCAATGCCGCGGATGCCATGTCGATGTATCGTGAAGTCGGAATTGAGATGAGAAACGGACAGGAAGAACGTTGAGCTAGCTTCAGGATGAGCTATTTTAAGACTCGAGAGAAGATTGAGAGATTTTTGACGATCGAAAAGGTCCCACAAATCCTTGGACTCATCCATCTGTCCACCAGTTAGAAGGCCGTCGACTCATGTCGAGAACTCGATGCGTCTTATCCCACGTGGGACTCGATCTCACTTGGCTGGGGTCCCCAGCTGACTATGAACTCACTTTCTTGTCCTCGGACATTTGAGGCATAGGTTACTGAGGCTTCTCTCTGAAGATGTTTCTAGGTTCCTAGACTTTATGTACGTGAGTCGCTTTCATCAGCTATTACTTTTCTCCAGACATGAGAGTGTTGCAAAACTCGCTGCCTATTGCTCAAATCCCCACGAATTGCTTCCCTATCGCAAACACAGCAAGTCTGCCTTCATCAATTCTCAAGCCTGCGAGCTTTCCTCGCTTTCCACTCTCCCACTGCGCTTCACTCCGCTATAGAACCTCCTCTCCTCGAAAACACGAATGTCGTCGTCAGAGTTGACCTTGCCCTGTCTCCTAGCCTTAAGAATCTTCCTCCTCACCCTCATGACGTCATACTCGGTGTTCCTCGTCAGCCACCACGTCCACAAGTTACCGAGAAACGAGGCAATCGTCGTCGCCGCAGCAATCGCGAAACTCGTCTTGTAGCCGTTGTGTGCGAACCTCGACTGGAACAGCTGAGGCCCAATGACTCCTCCGAGCTGGGCGATGCCGGACTGCAGCCCCAGAGTGAAGGCCGTGCCGGTGGAGCCCGACAGGGTCGCTGATCTCCACGCCCAGAACGGGATGAAGTACGACTGATAGAACAGGGTGCCCAGAATGCAGCTGATGTAGATGCCATAGCGGTCGGTGATGGTGAAGAACAGTACAAAGCATACCACCATACCCGACATGAGTATCCTGTGGCAAAAGTCAGTACTTGCAGTTCTACGTAGTCGCGTCCTCGAAGAGCACGCACATGATGTAGGCTGGCCGCACTATGTAGGCCCTGGACATGAACCCCGCCGAAAAGACGAGGCCCAAGATTGCTGCGGCGGCTGGGGGCATGTTGAGCAGCTGGTTCCTCGGCAACCCGACGAAACCGAGGTTGGTCACGATCGTCGGCAAGTACCAAGTCAAGGCGTAACCGCCAATGTTGATGAGCGTCTGCGACAGCATAAACGACCAGATCAGCGGCGTCCGAAGCACGGCAACGATTTCCCTCTTGGAAAAGTCCGGGTCGTTGGTGAGTGGCGCATTCTCCGGCAGTCGCGCCTCGATGAACTCCTGCTCGCGTCTCGTGAACCAGCGGTCGCTGCGCGGAGACTTTGGGTAGTCGGGCAGATGCCAGAAGACGGCGCCGGAGAAGAGGACGGTGGCCAGGCCCTCGATGAGGTAGACCCATCGCCACGCGCTGAGGCCGCCGACGCCGTTCATGTGGCTGATGGCGTAGCACAACAGGGAGCCGACGATGCCGGCGAGATTCGAGGCGGCGAAGAACCATGTGACTGGCTTCCCTATCTCGTCTGTCCGATACCAGCTGGAGAGCTGGGCCAGGACTCCGGGGAACATTCCGGCCTCGAACATGCTGCGTGGCAGAGGTTAGCCGTCATCGGCATCTGATGGCCAGATACCCGTCAAGAGACTCACCCTAGCAGAAAACGCATGGCGTATAGCTGATGCCTGGTCTGCGCCGCCGCGTGGCAAGCCGTGATGATTCCCCACGTGAAAAAGATTCGTGACTGCCAGAGATGAGGGCTCATGCGTTTCAACAGCAGATTGCTCGGTGCTTCGAAAATGATGTAAGCTATCTAGATCCGGTGTCAGCTCTCTCGTGTTAGGTACCGAGTCTCGAATTCATCTTGACCTACACCATAGATGGACCCGACCCAGTTGTACTGGTCCGATGTCATGCTGAGCTCGTTCAGAATGTTCTTAGACTCCCCGACCTGGAGGACCTTAACGTTCGCGGCGTTTGTTTGGTCAATCTGTCGTATGTGTTAGAGCTATCAAATCTCTGTCGAAGCTGACTGGGATGCCGACCTGCTTGATCATGTACATCACGCCGATGAGGATGAGAAACCGCTTGTCGATGGTCCTCAAAACAGACCGCTCTTCCTCGGCTGAAAATGTGGATAGAAACGCCGCTCTCGCCTCGGGATCATCTCTGAGATTCACCACATTTGCGCGCGCGACGGTAGAGTTGGCCTGCAACTTGCGTGTCGCGGCGGCTGCATCGTGGTCGACGCGGATCTCGTCAGGTTGGGTGGTGGAGGCCATGGCTTATACGGGCATCTCTGTGATCTGTCCCTCAAAAGTCCCATAAGAGCTCTCGTACGAAGACATTGTTATGTTTTATCGGAACTTCTTCGTCCGGCAATCGATGTGGCGTCGGTGCTCGTCACTCCCGATGCCGTACCGGCATGCCGTCCTTATCAGCGTGATTCCGGGGTCGCATGCATGATGTGCTCGTAGGAGATATGGCGATATATCCCACGCTCATGAGTAGAGTGCGGTCGGGCAGTTGGTAGCATTTGCCAGTCATTCGTCGAGTAGCGCGCCGAGAGTGTATGGCGAAATCACGGCCCACCATTCCATCATGCAATCGCAGACATCTCCAGCATGATCCGGACAATTTCCGTGCCGCTTATAGTACTGCTATTCCTCGTCGTCGGCTAACTTGACAACCGAAGTGCCTGAAGTGGTGGGCATCTGTTTCTTGCCTCCGATAAAGGATGTAGACAAACGGAACCTGGGTGCAGGACTGGGGAGTTTTGCTGGGTAGTAAGCCGCGGGGAAGTCGAACGCAACATGCAGAGGACATGACGAATGACGGTGACGACTTATAAGTACAAAAGCCCTTTTTGGGATTTGTCTCGGGCGAGATCGTTTGGTCGGCGAGGTCAATCACCTGGACTTCAGACAACTGCTTTGCCTTGGTGTCGGCCGACTTCCGCCAACATCCGGCAATTTCGCCTCCATCACGATGGCTTCTACCACGAATGCAGATGACAAGCCAAAGAAGCAAATACTTCTCAATGCATTCGACATGTTCACGGTGGGACATTTGTCCTTTGGCCAGTGGCGGAATCCCAAGGACCGAGCCAAGGACAAGCGTCGAGATCTCACCTACTGGACTGACCTGGCAAAGCTGTTGGACAAGGGCGGCTTCGTAGGCTTGTTCTTGGCCGACACTTTTGGTCCATATGACACGTGAGGCCACCTCACCGAGTAGACAGAACTCGAGTTTGCTGACTACCCATGCCAGATACAAAGGCAGTGCTGAGCCTTCGGTTCGAACTGGCGCACAATGGCCCATGGCCGACCCTGTCATTGTGAGAATTCCTGCTCAGTCCCCACAGCTGATGAACACGCTGACATCCGTACAAGCCCGTCTCTGCAATGGCAGCAGTGACCAAGAACCTGGGCTTTGCAATCACGACCTCCACGTCGTACGAGCAGGCCTACGTCGTTGCAAAGCGGTTTGCCACCCTGGACCATCTCACCAAGGGCCGGTTTGGATGGAACATTGTGACGAGCTGGAAAGAGTCTGCGTCCAAAGCTGTGAGTTGACACCATCCCCGTCATGATTTGCTCTGAGCTGACCGTGCCATGCAGGTGGGACTTGCTCTCGTTGAGCATGACACTCGCTACGAGAACGCCGACGAATATCTGCGCGTTTTATACAAGTAAGATCACCGTTCGTCTTGCTGAGGCATTAAAAGATGTGAAGACTGACCATCAAAGGTTATGGGAGGGTTCCTGGTCCGACACAGCTCTCGTCGAAGACGCCGAGAAGGGCATCTACTCCGACTACTCACAGATCAGGCCCATTCACCACCACGGAAAGTTCCACGTCGACGCGCCGTTCCTGACCGACCCATCACCGCAGCGCACACCAGTCTTGTTCCAAGCAGGAACATCACCGTAAGTAAAAGACTGCAACTCACCCAACTTCCCGAGCTCACAGTCTCCAGGGCGGGAATCAAGTTCGGCTCAACTCACGCCGAGGGCATCTTCGTCGCCGGCCTCTCGCCCCACGCCGTCGCTCCCCGAGTCAAGGCCATCCGCGAAGGCGCCGCCGCCGCCGGCCGCGACCCCTACTCTGTCAAGGTTTTCGCCATGATAACCCCCATCATCGGCAGGGACGAAGAAGACGCGAGGCGCAAGTACGAGGAAGCGCTAGAGTACGTTCTCATCGAGGGGGGGTTGGCGCAGTTCTCGGCCACGACGGGCATCGACGTGTCGCAGTTTGACCTCGACCACGAGCTCACGGAGAAGGACGTCGCGAGCCACCTGCAGCGGATTCACTCGTCTCTTTACAATCTGCGCTACCGCGGTGACGATGTTCCCAAGCTTACTCCGCGGAACCTGGGGACGGTGACGGCAATCGGTGGGAACGGAGCGATGCCGGTGGGAACTGCCAGCCAGGTTGCCGATGTCTTCCAAGAGTGGGTTGACATTGCTGATGTGGACGGATTCAACATTGGTTACGTGATTACTCCGGGAAGCTTTGAGGATGCGGTTGAATATCTCGTGCCAGAGTTGAGAAGCAGAGGTCTCCTGCCTGAGGCTATCGCGGAGGATGCCCCGGCACCTACTTTCCGAGAGCAAATCTACGGTCTCGGCCAGAGGGGGTTGCGGCCCGATCATCCTGGTTTCAAGTACAAGTACGACACGTACGAAGACACTGTTGCCGAGGAAGAGGCGGCAAGATCTCAGAAGTGAGAGGCGACAACATTTCACAGAAGGCCCATAAGCAACTGCAATTGAATTTGTTTAATGAGAGTTCTCCATTGAGCGGACCGCAACTACCGGCCCTTGTTGACTACCTACTGAATGCTTCTCTTCTCTTCATACACGCTATGGGTGGCCCAGATCAGGTTTCCTTTGTCGACTCGCCCAACAGTTCATCGGTCCTGGCCTTGATGCTCTCAGTCACTGGTGCAACGTCACCGTGGTTGTTGACAATCGTCAGGGCCTCGCGGAGACTCTCGACCTTTTGGCGAGGGCGTTCTTCAACCGACTTTACGTCCTTGACAACCTTGGCCGGGACGCCTGCCGCGACGCAGTTGGCCGGAATGTCCTTTGTAACAACGCTGCCTGCGCCGATGGTTGATCGAGAGCCAATCTTGACGCCAGGTCTGTTAACGTTAGTCGGCTTTCCCAAGAACTTGACATGGATTGTGCTCTGCAGCATAGTCGGACTGCCAGAGCAGAAACACATGATGTGGCTGGACGCAGCATAGGTAGACGCAGCATAGGTAGACGCAGCATAGGTAGACGCAGCATAGGTAGACGCAGCATAGGCAGACACTTACAAGATGGTCACGTTTCCGCCAATCCAGACGGCATCGCCAATCGTGACGGGCCTTCCCATGCTGGTGCGTCGGCCAAGCTCGTCGGGGTCGAGGTTGTGGCACACGCTGAAGATGCTCACGTTCGGGCCAATTGTGCATCTCTCCCCGATGCAGACGTCGGCAACGGGAGTGTCGAGGATGGTGCAGCTATGGTTGATGAATGTGGACGGAGCGATGTGAAGGCGCAGGCCGTAGTCGATGCGGATGGGAGCGGTGATGAGAGGCACGGGGAACGTGCTAGGGTCGCTGTTTTCAGTTGAACGGCCAGTTGGAGCCACAATCCTCAGAGGTGTCAGTATATCCTCCGAATGGGGACTTTATCGATGTCGATGGTGTTAGTGGATTGTCGTACCTTCGCCATGCTGCGTTCTTGACTGATGAGGGTGTTCCTGCGGGGAGCTTGTTGAACTCCTCACAAGCCTTCCCGCATCGAGCCAAAGCAGCCGTGAAGTCTTGCTGGGTGACGTTGTACGATATTTCGTGATCTTGGGGCGCCATGGTGGAGTTGGTGTTTTGGTTGGACCTTTTTAATCGAGAGTGTCGTGGAGTATAAAGGTCAAAGTTGAAAAGTTGAGGGCGTGTTGCGAGGTGGGAATATTTTCAAGTGACCTGGTGCGCGTACCTTCTACTTTAAGTCGATGGGAAGCCTCCTTCACCTTTGATCAAAATATTGAAGTGAATAACAGACATTTCGCACACTAACCAAGTTGGATTGCTCGTTCACTCGGGATGTATGAATCGGACGGAAAGCTTGGATGTCCGGGAAATTATTCGATTATACTGCTTGGCCCTTCTATTCCAGACCAAGATCCTCTAAAGTTGTCCGAGTGCTAGACTCTACGATGAATTAGGCAAACCCCTTTTCCCATTCAACAGCTGCATTCATGAAGACACCTGCGCCACGGAGGTCGTTCTTGCGGATACCAATGCTCGAGTAATACTATACGTCAAGTCAGCTCCAGGGTAGTACATGACAAAAACACCAAGAATGCGGATAATCTTACCTCGAACGTAGCATTGCTGCCCAAACTGCCCACCTCGACTGTGCCCTCCCAGTTGATCGTCCCATCGTCATTGTACGTGACAAACATGTCGACCATGCCATTCCAGGCCTTTTGAGCTGGTTCAAGGTACTGTTCCTCGGACAGAAACCCCAGGTTCAACCCTCTCAGCCAGCCAAATGTGAACATGACACTCGCGCTGCTTTCGATGTAGTTGCCCTTGACATCCTCGTAGCGCTCTTCCATGATGTTCCACCAGCCGCCCGTCTCGTCCTGCGCGCCTTTGAGACCCTCAGCCAGGCCGGTGAAGTATCCCAACAGTCTTTGTCTGCCGGGGTGCTCTCCGGGTAAGAGGTCAATGACTTCAAGCAAAGCCATGAAGTACCAGCCAACCGCACGACCCCAGACCAGCGGCGCGGCTCCTGTGACCGGATCGGCCCAGACCGCCTTCTTACTCTCGTCGTAGCCATGCACCAGCAAGTTGTCGTCACGGCGGGTCCTGGCGTCAATGTTGTCGAACTGGCGAACGATATCGTCCCAGGCGGTCTGGTTTTCCGGCTGGAAGAGCGAAACGTACTTGGCGTAAAAGGTGTCAGCCATGTAGATGCCGTCGAGCCACATCTGGTTCGGGTAGACGACTTCGCGATGCCAGAAGCCTCCTGTCGGGGTACGAGGATGTCCATCCAGCGTGGCCTTGATCCTGTCGGCCGCAATGCGATACTTTTCTTCTCCGGTTTCCTCGTACCAAAATAGCACGTTGTTCCCGAAACGGTAAGGGTCAAGGCTGTATCTCGAGTAGTTGAAGCCGTCAATGGTGCCGTTGGGAAACACCACCGCATCTACTTGGGCCCTGTAGTAGTCGTAGACTGTTTGGTTCTTGGTGTGGTCGTAGACAGCCTCGAAAGATGTGTAGAGGGTTGCTTGATCGTAGTGGAAGCTGGGCGCGACGCCGCGGCGAATCATGGAGTCCGTCATCCAGCTGGAAAAGGGCGGATGGTTACATGTTGGCGCTGCTGAAGCAAAACTGGCAGCTGCCAGCTGGTATGTCAAGAATCTGAGACCTTTCATTTTCAGGCGTGGCCTAAATCACTACAAAGATTGTATCGACTTTTCCAACGTGGGACTGGAAAGACTTGCCAATTTATGTAGAGTGAGTACATATCCTGGAACCCCAAAGGATTGCTCGCCAAGCCTATGTATTCCAATAAGGACATTGTAGACGATGTCTAAATCTCTTTTTGGCCAAACCTATGCCGAACATGTTCACCAGATCGTCAGTTATCCTGCACGAAATCGCAAGACCTTGCGGCGCACAACGATCACCCGCTTTAAAGATACTACGCAACCAAGGTAAGCCGCTTGGCGCTGTCTAGAAAAGCCAGCAATCTTTACCCCGAGTTGTGGAAAGTAAATCTCCGATGCTGATTTACATGATGGCTCCGCAACAATACCGAAGTCGTGCTTGGCTGCATGAGGGGAAAGCTCGAAAAGGCAGCTTGAAAGCCCTCGGCGAATAAATCGGAGCAAACCTTTCCCAGCGGTTGAAAAGCGAATATCAGCCTAAATTCTCATGAACAATCATCGAGAAGTCGAACTTGCTGTACTCCTGTCGATGATCACTTGAGGATCCACGGATTGCATTTTCTGATGTATCGAGGAGTGCAAATTTGCCGATGGGATAGACGTAGGGATGTCATTGGAAACTTCTTGCGAGTTACGCCGGCTCTATATAATCTTGAGCGTCGCCTACTGACGCCATGACCAGTGCTCTCCATGAATCTTGAAGCCTGACGATGTCGGAGGATGGTCAAATTAGCAAGCTGAGAGTCGTGGTGCTTATTGACCTATGGTTACTAAGAAGATTAGTATATTTGCAAACAAGAAACAAAGACCACTCAATGCTCGATCACTACTTGGGGCGCTACCTACCGGTGGCCGCGAACAGCGTGGTATCCGACGAGGTCGCCGCGTCAGGTCCGGTTCGGCGAAGTGGGTCCCGTCCATAATTCATCCAGTTTCTCCGGCGTTCCTCCGGCAATGCTCCGTTGCTGCTCTGGTCAATTGCAACAGCAGTCCGTTCGAAAAACACATCATTATTATTTTATCAAGGAAATCTGTGATATTGATTTAATCTCCAGTTATCGGTCTGCTCCCATAGCACTCAAAGACACATTCTGTGGACTTAAGCCACATGGCTGCTGCTACACCAGCCACGGGGGCTGACGCCACACAGTGGCTTATCGTCAGCCCTCGTAGGCGAACCACGCCATTCACACCACATTGGTGACTCGTGCCTGTGGCATCGAGGGTCGGACGCATCGAAATGCATCGGGACCTTCATTTATACAGTCTCATGTTATCTTCCAATAAATAAACTTTGCTGGCTTGAGTAAACCGACCATTCATGATGTTGAGTTACTATAGTTCAGGTCGTCACGTCTACCTTCACTTTACCCATAGCTTTGTACCCATACGTGGTCACTACACCCATGATAGGAACTATGAAGTATTTGAAATATTGCGGCGAGTGATAATTTAAGTTGACGATCATTAAGCTTGTTTTTATACAATTTCAATTACTGAATAACCTAAAAATACAAGGAACGCGGAAATCAGAGCCCACCTTCACCAGGGTGGTGCAGTGCAGCATCCGACACTCACTCACGTTGGTTTCCGTCCGACATCCGGTCGCGGGGCCGAACCCCCACCGGGAAGCTCAGTGAGAGCTCGTATTATTCATCATAATAGTATCATGACCCTGACTACCAGACAAATACAAGCGGTGAATGGTTAATGATGGAGTTGCCAAGGCTGAGAACATGTGCCGAACGTGGAGCTGGTAAAGCAGGATTGGCAGATGACCAACAACCTGGTTGAGAGACCTGGTAACTGATGCTCGTTTCCCCGCATTACCCACCACCGCAAGTCAAACCATGTCGTGCTCTACTTTGCCAGAAGTGCGAGTTGTTGTAATTACAGCAAGGTGAGAAGCAGCATCCTGTTACCGCGGGCCCAGCTGCCTTGACGTGGAAGGTCATTCTGGACTTCGAAACTAGCAGCTCCAGGACTTGGTCGGCCCCGCTGGGATGGGGATAGGGCCGATTAAGAGCCCCATCACGGTGTCCCCACGCACCATCGCCTCGGTGCGAGACTGACACAATGACGAGGCCGACGATGTCGTTATGCACCTGTGGAGAAGCTGGGTGGTCTGGGGTCCCCGCACTGCTTGGTTCCGTGAGGCTGGTGGCCCGAATATCAACCGAATCCGTCCTCGGCAAAAGACTTTTCTCAGGAACCGTAGCTGAGGGCCTGTTCGGCTATCAAGCCACTCCGTCATGCCACGTCCAAGCAAACAACGTCCGGCGTACTGGGAGAAAGTTGTAGTTGGCGGTTCAGCTGCAGAACAATCATATGGCGGTGAAGTCGGCGTCAGGATTCCAATCGTTGGACGGAAAGTTGAGCTGAACAGACAAGGCACGAGACGGACGCTTCTATGGGTCTCTGGCGGGCCACATCCACGAGGTTCTCGTCATGAGCGGCTCTGATTACCGCAAATGGCCAGGTATTTGTCGACTTTCGACACGATCAAGTCCCGACATCCGGCAGTCCCCATCCCAATGGAGAAGTCATCACATCTAGTTTGTCTTCAGCCCCTCTTCTACCACACCATTCTTAGTTGCTGGAGCCTCTTTCTCACCGACACAAGGCCGTTCAAATGTTGCCAAGAACGATAGCTGCAGCTGCAGTTGATGTTTCTCGCATGAATGGCTCCATCTTGTTTTCGTCACTTGTTGTGCGTCAGAGGAGAGCTCGTTGGCAATGAGAAGAGTCGACATAAATAGCACTCTGATTCCGAAGTTGATCACGAATAGAACTGTTTGAATCAGCCAGCCACGTCCCTAGTCTCCCACTCATCTGAACAGCTGAACCATCAGATCCAAGATGAGGACTGACATCACAGCCCTAGCTCTGGCAGTCTTGCCATTCGGGGCCAACAGCAATCCCACCTCAAGACCGCAATGGCTCTTCCGTCGAGAAGAGCCTCTCCCCATCTACAAGAACGCATCCTACTGCATCGATGCTCGCGTGGAGGACCTCCTTCAGCGCATGACCATCGAGGAGAAGGCCGGCCAGCTCTTCCAGACCCAACTCTACCAAGGTCCCAATGGCACCCTCGACGAGGGTGACGCCGCCGCCCGGCGCAACAGCACCGACAACATGATTGGAGAGAAGCACATGACGCACTTCAACCTCGTCGGCGACATCAACGACGCCAGGCAAGTGGCCGAGTTTGTCAACCTCGCCCAGAAGCGCGCCCAGGACACACGTCTCGGCATCCCCATCACCCTCTCGACGGACCCGAGACATCACTTCACGGAGAATATCGGTACCGGCTTCCAGGCCGGAGTCTTTTCGCAGTGGCCTGAGACGCTCGGTCTCGCAGCCCTCAGAGACGCGGATCTCGTCAAGAAGTTTGCAGAGATCGCGCGCGAGGAGTACATTGCCGTGGGCATCAGGTCGGCTCTGCACCCTCAGGTCGACCTGTCCACCGAACCTCGCTGGTCTCGTCTGGGCAACACCTGGGGCGAGAACGCAACGTTGACGAGTGAGCTTCTCGTGGCGTACATCAAGGGCTTCCAAGGAGAGCAGCTCGGCCCTCACTCAGTCACCACCGTGACCAAGCACTTCCCGGGCGGCGGTCCCATGGAGAATGGCGAAGACTCCCACTTCACCTACGGCAAGAACCAGACCTACCCCGGCAACAACTTCGACTACCACCTCATCCCCTTCAAGGCGGCCATCGCAGCGGGCGCCAGGCAGATGATGCCGTACTACTCCCGCCCCATCGGCACCGAGTACGAACCCGTCGGCTTCTCCTTCAACAAGCAGATCGTCACCACCCTCCTCCGCGAGGAGCTCGGGTTTGAGGGTATCGTCGTCACCGACTGGGGCTTAATCACCGACACCGTCATCCGCGGCCAGGACATGCCCGCGCGCGCCTGGGGTCTCGAGAACACCACCGAGCTCCAGCGCGCCGCACGCATTCTCGACGCCGGGTGCGACCAGTTCGGCGGCGAGCAGCGTCCCGAACTCATCGTCCAGCTCGTCCGGGAGGGCACCGTCACCGAGGGCCGCATCGACGTTTCCGTGCGCCGCCTCCTCCGCGAAAAGTTTCTCCTGGGGCTCTTCGACAACCCCCTTGTCGACCCCGAAGCTGCGGCCAGGGTTGTCGGCAACGACTACTTTGCCCGTCTCGGGAACGAAGTCCAGCGCCGCGCGTACACCCTGCTGACCAACAAGGAGAGCACGCTCCCCCTGAGGCACGTCGCGGCCGACACCAAGTTCTACATTGAGGGCTTCAACGCCACGTTCCTCGAGGCGCGCAACTTTACTGTCGTCGAGACCCCCGAGGAGGCTGACTACGCCCTCCTCCGGCTCGAGGCGCCGTACGAACCCCGTCCTGGCGGCTTCGAGGCCAGCTACCACGCCGGATCGCTCGAGTACTCTGACGAGGAGAAGGGGCGCCAGGCGGCCATCTACGCGGCGGTTCCCACCATCGTCGATGTCATTCTCGACCGTCCCGCTGCGATTCCCGAGATTGTCGAGTCGGCTGCGGCTGTGTTTGGTAGCTTCGGCAGCGGCAGTGAAGCCTTTCTGGATGTTGTTTTGGGCATCAGCGCCCCGGAGGGAAAGCTGCCCTTTGACCTGCCTCGCTCGATGCAGGCCGTGGAGGACTCACATGAAGATGTTCCGTACGATACGAAAGACCCAGTCTTTAGGTTTGGGCATGGTTTGAGGTACGCCGAGCTTTGCTCCGCTAACTGAGGTTGAGGAACCTGGGCCTTGTTAGAATATTCGGGCGGTGAACAATGGTCCATGAGGTATATGACGATTGACGATTTCGTTTGTTGAGACGGAGCTCGAATAATGTTAGAAATTATACAATGCTCAATGCTATTCGTTCGTCAACGGTGAAGTCACCACTCCATCAGCTTTGGTCCGCCTCATCCACCAGTCACCTTGACGTCACACTTCGGTTTCCCCATATGTACTCGGTCATCTCCTCCCTTGATGTCTGGTTCTATCGAAACATTCTAGAGTCTTTTGCAATCAGAAGATACTGCTCAGCACCACGCATCACACACGCTACACATTATGTCATCAGCCATCGTGACGGGAGCAACCGGTGAGTGCGGCCCCGTTTCGGCTCCGAACCACCTGCGCCCCACTAATCCCGACCGATTCGGGCCGGACGCTGACAGAAGTCAATAGGGATACTCGGCCGAGAGATCGTCAGCCGCCTCGGGAAGAACCAGGATGAATGGAAAACGGTCTATGCCTTGTCGCGCAGCAAGAAGGATGAGTACGCGTCCAACGTCAAACATGCCTCCATCGATCTCACGGCCTCTGCCGAGGAAATGGCCGAGAACCTGAAAGGTGTCGAGGCCGAGTATGTCTTTTTCTCCGCCTACTTGCAGAAGGAGACCGAGCAAGAGAACTGGGACGTCAACGGTGAGTTCCTTACTACACTAGAATGAGGTTTCTGAAGCACCTAGACTTACCCACGCATCCCAGGCGACATGCTCCAAAACTTCCTCGCAGCGCTCGAGAAGACCGGAGCCGCCGCCAAGATCAAGCGTATCCTCCTCGTCACCGGCGCGAAGCAGTACGGCGTGCACCTCGGCGTCCCCAAGAACCCCATGGAGGAATCCGACCCCTGGCAGCGAGGCGACCCCTTCCCGCCCAACTTTTACTACCGCCAGCAGGACGTCCTCTGCGACTTTTGCGAGGAGAACTCGCACGTTTCCTGGACCGTCACGTACCCCAACGACGTCGTCGGGTTCGCCAAAGGAAACTTTATGAACCTCGCCACGTCGGTGGGGATCTACGCCGCCGTTTCCAAAGAGCTGGGCCGCGACCTGGAGTTTCCCGGATCCGAGACGTTCTACACCAGGTTCGACTCCTTCACCTCGGCCAGATTACACGCCGAGTTCTGCGAGTGGGCCGTCAAAGAGCCAAAGGCTGCCGACCAGGCCTTCAACGTGGTCAACGGGGACGTGGAGAGCTGGCAGAACCTGTGGCCCAAGGTCGCGCGCCGGTTTGGCATGAGGGTCAAGCAGGACCAGTTTGCCTCGCAGTCGGAGCTGGCTAGCGTTTCGGACTTGTGCGAGAAGCCGCCGTTGAGCCTGGTCGCCGAGCAGACTGGCCTGAAGAGCAAGATCGAGCCAAGTAAGCTGGAGCAGAGAATCGACCTGACCAAGTGGAGCCAGCAAGAGGAAGTCAAGCAGGCGTGGGACCGGCTTGCGGACCGCGAGGGTCTCGAGAAGGACGCTTTCGAGAAGGCGACCTGGGCGTTCCTCGGGTTCGTGCTCGGTCGTAACTTTGACTTGGTCATTAGCATGAGCAAAGCCAGGGAGATGGGATGGACTGGGTGAGTGTGTCGTTGTGGATTGGCAGATGGCAAGCTGACTGGTTGCAGATATAGCGACACCTGGCTGAGTCTCTCGGACGTCTTCAAGGACTTGGAGGCCGAGAAGGTCCTCCCTCGCACTCATTGAGCGCTGCCATAGTCGTAGGTGTGCCGTAACAGCGTGGAACAGAGAATGAAGGCTCTCGTAACGAAAAGGAAATGGGAATCTCTAGTCTAAATCAACTCCAGCTCGCTATCCGCATCCTTGGCTGCCTCCATGCTTCTACCCAGAACGCTCTTCTCGTGCTCCGTCAGCTCTCGCACATTTGTTCCGACCATGCAACTCATGTCCTTCTTCCTCGCGCCCTTGACCCACGGCTGGTCCATCATCCAGTGCGTCGGCACCTCAAACTCGGTCGCGTTGGCCATCTTGTTCTTCAAGAGACCCCCGTTGTACCACAGCAAGGCGTCAATCTCGTCGACGTGAGCAATGACGAAGCTGCAGACGCGAGTCATGTCGTCCTGTACGGGCCTCTTGGGAATCCTCCATCCCACCATGCCGCCATAGTGCCGCGAGAAGGAGTACCTGGACCCCGTGGCCTCGAGGCCCATCCACCACGTCTCCTTGTCGCCGTACGTGATGCGGTACGTCCAGGCGTTGCGGACCGCGTACGAGTTCTGCCACCCGACGTGCAGCAGACCCAGCAAGACGTCGAGCCGGCCCTTGTTCAGCACGACGATGCCGGAGTCGGCCTCCTCGGCGTATCTCTCCGTCCAGACGAGCGACTTTTGCAGCTCCTCGCTCGGGTGCTTGATCGTCTCGTGGAACCACTCGTGCCTCTCGGGGAACTGGTCCTTCCACAGCAGCCGGTCGTGGAACAGCAGCGCCCCGGTCTCGCGATACGAGCGCTGCTGCAGCAGCTTCTCGGGCGGCTGCAGGAACACCACGTCGGCGTCGAGCAGAATCACCTCCTCGAAGCGGCTCCCCAGCGCGGCGAACGGCTTGATCGCCCATCCGCCCTCCGCCAGCCTCAGCGTGGTATCGTCGAACACGGTCGTGATGTCCAGAAACTCGAGCCGGTTCGCGGCGTCCGTTCCGGCTGCCTGGACGATCTTGTCGCGGTCCTCCTCCTTCAGGTCGTCGTCGCTCGCGTACACGATCTGGATCGGCAACGTCGTCCGGTGCACCCTCGTCAGCGACGCGACCAGGTGGCACGCGAAGCGCAGCGTGCCGGACCCCGTCGGGATCACGATGCCCGCGTTCTTTGGCGTCCTCGGTCCCTCGTCGACCGGTTTCTCGCTCGTGATGGCGTCGACGGCCGCCTTCGCCGCGCCACCACCATCCGACGATAACCCCTCGACAACCTGCTGGACCCGACGGACCGGGGTCTCGGCGCCATGAAAGCTTCGCCTCAGATCGGCCAGGGGCGAGCTCGTACGGGGGTCCCTCGGCGGAGATTGGATGTAAGGGAACAGGGATGCCGCGACTCGCTCGACCTTGTCCTGCAGGAAATCCCTCTCGGCCCCCGCGAGCCGGCCGTGGTCCCTCCCGCCGCCCGTCGTCTCGTCGAGCGCCTCGATCCAGGAGCGCAGCACCTTTGTCCGGGCGCCGAGTTCGCCAAAGATCTTCTTGTAGGGCGGGCCGAGGGGGTAGTCGACAAAGTACTGCGCCGTGCGGTTGATGGCGTCGAGGTTCAGGCCCGAGGCGGCCGACGCGCCGAAGGCGAAGGACCCCGAGGAGAAGGGCGCGATGGAGCCGTGGTAGCGGAGGAGGTAGACGACGGCGAGGGTGACGAAGGCGGCGGCGGCGAGGACGGGTGTCGACTGGGCGCCGTGGCGCGGCGAGAGGAGCAGTCGGACCATGGCTCCGACTCGTGTAGGGTTTGGAAGAAGTAGTCGGTCTTCTTTGCGGCAGATTAATGCCCGTAGGAGCGAGAGAGAGCCGAGGGAGGTCTCGTCTTCAGGCGTGGTCGCAGCTGGGCGTGGCCGAGTCTTTAAAGAAAGACAAGATCATCAGCTTCTACCTATACGAGGACTGAATATAATCGAAGGTTCCCTTGGCGAAAGCTTATTATACCGTCGCTATCAACCTCCTTCATCAGTAAGCACAACCTGGTTTACTCAATCTGACGGGACAGCTTCGTCTGACTGGACGGCTGAGGGCACAGATGGGAAACACCGGCGCGTTGATACCGAAAGAGGCTGTGAATGTCGTACCAGACCATCCCCTTTGGCGTTAGCAAGGCCGCGTCCTCCCATTGCGAAGCTCCCCCTGCGCCAGGTTGACCCTCTTACGACTCCGTGTAGCCGGGACAAAACCACGCGTCTTGGATATAGCGTCGACCCATGCCCCCCCCCCGCTAGGGTCCAGCCCGTCTGGCCTGTCGCCCCCGCATCCCGAAGTCGAAAGACCCCTTTATTCGAGGCCAAGGCGAGATTTCACGTACATGAGTAGTTTCTTCTAGGATTCTCGCAGAATATTGACGAGGTAGCGGACCAAGACAGTGTCATGCTGGGCTGGCCGTTTTTCTTCTCTGCCACTGCTGTGCTGAAGCTCAACCCATGGTGGCGCGGGCCCAGGAAACGCTTTACTTGAGATCCCATGGGTACTAGGTTTTCCTTTAACGCCAACTCATTCAGGGTTGCTGGATCGACACGACGTTTAGATGGCACAGCTGTCGCCTGAAAAGGCGAGACCGCGGAAGACGGTCCGTTTCCAGGCCAAGGGCCGTTCCCCCAGACTTTCCCTCGTTCTGTATGGGCAAGGTCTCAAAGCTCGAGTGAGCGTTCTGCCTCGGCCATTTGTCGAAAGGGGTCTAGGTCCTGGGTGCTGGAGATGATTTCCCGTAATCAATGACTCGGGGTTTGGGCATGAGAGCAAGGTCAAGCCTGCACACAGTCGGGCTGTGACATTTTATAAGTGTGTCGATCTTATTGAACAACGTTTCGGGTTATTTTGTCGCTTGCAGTTGTGATTGCTAGAGTGGAGGACTATAACGCAGAAATCAGGGCTATAGGTGCTTTTCGGGAATGTCAGGTTTATGTGGATTCGCATCACCCACACGACGCTTATGACAACTGAGTACAGACTTCTGGATAAAGCCAAGAACACTTGGTAATAAAATACACTCGAAAGAATACTGAAGAAGCGTGAATACGAGAGCTCTGTCATCGAGGTGGTCCCGAGTAGAAATATACATGGCTAGAGGCATTTTACTGTCAAGAACGGTGCTGGATGTTTGGTGTCATTGGAATCTTCCATTCTCATTTTGATAATCAAGAGAAGAGCCACATCTATTCAACAATTGTCACCTTGAAACTACGTTCACATCGATCAATCAAAGTATTTCAACGTGTTAAAAGTCTTACTGTTTCCCTGCCACGCAGTAGACTTTGTGAGCAAAATACAGGTAGCACAGGTGAATAATAGTTCATCGTCCAAGCAGCTGCTACTATTCGGACTCTTACTGATTCAGTAACCACGAGGGCGGCCAGATAGTCTATCCTACTCCACCACACCGGAAGCCTCTTTATTTCCTCAACATCCAAGTGGTAGTTCATGTATACTCATCTCTTTTCGTCCTCGACACCGCTGTTTCCTGCTACCGGCGCCGTGCGGCCCATCCGACGCAACATCCCCCGCAGCATCGGCACGTCGGCCGCGACAAGCGGGCTCAGCCAGACCGTCTCGCCCGTCGCCTCGTCGCTGCAGGCGACGCTGCCGTTGCCGAGCAAGGTGGGCTGCATGTTTGCGTAGATGGTCTCCCAGCTCTTGGAGGGCACGTCAAAGACCTCGTGGAAGACGCCAATGTGTCCGGGGGCCGAGTTGTTGTACCAGCCCCACGCGCGGCGGTGGACGGCGTCGTGGGCGAAGCGCCTGACGCCGTCCATGTCGCGGAAGTAGTAGACGTTCATGAAGGCGTTTCCGGTGGATGCTTCGTCGCCTAGCCAGGTCGTGATGGAGTACAGGCCAAACTCGGCGGCGCGGGTTTTGAGGTCCTCGTTGATGGACTTGAAGTGGTCGGCAAACTCTTTGAAACCGGGCGCGAGGGGCCCGAGTGGGTGGTTGCACCGAGCGCCGACGTGGAGCACGACGAGGCCGGTCGAAGCAGGCGAGTCAAAGTTCCCGGTATGGGGGTTGGGCAGCAGAGCTGTAACGCGCCCCGGGAGCACTCGTTGCATGTACTGGTTGGAGCTCGTAGAGAAGACTTGGACCGCCATGTTCACGAGCGTGTGTAGGATCACGGCTAGAACGGGGACTAGGGCATATCTAGGGCTGAGAAAGTACATGAGGCAATATTGGGTCAGGCCGCCAAGGGCCAGAAGGGCTCGGAGGGGAATCGTGTTGTGGATGAGACCCTGATCATGTCGTTAGTCACGATCTTCCACAAAGACTCGGAATGCGGGATGCGAGATGGTAGTTTCTACCTACGTTGAGAGTATTGGCATATGGGCGTTGGCGAGGGGCTTCCTTGGAAGGCTCAAAGACGGGAGTGAAAGTCATCTTGTCATGAAAGGCTCCGCTATCAGGAAGCCGGTTGAAAGCGTGAATAGGTTGATCGGTGATGTTTGCGGTGCTGGTTGGATCGAAAGACTTGACTAGAGGCTGTCGAGCAGCTTTTATGGCTGGCGTCGTTTTTGAACTCCAAACTTTCGGCCCGCCGCGGATCAAGGGCACTCTGAATCATGGCCGATACTACCCCAAGTCAAGGCCGTCATATATTTGCAGTGTCTGGCCTTCCTCCCGGGATGTTGCGGTCGTCTCCGGGGTTCCCACCCGGGAGTTCCACGTGAGAATGGGTGCCGCTCCTTGGCAGCAACTGAGCCACGCCGTTCGGAATGAGTACGGTATGACGCCTTGGGTGGGTTTCTTCCGGGCCTAGAACTCGACTTTGCTGCGGTGATCATCGTACTGGGATGTACGGGGCCGATGGCGTAGGGCATTTGAACACAATGCAACTCTATGGCTCGGACTTTTAAACAGCGACACTGTAATTGGTTCGGGCTTTTGTTTTCGGAACGTTATAAATTCAAAAAGCATGGCTTTCATGTAATCACATACCAAAGCCTCTCGCCTCGGCCTCGGTATGTTCACTAATCCAGCCATGACGACTTGGCTGGTGGAACCTCCCGTGTTCCAGCCCAACTAGTCAGGATGCTAGACGGTGTAATTATATAGAGCTGAGCAGAGGATAGTAATGCCGGAGTGTTTATTATAAGTGCTATCAGCATCGATCTCGAAGTTCTTGCGTCATTTGATGGTAGTTTACTCCCAGCAGCTTGTGCGTTTCTGTCTGTTTTCTATCAAATCCCCCTGACAAATCCTATTGTCTGGGATTACAAGTTACATCGGAGTCATGTAAGCTACAAAACGGGAACTGGCGTATCCAGAACCTCTCCTTACACTCGTAAACTGTTGTGAAGCCATGAGAATGCCATCTTGACACAGTGACTACCCTACCACATGGCTAAAGCGCCCAAATGTACTCATAGCCCAAAGCCCAATCCGTGGCTGACAGGAAACGCCGAGCCGACCTCAGCCGCTGGCGTGTAGATCCGCAGCTTGTGGTTATTCCCAGCTATTGGTAGGTGGCAACATGGTATAAGTCGCCTGGCCTGGAGGCCACTATTGCTGCTCAAAGTCTCTCAGCAAAGCAAGACAACGTACGAGCAGGATAAGAGCTCTTTGACGCTCTGATTCCAGAAGTGGTATCAGTCAGTCCAGACACATATGCTAAGAATAGCGCACCTGTGTTTTCCTACAAATACCTAGCCCTCTCAACAGTCCACTGCCGAGGTTTTACTATTATACAGAACTGGAGTAAGTTTAACTCCAGATCTTCACCTCTAGCCTTGAACAGCAAAGTGTGACGTTTTCATAATGGTTGTACTTCACTCTACAGCCTTGAGCTGCGAAACCGTCAAGTATTCCTCTTCTCACCAGTCTACAGTCTACGCCCCACGGACTACAGGTGGTAAGGAGGCTCGGCGCCTTCCACCGTCTTGTACACGGCCGTCATGGCAGCCGCAAGATCCTCCGGAAGGGGCCCAGCCTCGAGCGCGTCGAGCGTCGAGTGGAGCTGCTCGACCCTTGACACGCCAAAGATGACGGCGTCGCCCTGCCGCCCGTCCAGGCTGCCGTGGAACGCCGTCCATCGCAGGGCGGCCGCGTGGCCGCTGATGCCGTGCTTCTTTGCGAGACCGAGAATGGTGGCCACGGCGATGCGGACCGGGGGCTTGCGGTAGAGGTAGCAGTAAACCTTGCCCAGGAAGTTCTGTCTCTCACGTCAGAGGAGGAGGTGAACAAGGCTTCCAGTGCGGCAACTTACATCGTTCTTCCAGCGTCCCGACGAGGCAGAGTGTCCTGAAAACAGGCCGCCGGCAGCGGGACTGCGACGATGTCAGGTCAAGCTCGATCGTGAGACTACTGGCGACATACCTGTAGGCATAGAAGGCCATGTTGTGCTTGCGCAGGAGCGGAAACAGTTCCTTCTCGCCCCCCCTCACGATCGCGTTGTAGTGCCCCTCGTACACGCTGGGCTTCGCGTAGCCGTGCTGCTCGCAGATGTCGAGAACCTGTTGCACCTCTGCCGCGGAGTAGTTGGACAACCCGTAGTTCCTGAACTTGCCCTCCTTCAAGGCGGCGTCCATTGCTTTCACCGTGTCCTCGAAGGCGGTCTCGCGGTCCGGGAAGTGCAGGAACATGGTCTCGACGGCGGGCGTCTGCAGATCGCTGAGCGACTGGCCGATGCTGAGGTCGAGCTTGGCGGGCCGGTGGTCTCCCGGGTCGGCGCTGTGGACCTTGGTGTGGATGGAGAATCGGGAAGAGGCGCCGGCACGACCGAGGCGTGATTCGGAGGCGCCCTGGGCGCTGGGAGAGTAGTCGCGTGCCGTGTCGAGGTCTCTGTATCCGCGGCCGTGGAATGCGTCCAGGAGGGCTTGGACGTCTTGCTCGTTGTCGAAGTGGGAGGTTCCAGGGTCGACGGCAGAGTCGCCAACCTGTTGTGACGTTAGCAACGATGGCTTTGCGTATCGAAGAGGCTCTTACACTATGGGTTCCGAGGATGATTTTGATGGGTGTTTGGGAAGCCATGGTGTATATTTAGATATAGATGGAGATATAGATATATAGAGAGTAGATATATAGTGTGAAAGGGGGCTCAGTGAAGGCAGATGGTGGACAAGTTGAGAATGTGACGAGAAGAACGGGTCCTACTAAATGAGAAGTGCGAATTCCGTGCCTTTTATCTGTCAGTCCCACCAGATAACCTCGTCCGGTGTGTCTCCCGGTTCCCACGCGATGGCCGGGGCAACGAGCTGCAGGGTCCATCTCAGCTTGCCATCGTGATGATCTTGCATGTACAGCTACTTGACACCCGTCAGAATGTACTCCTGCTGTGGCACTGCATCCACATTTGCTCAGGGATACCCTGCCTTTGAGGAATTTGCCAGAGTTTCCGTGGTTATCACACGTCACATCACCGGTGTTGCCTCGAGGTGAGCCCACACGGCGGAGGCGGCAGTGACACGAGGCATCGGGATGACCGTCTCGTTGTGACCAATGTTTGACGCTGGCTATTTGCTGAGCTACGTGATGACCTCTAGATGTCTGAATCACGAACAGCTGCACGTCTAGGCCAAAGGTGGATCGAAGGAGGAGAGGAAATCAAACCTTTATTCTTCATTCCTCTCCCTTGAAAGCCTCGGAACTGTGTCCACCAAGTACAACAGCTTCATGGAGCCTTAGAGACGGAGCTTAGAGGACCACCTGGAGTGTCAGACGAGCTTCACTTGCTTAATCTGAGTTCTATCTGGCCAACCACAGTTTCCCAAGGTAGGCGGTGCGTGATGTTACCATCGTCCCTGAGCTCCTGTTGTTCTTCGTGAGCTCCTACTGTCCCCCGCAAAGAAACCACATCAGTGATATCTACAGTTTCTCTATACCAGACCCCTCAACACCCCCCTTTGACGCCATCTTTCCCCTACTCCGCCTTGGGGCTCGGCCTGAACCTCGAAGTCGAGGCCGCCTTGCCGGCCAGCTGCCTGATGCGCTGGCCGCTGGTGATCTCAAAGACGGAAACGTCGGCGCCGACCTCCTTGGTCATCCACACGCGCAGCTCGACGGCCACCAGCGAGTCCACGCCGTACGCGTTCAGCGGCCTGGAGGGGTCGAGGTCCGCCAGCTCGTAGCTGAGCATCTTGGCCAGCTGCGCCAGCAGGGCGTCGAGCACGACCTGCTCGGCATCCTCGGCGGAACCGGCGGCCGCGATGAGGTCGCCGACGGACCGCTTCGACGAACCCTGCTTGCCGGGCAGACAACCACCACCAACACCGCGGCTGCCGCCGGCGCCGTGCAGGAAGAGGTGGTTGTACATGGGTTCGCGCTGCCACGTCGGCTGCTCGGCGCCCTCGTCGGCCGAGTACCTCGGCAGCCAGAGCCTGGGGATGACCTGGGCCTCGTTGGACCTGAGCTCCGCGCCCTGGACACCGGGCGGGCGGCAGTAGTAGTCGAGCGCGTTGACGAGCTCCTGGACGGACATGCTCGCCCAGCCGATGGAGAGCAGGTACTCCCTCAGCATGGGACGGGCGGCGACCATGCCGGCGTCGGTGAGGACCGGCGCGTCGAGGGCGGCGACGTTGTGGCCCTGGGCCGAGAGGAACCGGGCCATGGCGTCCTGGAAGGCGTTGCCCGCGCTGTAGTTGGCCTGGCCGGTGTTGCCGGTGACGCTGGTGAGGGACGAGAGCATGACGAAGAAGTCGAGCGTGGAGGCGGCCGTCTTGGAGGAGAGCACCTCCCACAGGTTCTTGCTGCCGGCGACCTTGACGTTGAGGGCCTCGGTCCACTGGTCAAGGGTCATCTGGCCGAAGACGTTGTCCTAGAGAGAAGGATAGAGATGTTAGTCGAGCTCTTGTGATATCTTACTGCGAGTTGAGTCAAAGACTTACGTTGAGGACCGTCGAGGCCTGGATACATCCGCGGACAGGCGGCAGACCAGAGAGGGCCGAGGAGATGGCCGTCTCCAGCGCCTCCTTGTCGGTGATGTCGCAGCAAGGGGTGACGATCTCGACGCCGTTGGCCTGCAGCTCACCCACGAGAGCCCGGGCATCCTCGTCCACCGGCCCCCTTCTCGAGGTGACGACGAGGTTGCGAGCGCCCTGGCTCACCATCCAGCGGATGATTTCCAACCCCAGACCGCCGAACCCGCCGGAAACGACGTAGGTCGCGTCCGGATCGAACTCGGCACGCGGTCTGCTCGGCGCGACCACGGGGACCACGGCCTCGGGGTCGACCTCGACGACGATCTTGCCGATGTGCTTGCCCGACTGCATGAAGCGCATGGCGTCCTGGATCTTGGAGACGGGGTACCTGGTGACGGGCGTCTTGCGCTCGAGCCCGCGGCCGACGACGCTGTCCATGGCGCGCTCAAAGAGGTCGTCGAGCCGGTCCGGGTCCGTCTGGCGCATGTAGTTGAGCTCGAGCGCCTCGAACCGCACGCCGCGGGCAAAGGAGCCCATGGAGATGCGCGACCGCGACTCGATGTCGGCCAGCCCGATCTCGGCGAAGCTCCCAAACGGCGCGACGAGCTCCCAGGTGGCCCGCAGCGCGTCTCCGGACAGGCTGTTGATGATCATGTCCACGCCGCGGCCGCCCGTCATGCGGCGGACGCCCTCCTTAAAGGTCAGGTCGCGGCTGGAGAAGATGTGGTCGCGCGGCAGGCCGTACGTGCGCTCGAGGAAGTCCCGCTTCTCGACGCTGCCGACCGTCGCGAAGATGTCGACGCCCTCGCGCTGGGCGAGCTGGATGGCGGCCTGGCCGACGCCGCCGGCCGCCGCGTGGACGAGCAGGCTGGGCTTCCGGCCGCCGCGGCCGCGGCCGCGACGCAGGCGCCTCTCGAGGTCGCCAATGTCGTACAGGCAGGCGTACGCCGTGGTGTAGACGATGGGGACGACGGCGGCGTCGGCAAAGGACTGCGTCTCGGGCACCTTGGCCAGCGTGCCCTCGGCGCCGCGGCCGTAGGTGGAAAAGGCGCCGTTGAAGGTGAAGCCGAAGACGCCGTCGCCGGGCCGGAAGCGGGTGACGCCCGCGCCCACCCTCGTGACGATGCCGGCGGCCTCGAGACCGACGGGCGTCTCCTGGATCTTGCCGAGCATGACGGCCAGGTCCTTGAAGTTGACGGCCGTGGCCATGGTCCGGAACTCGACCTCGAGGTCCTGCAGAGGAGTCGGGTGCAGGTGGTCGCTGGCGAAGCGCAGCGAGCCGAGGAGGCCGACGGTCTGGATCTGGAGACGCAGGGGGCGGCTGGGGTCCGCTCCAAAGGCCACGTCCGAGGTGTCGTCGTCGTTGGAGGCCTGGCTGATGTGCTTGGTGACGGCAGAGGCCTCGACGAGGCGTGGGACGGTGACGAGGCCGTCGACGACCTTGTACGACGTCTCGATGTGTCCCTTGTTCTCGGACAGACGGGCGTCGACCTCGGCAATCTTGTCCGCCACGGTGTCGTTGCTCTCGCGGGGGTCGAAAGTCAGGATGCAGAACTCGAGGTCGGGTCTCTCCAGACGAATGCTGGCAGCAAAGCCGTTGACGAGGGCCGTGTCCGGGGACGACTCCCTGTTGACCCAGAGCAGACGCTTGCCGGTGGTCATGGTCTTGACGGCCGCCAGGACGCTGTCGTCGGCCGAGACGAGCAGAGGCGTCTCCAGCTCCGTGAGGACGATGGCAGTGCTCTCTGACACCTCTTCCTGAGGAGCTGCCGCCGTGAGCTGCGAGTACTGCGAGATGGTGGCAGTCTTGGCCGGCACATTCCTGGCCTGGAACGACGATGCCAGCTTCTCGGCCACGCCGCTCTGGACGCTGGAAGAGAGGTCTCCGACGACGTAGTAGGTGCCAGACGCCGCACTGCCGTCGGAGTTCTTTGAATGAGGAGTGCTCAACACCGCAATGGACGAGTCGCCATCAGCAAGCACGGCGTCGATGCTGACCAGGCCAGACTCGGCAAGGTACTCGCCCCAGGTGCTGGCGACGATGGGGTCAGGCGCCGCGGTCAGCAGGAGCTTTCCGCCGGGCTGGAGGAGACCCAGACACCTGTTCAGGAAGCCATCCATGTCCGCGTTGGGAATCAGGCTGACGGGGGCGAGCACGGCATCGTACGACGCCGACTCGAAGCCCTGGGAGGCCGGCTCGTCCGCGACGTTGAGGACCTTGAACTGCACAGAACCGTCCGAGACGCTCTTCTGCGCCTCGTCCAAGGCCGAAGACGAGCCCGCGGCCAAGTCGTACTGAGCGTAGCGCTGGTCCAGGGCGGAGAGGACGTCCTTGGTGAAGGCAGCGGTCTCGGCCCCGTTGCTGATGTCGATGAACTTCATCGAGGGGTTCTTGTGAGCAAGCGCGCCGAGGTACTGCTGGAACCCGTCCGGTCCTGCAAAGACCTTCTCCGTCTCCTCGGCGCCGAGGAACTCGGGGTCCGTCTGCCAGTCAATGTTCCACGCCCGGTGGCGGGGGTCCTGCTCGGAGGCCGCCTCGTCGTCGCCGTCAACCTCGGTCACGATGCAGCCCGACACGCGGATCATGGGCTCCCTGGACGCGCGGTCGACGGCCGTGCAGGACATGAGGTGCTTCTTGCGGCCGTGGGCGTCCGAGTCGGCGAAGACGAGGTAGCCGTCCGCGGGATGCTCCGCCGCGGACACGTAGAGCTCCTCCATGAAGGACAGCACGATGGCGCTCTTCTGCCTCCTGGCCGGGTTGGAAACGAGAGGCACCAGACACGCCTGGAGCGCGCCGTCGAGCGTCGTCGGGTGGATCAGGTGAGGCTGGAGGTAGTTGTGCGGCATCATCGTCTTCAGCAGGGCCGTCGTGGGCTTGACCTTGGCCAGGGTGACGCCCGCACCGTGGTCGACGACGGCCTCCTCGACCGTCTGGAACGTCGGGCCGAAGACGAGGCCGACGCTCTCCCAGGCCCCGTAGATCTTCTGGGACGTCACCCGGGTCTTGCACGTCCTCTCGGCCTCGTCGATCCTCCGCGCGCAGTGCTCCCTGAAGGCGCGCTCCTCCAGCCCGCCGTCGACGGCCGTGACGGCGTCGTCGTACTCGACGAGAACCTGTCCGCAGCAGTGCTCGCGCCACTCGTCGTCGTCCTGCGCCGTGCACACCTGGAACTCGCGCCACGCCGCCGCCTTGGCCTCGAGCGCGGCCTGCTTCACGGGCCGGAGGTACAGGTGCGACTCGACGCCCAGCGCGCCCTCGGGGACCTGCAGCGCCGAGTGGAACGACACCTCGCGGAAGCGGACGCCCTTGACGGTCCTGCCGGGGTTCGAGCGCTCGGCGAGCTGCCGGCACCCCTCGATGGCCATGACGAGCATGCCCGCGGCCGGGTACAGCACGGAGCCCGCGATGGTGTGGTGCTCGACCCACGGGTTCTCGGACAGCCGGATCCAGTTGCGCCAGATGGCGTCGTGTTTGCCGTCCCAGTCGTTGACGGGCGCGCCGAGCAGCTCGTGGCGCGGGTACGGGCGGAAGCGGAAGTTCCTGCTGAGGCGGCACTCGTTCCAGTACTCGCGCGAGTGGTTGAACGGGTAGCGGGGGAGGTCGATCATCATGGACGGCTGGGCGCCGGGGACGCGGTTGACCTTGAGCAGGTCGACGTCGATGCCGCGGGTGAAGAGGGACCCGACTCCGGCCATGAGGACCTCGAGGTCGGGCTCGCCGCGCTTGAGCAGCTGGTGGTACTTCACATCGCCGCTGGGCCTGACGTCCTGGATGATGTTGCGCAGGGGACCTTGCAAGGCCGAGTGAGGCCCGACCTCGATGACGTCCGTCACGAGAGGGGACAGGCTGGCCCCCTCGTCGCCCGTGATATCGATCTTGGCCTGGAGCATGGCAGTGGCAGACTCGTTGAACCGCACAGGAGACGTCAGGTTGTGCGTCCAGTACTTGGCGTCTCGCAGCTTAGAATGCTGGATATGTGTGCCAAACGCCGACGAGAAGAACTGCACCTCGGGGACGTCGACCGACCGAGAGCCCGGCTGGATGGTTCCGATGCGCTCCGTGTACTCCTTGGCGATGGGATCCATGAGTCTCGAGTGGTAGGCCATCTCGACCTTGAGCTTCCGCGCAAAGACCTTTTCCTCGCCGAGCATCTCGACGAGCGCCTCGACCTGCGCAACGTCTCCGCTGACGGTGTGGCTGGTCTTGCTGTTCATGCAGGCGACGGCGAGCTTGCCGACGGACTCGAAGCCAGACCTGCCGTTGACGCGGTCGATGGCTTCCTGCGTCTTGTCCAGGCTCAGTCCGACGGCGGCCATGGTGCCCTTGGGCTGCGTCGGAGAGCTGGCCAAGCCGGCGGAGAGCTTTCCTACAGACGTGTGATTAGCGGGAGTTTGTCTGGTTCGAAGCAGAGAGAATAGAAGAGAGAGAGTATATATGTGTGAGAGTGAGGGATAGTAAGAGTAAGAGTAAGAGTAGGAGTAGGAGTAGGAGTGAGAGTGAGAATGAGAGTAAGAATAAGAGTGAGAATGAGAGTAAGAATAAGAGTGAGAGTGAGAGTAGGAGTGAGGGTAAGAATGAGAGTGAGAATGAGAGTCTGAGAGTAAGAGTAAGAGGTCGACTTACCACGCCAGTACGCGATCCTCCAGGCGCACTCCTGCGAGATGGCGCCGGCAGAGTAGGCGGCCGCAATCTCTCCGGAAGAGTGGCCGACGACGGCACGAACCGCCACGCCCCAGTCCTGGAGGAGGTCGACCAGGGCGACCTGCAGCGCCGTGCACAGCGTCTGCGAGTACTCGGCGCCGTTGACCAGAGACTGGTCCGCAGGCTTCGCGAGCTCGTCTGGCATCGAACCGTGTCAGCCCAGTGCTCTCCAACACGCGAGGATAGGAGACGAAACTTACCACCCACGGACCACGGGCATCCAATCGTCTTCAGGTACGCGTCCGCGGCCTCGATGCTGGCCCGGTAGACGTCGTAGTGCATCAGCTCCTTGCCCATGCGCGCCCACTGCGCCCCCTGGCCGGTGAAGACGCACGCGACGCCCGGCTCCGAGGCGACGCGCGTGGCCTGCTGGCTCTGCGCCAGCAGGTCCTCCAGGGCGGCCGACGAGCTGGCGACGACTGCGGCGCGCCAGTTGAAGGTCGACCTCTTGGCCGCCAGGGTGTAGCTGAGGTTGTACAGCGGCTCCGTCATGGTCGGGAGGTAGGTCTTGTAGGCGTCGCAGAGGCGGGAGATGCCGTCTTGGTCGTGGCTGCTGAAGACGAACAGCTGTGGCGAGAAGAGAGAGCCGTTGATGACCGGGGCCGCTTGGATGACTGTGGACACGCGAGGTTAGCATTCTGCTGACGGACTGCTGAATAGAGAGACAAGAAGGGGCGGTACGACGTACGAGCATTGCCTGGCAGGCGAGGTGCCTCGACGGTCCGATGAGGTGCGGTGTAGCCATTCTCGGTGAGGAAGTGAAGAGCGTCTTCCAGCACGACGTGGGCGTTTGTGCCCGAGACTCCGAACGAGTTGATGGAAACTCGGCGGACGCCCGAGGGAGTCTTGGGCCAGGGGATGGAGGTCGTCGGGAAATGCAGATGCCACTCCTCTGGGATCTTGGTGTTCCTCTCCTTGAACCATGCGTTGGCCGGGATGATTCCCTTTTCGACGCAGAGCACGCCCTTGATAAAGGACGCGATGCCAGAGTTGCCCTCGGTGTGTCCAATGTTGCTCTTCAACGCTCCAATGTGGAGAGGCTCTTGCGCCGACCGATACGGGGTGAACATTTCGCTAATGGCAGCGGCCTCGGTCGGGTCGCCCACGTTGGTGCCGGTTCCGTGGGCCTCGAAGAAGCGCGTCTCGGCAGGGTCGAGGTTGGCTTGGGCGTAGGTCAACCTCATGAGCTCGGCCTGGGCCTCCTTGGCGGGGGCTGTAAGACCGGGAGAGTGGCCATCGTGGTTGCACCCGGAGTTGCGAATAACGGCACGCATAGCTGTTTGAAGATCAGAGTCAGCGTCTGGAACTCGGCTCTTGGAAGTCGGTGGTAAACAAGCAGAAAGGGCAACGTACTGTCTCCGTCGCGAATAGCATCGGACATCCTCTTCAGGACGACCGCTGCGATACCCTCACCTCTACCGTATCCGTTCGCTCGCTTGTCGAAGCTGAAAGAGGTGCTGGCGGGATCCAAGACACCGAGCGCGTTCAGCTCCAGACCCATCTCAGGGGAGAGCAAAACGTTGGTGCCGCAAGCAATCGCCTAGTGACACGAACTGTCAGATTCACGACGCCAATCTTTCCGTCGTGTGGGATCCAAGACTTACGATATTGCAGTCGCGCTGCTTCAGGCCAACAACAGCCTGGTGAAGAGCCACCATGCTGCTGGAACAGGCCGTGTCGACGCTCAGAGCCGGACCCCTGAGGTCGTAGAACCACGAGACACGACCGGCCAGCGTACTGGCGATGGTGCCGCACGCCGTATACGTCATGGGCACGTCCACGTCCTTGATGAGGAGATCGCGGAAGTCCCACATGAAGGCTCCGGCATACACTCCCGTCGACGAGCCCCGCATGTCCGCCATCGTGTACCCGGCGTTTTCCATGGCCGTGTAGGTGCACTCGAGCAGCATGCGCTGCTGGGGATCCAGGTTGGCAGCCTCGGCGGGCGTCATGGCGAAGAAGGGCGCGTCAAAGGCCTTGACGTTGGCCTCCATGAAGTGTCCCTCCTTTCCGCCAATCTACGTCGTCTCCTCGTCAGCCGGCCCCATGCCATCAGGTAGACTCGGGGACCAACTTACCACTCCATCTCTGTGGTTGTCGGGATGCCAGAAAGCCTCTGCGTTGTACCGATCGGCCGGCACGGGTTTCCGAGCAGATCGCCCAGCGACGAGAAAGTCAAAGAACTTTTCGACGCTGTCGCCGTCGCACGGCAGCTTGGCGTCCAGGCCAATGACAGCAATAGGCTCAGCCATTGTGAATGTGATGTGTGGAGAGAGGGGGAGAGGAGAGAGAGAGAAACAGAGAGAGGCAGACAGAGAGAGGCAGACAGAGAGAGAGAGAGAGGGATTCGGAGTGTGGTATGGCCTGGCTCCTTGTTGTGGACTGAGCGCGATAAACAGAAATGGCGAGAGCTTGCTGTCCACAAGAGTTGCGGATTGTTCCCATGTATGAATGTTGATCCAGCTTCCAGAGTGAGCCCACGTGGCTCATCGTTCTTCCTCTCGTCTCACTTGTTTTCCACCATCGTTGCTGTCGCGACTCGCGACGACCTCAACAAACAGAGTCAGGGTCGCGCCGATCGCGGACATGTCCACGCGCGTTTCCCAGGACGTGACGATGCCCTCGAGAGACCCCTAATGCCTGAGAACCTAAATCTCTGGGGCAAAGCAACATCATGGGACAGACGGCCCCTGACAACCCCATGGGCGTACGACCTGCCGGTGAAGGTGACGATACCTGGTTGGCGCTCACCGCCGAAGTCTCCCCCATTGGGACTGTGCTCCTACCAGGCTTTATCGGAAAGAGTTCCGTGCGTACCGTGGAGACCGCTGTGAGTGAGCGTAGTAGTGTGATGATGTTGAAGAGGCCACGATATGAGTTCACCTCGGTGGGCAGCATCCCCACAGGGCATGATCTTGACAAGACACGTATATGCCTCATCCCGAAGAACCTGGTCTCAGACAGGGCCCTATGCTACGTAGTCAACCCTCCTTTCTCTACTGTACGCAGTGGCTGGGGATCTTCACCGTCTTCAGTTCAACGATTCAGTGCTGTACGTTTAGCAAGGATCGGGAGGTGGGCGGCTCTGAATAACCTCGAATGTTTCATGGCAAACCCACTGAAGTGTTCATGGTGAATGCTTCGTCGTGGCGGAGGCGCCGATCCTCGAAGTGCTACAGCAATATGCGTTACTTCCGTCGGTCCACATATCTGGCAAGTGGCCGTGGAGTGTTTCCCCCTCCAGTGAGCGTCTGGGGTTGAGGCTGAGTCTACCAACGTCCACGTAGGGGACTACTCGTGCCGATAGGGCTGCCCATCAGTGGTGGGTCCAGCAACATCACGGTCAACATGCCGTACTGCGCAAGTATGGATACGCTGGGAAACATGTGGGCAAGACATCATATGAAATCGGCTGGGCGCCATGGCGGTACGGAGGCGTGGGGGAGGGTCTTCGGGGCTGGAGCGGCCTCGGACTCTTCGACTTAACCCCATCACCCTTCGTACAAGTGGACTTGATATCTATTGGAGTGGGTTTCCAAGACTCTGGTAGATAAGTCGTCTCGGGTTACACCCACAGTCTACTATGTATAGCACCCCCGTGCCGGGACCGTAGCCGGGGCAATTAAGCACAATATGGCTGCATTGGCCCATACTGGATCAAATCATTTGAGTGCATGAGTCGATGATGCAGCGACAAGGCATAAGCTCCACTCGGATCAGCACATACTATCAGATTCTTGGCTGTAATCTATCGGCGTGTTTACTGCGTATAGAATGCTCCATGTCGGATGAACTGATACAACGTACACTCCGAGATGGTAGCATTCGCTAAGCAAACGAGACAATGCCTATAGCTAATTCCCTCAATTCGGCCAGCAGGACGTTCCTCGCCCAAGGACGACAGAAAGTGGCTACGGACACAAAACGCATACTGAGTGAACCGAGGAAACTCGTAATTAGCGGTGTGCGGAGTTCACGACGTGGTTTATATAAGGTAGTGGGGGCGGCTATGGGGCGCCTGCGGTAGTTGACAGGTACCATGTACAGGTGGTACCTTAGCGCTGTGTACCGCCGTGAAGCCATTCGCGAGTCGCGACTAGTGCGGCGCCAGCGAGACGACTACCGCGGATCACGCGCTAGGCGCTCTGGACGTCAAACTGCAGCATCGTTGACTCTACTTCTGTGTGAACACGTCTTAGTTACTGAAAGGGCTGGATGATGTCGAGGGGAGAGTATCGACACGGACTTGGCTCAAGAAAGGAGTTTGATGCCTGGGCAGAAGCAACAGAGAGTACTTTATAGCGTAATTGTCCAAACTATGGAGACCAGGGTAAGCTGATCACACATCTCGAAACCCAAAGACACGATATAACGAGGTGAAGAACGTGGTCTCCTATCATCACCGTAGCACTACAGAAGGTGTAAGCCTAGGCTAAAGGCTCACGACCTTGTGATGCCTATTCACACCCTCAGAATCTAGTCTATCCCACGGTACTCAAAGTACTCTGTCCACTCCGCGTCCTCCACCAACTTGGGCACGAGCTCCTTCTCCATCGTAATGGCAAACGTGCAACCCTCGTCGGCGTCGGCGGCCGATCCCACAGGCGGGTAGATGAGAACCACACCCGCCGTGACCAGGTCTCCCCACACGTGTCGATGCGTGATGGGTTTCGCGAACCCAAAGTCGAACGCGCTGACATCCGCCGGGCGGTGGTCCGTGACGAACATGCTCATCGGCGGATGGGCGTCGACGCGCAGGCTGATGGTCCGCTTGTCCCTGATCGGCGCGATGAGGTCGATCAGGAGGCCCAGGTGCTGCTCGTTGCAGCTCTCCGTCAAGGCGCGGATGTACCCCGCAAGCTTGGAGAGCGGAGCGTCCGAGACGACGTCGGCGACGGTGAGGGCCGGCACCGGTGCCGTGTCGGAGAAGGCGCCTGCCACGACGTTGCGCATCATGCGCTCCGGCACGGGCGGCTTGCTCAGACGCGGCCGCATGTTGACGGCCTCTCCCCACCAGAGCGTCGCGGACGGGTCCGGGTTGTGGAGAGGGGCGCGGACCTTGGACAGCATTCGCCAGATGTAGGCGCACACGGCATCGTACGTCGATATCCAGTGAGCCTCCGGGTCCGTCGGGGTTGCCAGTTTCTTCAGCGCTTCGGTTTTGCTCTTGGGCAGGTGGAAGAGCACAGGCTGCTGCTCGCGGTGGCCGGGATGCTTCGCTGGAACGGGAGGCCCGTCAACGAGGCTCTCGGCCGGCAAGGTCTTGGTGAAGCGCGACGCATCAATGCACGCGGGGTCCCATGACGGGAACGCGGTTGCGTTGGAGATGGCGCGGCAGTTCTCTGCGAGCTGCCGGGTGAAGTTGCTCCAACCCATGACGTCGCAAGAGTAGTGGTGGTGATGCATGCTCAAGATCAGACCACCGTCGAGCACGTTGAGCTGGTACGCCGAGACTGCCGGGCTTCTGTCTGGGATGGCCTCCGGCCTTTCACCCCACGTTAACTCGGGAATGCCTACGTGCAGAGCATGTTAGTCAAGTCTTCAAGATCCAGTCCATACGAGCAAAAGTAATTACTCACTCCACAGGTTGACGTCCTGAAGGCTGTGGCCAGAAAAGTGAGCCTTCTCGATGGCGTCCAGAGATGGATACTCGCCGTTGGGATCCAGCCGGTGAACAACGAATTGCACAGCTGAATCCTTCCTCTTCACAAACGACAAGCCGCCTTCGGGGTCTTGTTCGATGGTGCCGCACATGTAGCGGGCCTGGCTGAGAGTCCTCTGCAGTCCAGTCTTGACAACCTCAACCGCCTCGCTCTTCTTGGCGTCTTCAAGGCGGAAGAAGAGGACATAGTGGTTGTAAGCGCACTGAGGCGTAGGATCCAAAGTCGAGAGCTTGAATCTCTCTTCCTCGGGATCCTGTTCCCAGCCCAAAGGGCGAAGCTGGACGACCTCGCGCGACGACATGACGATATGTTTTTGAAGGTGATGACTGTGCGATGGCGCAGTGGCACGTAACAAGGCCTCAAAAGTGCATGCATGCAGTCGGGCTTGACGGCGTGGACAGAACGATAACGACATAAACCAGCTGGCTGGCGTTTTGACCCTAGGCTTCAGTGACTTGACCTACGTTCGATTCAAAGTACAGCTACATAACACCTCCCAAGGGTCCAGAAATCTCCAGGGAGCCGGCTCCTTGGAACCGTGAGAGTCAGTTCACGTAGCATTGGAAATGTGCTCGTAGCACGAGTGGGCCAGGTCTCAGTTGACCCCACGATGTTGCGGTTCCACTTACAACAGGTGCGCGTCTATATTGCCGGATGTTACGAGGTCGGGGCAGAATCCCGAGCCGGTCCGGTGGATAAATTGTGAATTCATGTACCCTGGCCTTGACGGGCGCAATTGCAGTACGCGCAATTGTACAAACAAGACACGATACACGATACACGACCACGACCGCCAGGCCAGACCACGAAGCTTCCACAGCCTCCACGGCTTGAACCGTCTTGGTAGTCGACCGCCTTGTGCCCTACCTAGGGCTCGGCGGCTGGGTAATGTGAAGACAACAGAGCCAGTAATCTTGCTCGTAATATGCAGCCGATGACCTCCCCCTCTTGACGCACCGTTACCTTGAATCTCGTCGCAGAACCTAGACATAGACACCAAGATGCTGGCTGCCGTTGTCATCTTGGGCATCCTCTGCTACCTCTACCTTCGGAGGAAGAGCAACGACAACCTCCCGCCGGGACCCAAACCTCTCCCCTTTGTTGGCAATCTCCGAGACTTACCCCCGAGTGGGAAGCCCGAGTACCAGCACTGGCTCAAGTTCAAAGACACCTACGGGCCCATCAGCCGCGTGACGATCCTAGGCCAGACCATCATCATCCTCCACGACCGCGAGGCCGCCCACGACCTCCTCGTCAAGTCCTCGACAAAGACCTCCGGGCGCCCTTACATGCGCTTCGCCGACATTTGCGGCTTCGCATCGCTCCTCAACCTCCAGCAGTATGACGGAACGTTCCGCCGCCACCGGAAGCTTGTGCACCAGCAGTTCGGCACCAAAGCGGTTGCCGCCCGGTATCGAGACAACATCGAGCCGGAATCGCACCGGTTTTTGCTGCGGCTCCTAGACGACCCTGCCAATCTCGTTCAGCATATCAAGACGTAGGTTCCTCCGGGTCATGTGTTTGATGTTGTCAAGAGGTCCGCCAACTCGTTGCTGACGCCATCCATAGTGAAGCCAGTGCCATCATCTTGAGAATCACGTATGGCTATTCCATCTCACCGGGCAAAATCGACCCGTTGGTCCGTCTGATTGATCGGACCATGGACGTCTTTGCGCTCGCAACCGTCCTCATGGGGCGGGCCGTGGACGTCTTGCCCATTCTCCAGCACCTCCCGGAAGGCTTCCCCGGAACCTCGTTCAAGAAGCAGGGCCGAGAATGGGGCCAGCTTTTGCAGACGACGCAAAACGTGCCTTATTCCTTCGTCCAGAAGAAGATGGCCAGAGGAACTCACGAGAGGTCTTTCGTCTCGTCGCTGCTCGAGAAAGACGGCAGTGCCAATGATGAGGTCAAGCACGACTTCACAGAGGATGACATCAAGAAGACGGCCTTGGTCATGTACGGCGGAGGCGCCGACACGACCGCCTCGGCCATCCACAGCTTCATCCTCGCCATGATACTGTACCCCGACGTGCAGAAAAGGGCACAGGCCGAGGTCGACAGCGTCATCGGTCGCGATAGGCTGCCCGACTTCAAGGACCGAGAAAGCCTGCCGTACGTCAACGGCGTGGTGAAGGAAGCCCTGCGCTGGCTGCACGTGGCGCCGCTGGGCGTGGCCCACAGAACCGACGAGACCATCTCCTACGGGGGATACCACATCCCCAAGGGCGCGTACCTGCTGCCCTCGATCTGGTGGTTCTTGCACGACCCCGCGACGTATGCGGATCCGGACGCCTTCGACCCCGATCGCTACCTGGCCCCTCGCAACGAGCCGGACCCCACGGACGAAGCCTTTGGGTACGGTCGCAGGATCTGCCCCGGCAGGTTCCTGGCGGACGAGAGTCTCTTCATCACCATTGCGCGTCTGCTGGTGACCTTTGACATCAAGAAGGCCGTGGACGCGTCGGGCAAGGAGATCGACCCAGAGATTGTAACCACGAGTGGCTTGATCTGCCGCCCGGTCGACTTTCCCTACAGCATCAAGCCGAGGAGTGAGAAGGCCATCGAGCTCATCAGATCAGTGGAAGGAAAGCACCCGTGGGGTGACGAGGATGCTCAACTCGTCCAGGATGACTTGCATGAGTGATTGGAACGGCTCGTGTTGATGAATGAAGAGCCAGAAAGGAGTCAACAGCATTGCTCTGCTGGCATTGCCATCGTCGCAAGTCTTTGATTGGAAATGTTACTCCTACTCTCTCAACTCTCCAAGAAGTGCACATTTGCCAAGCATGCTACGTTACTGCTCCTCACGGCCCCGTTCAAGCTGCCTTGATGGAACGGCAATGACTCGGGCCGCGCATAGTCGTCGGGTCTATCGGATGCGGCATCTCGGTCAGAATGCACCAGAACTAGTATCTTTGTGCCAAGACGGTCGCTGATCAGAGCATGGGGGTTAAATAGACTTTAGATCCGGGGGGTGGGAGTCTGGGAGAGGTGGGCGTCACTAATGTGGCCCTCGTAAACATGGATATGAGGTGTGAGAGCTACAATAGGGCAAAGCGCGCGGCACGGAACGACTTTAAACGCCGAGGTTGGCAGAAGTACCCGTCGTATATAGGGAGGACAAGGATCTGGGAGCCCGGCACTCGTTCTCGCATATACAGTGCAGGACGTCCCCAACGCCAACTAAGCAGAGTCATTCGAGCCGCACGGGAAGATTCTGCGCTCAGAGGTTGGCTGATGTAGCGAGACGGTGGCACATTGAGAGAGCCAGGTCACGCCTGTCGTGTTGTTATTCTGATTACTCAGTGGATGGGTTATCCGCCAGTCTCAGCCGCCTCGACCCGCTTGGCTGGCATGATGTGTGTTGATCTTAACACGTCAGCAACATGGAGTGTTCCGTGCCAGTTGAAAGAAGGAGTGGAATATGGAGTTATGGCAGTACTATCGTACTAGAAATTTAAGCCAGACGATGACACACTGGCTGTAACGTTGGCGATGCAGCTGTAATGAAGAGCATGGGTTCGTCCGTCTTACCAACTCAGCGACTGGAGTTGGACAGAATGGAGTAGACGAAAAAAAAAAGTCCGAACTACGGAGTACAATGGGCTGGTTGTTGTTTCATCTACACGGGCCAGCTCCATCCTTGTCGAAGCTTGGAAGTACCCGTACAAGAAACGAGGTACTTAGTACGCATGTCTCGGCGAGATGTTGCCGGCATTTAACTAAGCCGTTTGGACTTGAGTAGTTACATCGATGATCTCGCTAGCAAGTCAATGAAGAGCAGCAGAGGCCAAGTGTACTGGCGACTCTCGGGCTCTCCGTATAGTACTGCCTGGAAGATCCAAGTCTTTCTAATGATGGCGATACCACTCTTGATTCTTTCCGATCGGTTCTGAATTGCTCGATACTGCTGAGAGCCGGGGGCTACTCATTTACGGCCCTGTAGGAAGGGCCCATTCGCAATTCATTTTAGGGCGTATTCAACACTAAGATAGTAAGCGGGCCAGGCACGCCTTGGAACTTAATTCCTAAGAAACTTGCCTGAACAAATCGCTTCTTTCTCGCTGCTGAGGTATCGTCCTCCAAATGCAGTTACCGATCTGGCATTGCGTGTGTAGTGAGGTTCGAATGGATGTTGTCGAACGAACGGCAGTTGCGTCTTAGACACGGGCTAATCGCTTATCGGACATTCTCCGTCATCACGTGCTTACCTCTTATCGTCCTTATCTTATCGCGACTCTTCGGCCCAGCCAGCAAAGTAACCCCGTGATTTTCCCGACGATTGTTGTGGCGCCATCCTGGCCTTTTCACCAGCACAGTCGCCATCAACGACTTGTCAATCGGCGGTTGACTCGAGCTCCACAATGGAGACGACGACTTATATCCTCCTGGCTGTTGCCATTTTCATCATCGGCAAGGCAAGTCATCTTGGCCGTCTCTCCCCGACTTGTCTAAACGTAAACTAACGGATACGGCCCAGGCCTTGTTCGCGGACCGCTCGCCCATTCCAGAGACGTCGGGCAAGGTCTACAAAGTGGCCAGCCCCGGCGAGCTGGATGCCGTGCTAGCCTCAAACGCCCACGTGGTGGTCGACTTCTACGCGGACTGGTGTCCGCCGTGCCGGGCCATCGCCCCCGTCTTCTCCGGGCTGGCCGACAAGCACGCCTCCGAAGGCAAGCTCGCATTTGCCAAGGTCAATGTCGACCACGTGAACGCCGTTGCGGGACGGTACAAGGTCACCGCCATGCCGACGTTTGTCTTCTTCCGCAACGGTAAGCCCGAGGGCGTCAAGGTCGAAGGCGTCACGCCCCGACAGTCTGTGAGCTTTACCGGCGATGGACTGGTGGACAGGGTGAGGGGTGCGGATCGTGCTGCTTTGCAGGCTGTTGTGCAGGCTCTGGCTGAGCAGAGTGAAGGGAATGCCAAGCAGTGAGCGGGAGTAGTCACGCTGGGGAGTTGAAGATGCTCTGAGTGGAGAGCATTTCCGGCGGGAAAACCAGCAGTTTGCGCGTATTCCTAAATACCAATGATGAGGCACCCAGTGGGCATTTTTACAGCCCATATCAAAAGGCGAGACATGCATTTGCAACGGTCTGTTTGCGTCACCCGAAACGCCACGCGAAATGCCACGAGGCCCCTAAAGAAGACATCAGCTGTGGTCGGAGGAATGATGGTCCCCGAAAACCAATGTTTTGTCTCAAAGAACAACGAACAAGAATAAATTTTATCGAATGCGGAATGTTCAAGTTGCTTTCGCGACCTTATCGCCATACACATGTCGTTCGTGGACTGCAGCCATGTCCCATATAGCCTGGCACAGTCGCTGTAGTCAATCGCAATGCGGAAGCTTGGGCTGACTGGGCCTCTCTTGGCTGAAGCTGAAGTAGAGCACTGCATGAATCCGGATCAACGTTGAGAGACTGGACTTTTGAGGTGAGCTGAGATGGTGTACGCTGTTTCTGTCGAGTAGAGTGGATGCCTTTCGGTATACCCTAAGGTGAGAAACTTGGCGATATATAATAGATATCGGTATCACCACCATAGCCTTCACAGACGTTGCATCATATGATCATAGGGATCGACTTGGAGTGGCGCTCGATACTTCTCTCTGTCTTCTTTACGAACAAGAACTTTCCTCGTCATGTCAGACAAGGATGAAATCGCGAGCTCTGAGGCCGGCTTCGAGCGTGATGCTTCGTCCTTCCCAAACGACACCAAGAGAGTCCTGTCTTCCGTAACTGAGCATCATTCTCAGGCGCAGTTCGACCACCAAAGCGTTGGAACACCATCGCGTAGCTCGAGGCTGCTCGTGGGATGGTGGGGCTGGGAGTTGATCTCCATGACTCTCGCCGTCGTACTCTTCGGCCTGTTCTGGTGGCTTGTCGGACACTTTGACGGGGAACTGGTTTCCGAATGGCATTACGGGCCTCAACTTCGCTTCTCCCCATTCAAAACACTGCCATCGGCAGCTGCGTTTATCAGCTCAGTCTTCCGGGTTCTGGTGCTCTACCCCGTCACGGGCGCAATGGGACAACTGAAATGGGACCATTTTAGAATTCCATCGGCCAGGCCAGTTGCGAAGCTGCAAGCATTCGACTCGGCATCACGAGGAACAGCTGGATCTTTGAAACTTCTCTTCTCCAAAGGTGCCTTGTAAGTAAACGATTTACCAACCCGAGTAGGCACAATCTTCTGACACGGCGGAAGATATTCACTGAACATATCGCTGGGTTGCATCCTCATCATCGGTGCCTTGCTGTTGGGATCCGCTGCGCAAAACACCATAACCCAGGAGCTGGAAACGAAGTGGACAATTCACCCGAAGGCGACCCTGGCCGTCAGTATGCTCTACAACTACTCGGCACATCATGACGAGAACCTGACACAGCCCGTGGGACTGAATGCAGACCCTCCCATGCAAGCGGCACTCCTCGACGCCTGGTCATCGCAGTTGAGCCCATCCAGTCTGAATAAGAACATCAACACCATTCCCACTCGCTGTCCAGAGGGCCAATGTCGATGGCAAAACATCACCACTCTGGCCGTCGGCCACCAATGTCTGAGCGCAGGAAGCACTCAAGAGCCTAATGGAAGTGCATTTTCCGAACAAGCGGATATTAGGGGCCGTATCATCATCACAACGGCTTACGGGACTCTGAAGATGGTTGACGCACAGCTTCGCCTGAAGCCTAGACGGTCGATACCGCCTCTCAGTGCCTTTGCACAATGGGCTGGCGATCCAAGAGTCATTGTTCATCTTTCAGCGACCACACAGAACGAAGATCACCTGGAGGCTGTGGAATGCCTTTTATACTGGAGGCTTCATCGCATCAACTCAAGTAAATATGACGCGGTCAACAAAACTCTCGCAGAGGACGTCGCACACGTCTCGAAACCGCGCTCCGGCAAAGGGGTTTGGGGAGAGGGCCAGCATGACATTTGGTTCAACGCCCCATGCAATTCTAACCTCACGACTACTTCAGGGGAACAGTCCGACTACAACCACAACGGCAGCTCAACGCCGTCAAAAGTTGATTGCGACTATATCGTGACGGAAGACGCTCACCTGGGCCTTGCCAAATTTCTCACGACATCTTTGAAGGGCTACGTCTACCCCGATACCTCGGAAACACCCACGGTCAATCGGACGGACGATGCAGTAACCGAACTGTTTCACTGGTCTTTGGATCGGTATGCTCAAAATGCAACGGATCCGCTGAGGCAGACCTTGGACACCTACGTCGGGAACTTGGCCGAAGGCATGGGAATCAACATGCGAGCCATGTCGCAGGACGCGGTCGTCGGGGAGGCAGGCAGAGAAGAGCAGTTGTTCCTCACCCACCACTGGTTCATTCTGTACCCGGGCATCATGCTGGCCTGCAGCATGTACCTGCTCGGCTACGCCATGTGGAGGACGCGGCATCAGCCCGCCTGGAAGACTTCGCTGTTGCCTTTTCTGTATCACGGTTTCGAGCGTCCCGTCGCTGATTACGAGAACTCTTCCAACTTGGCATGGATGGAAGAGGCGAGCAAGCTGGAATACGTGGTGCTGCGGGATAATATGGACGGCCTGGGGCTGAAGTTGAGAACCTGCTAAGAGAGTGTACAGCGTGTTGTACGGCGGCTGTAAGTAAGGCAGCTGTGTTCGTGCTGATGTATATTTGCAGGCTGGGGTTCATTTTTGCGTCTGTTTCTGGGCGGATTTTGGGATTCGACTAGTATGTCGGATATGAGTACTGCGGTTGAGAAGATGGAAACCCTAATAATGGAGGTTTCTGATCAACGCTCACTCCAAACCTCCCCCATGTTGAGTGATTTTATTCCTGCTTACCGTTGGCTTTGAAGAATTCTCTGCGTCAAAGTCAGCCCTATGACTTAATGATGCCCAACGACCTTATTCGGAGGTCAAGCCTCGCTCAATGTCAGACTGATCAGCTGGTGGAATGTCCAAGTCGGCAATGTTACCGATATGATGCTGTTCTGGTGGCTTTTGGTGTCTTTGTCCCGGCATAGTGGCTTCTTTTCTACGCTTTACCACTCCCGGACCGTTGCAAGGCACAGTTCAAAGACGTATCGTTGACACGCTAGAAGTGGTTTGTATGGCAAAATATACCAGCAAGTCCCCACGACTTGATATTTTTCAGGACTACTTGTCTGTAAGTGGATATAAATGAATCCTTTTTCCCTGTTCCGGCCATCTTTGAGATGAATGTCCGTTTCCCAGGATCAACATGTTTGTCTTGATGATGTTGCCGCGGCATGGCGAAGATACCAAAGGGACATCTTCCACGTATTGAATAACGCGCCTTCACCAACCAACAACGGCAAGCCATATAGAACCTCTGCTGATTACATCAATGCAGAGCTGGCACTTTCCATGCTGGTGTTGAATCCCCCGGTACCCAGGAGACGCTGTACGAGTTCAGTCTCTGAACCTTTCTCGGCTGTCTAATGATTATGCAGACTTAAGCGACCAACGGTTCCGACGCCAGACCGGCGTCTTCATGCAGCGCATACAGGCGAGTGAATTCAACGGGGCCACGAGTTGTCATGTATACAAGAACGAGCTGGACCTGTTCGACCTGATCACGTGTACATATGTTCGCCAAGAGGCAATATGTTGAACTCGGCGCCGCCTCCGGACTCTCGTGGCCACTGAACAGCTACTCCATCAGCCGAAGCCGTAAAACTCTTCCATTGGGAACCAGCTCTCAGACTACTCGAGCACCGATGCATGCAAGGACTCCCTGCTCCGCGGATGTTGCTGCATTAATACTGTTCATACGGGAAATAAAAAAGCCGACTTCGACGCAGATGGAATCAAAACGTCTGAGAAACAGGATAGATGCTACTAGCATAAGCTGCCTCACCTCGGGAATTCGTGTTCAAAGATTGTCCTGTTATGAAGGTTGCCCGGCGAGTGAGGAATAAGGTGAATTTCGTCGATCCGAAAGGAAGGGTCGTCGATGATAAGCTTCCGGGTATCATCTAGGCAGAGACTCGCATCTTGAATGGCTTCACCATGACGAAGGAAGTACATTGGTTGGGTTGTAGCCCTAAGTATTGTATTGCAGCGCTTTCGCCTTATCAACTCGTGAAAACGCGTTTCTCTCTCCTTTCTATATGTAAGGTACTGCTGCTTTCCTTGCCTCGAAGCTATAGGGCAGGCCAAGTGACGTAATCAATTTGCGTCTCTTTCTCATGTTTGTTCCAGTAGAACTTCACTTTTAACCGACCTCAGTACCGAACAATTCGACGAGAAAGAGTAGATGCTGTGTCAAGTGTTGTTGGCCGCCCTCGTGCGTCAGCTTTTCTTTGCATACGGCACTGGAAAACCTCAACAATAGAGCATGGTTATCATTGGTTCCGTGAAGCGCTGGAAGAGTAGTATGGCTCATTATCGAGGAAACCGCTCACTTGGTCCTCCAGACGCCGAGTACACCAACACCCATCTAAACTTTTCGAGGCCCTACCACGTCGGCTCCCCCGGCTCACCATAAAGATTCCAATCCGTCCAGTCGACAGTCGCAGCTTCATATGCTATCAACTCGGCCTTTGACGGGAAGCATTTGGCGAAAATATCAAGAGTGTCGGCGTTTACCATCTTGGTCGGGATGAGCATCTGCAAAACCTCCCCGTAGCCATCAATATACGAGATGCGCACCGTCTCGTCGGGTTCTTCGTCAAAGTTCCGGATGTACTGCGCAATGGACGCCTCGCCCTGGTCCCAGTAGGGTGAGGGGACCCAGGCTTTCGCAGCGTCGTCGAACTTGTCTTCGTCGGCTTTGAAGACGCAGTGATAATTTGTTCTTCCGCGGGTCTCTCGCCATCCGCCAGGCTTAGCAACTGCGGGTCGGATTTGTCAGTCGGAGGAGGCGTAGCCAGTTCGTATGGAACGTTACCTAGGTAAACACCGTTGCCTATTTGGCTTCCGTACTGGCTGTCGTAGGCCGGGTCTCTGAACGGGGTGTTTTTGTCGTTGATTTTCTGGGCTTCTCCCTACAAGAAGGCAGGGTTAGCAACGTTTCAGAATACCAGTTCCGCACAAGAGTGGCTTGCCTCCGCGACCACGCGATAGCCAATGACTATGCGAGCTCCTTGGCCACTGGTACACAGGCAAACCAGGGCCAAGAAAAAGGAGAGGCGGCTGATGTAGCCCAGAAGCATTGCTTCGAATCCAAAGATTGCCGATGGGTGACGGATTGGCTAGATCTGGGAAGCCGAGTGGGAGAGACCATGAGTTTATTAATCTTCCGGCAAACGCTTCCCTTCAGGATGAGGAAGATGCTCCTATGACACCCCTCTAATTGAGTTCGACGCCTCATCTCTGGACTCCCAGCACGGGCCAGATAACCACAAAGCTGTGAGCGGTAGGTATTAACGAGAGTTCAGTTGTTAATGGCTAGCGGCAAAGGATTTACAGCGAACCCTCGGCAAGCTCCGACACTTCATTTCCGAGTAGATTCATACTTTGCACTGCGAGAAGAATCAACCAGTCAGGTAGCTCGAACAAGACAAAAATGCTAAACGCCGATCCTCGTAATCTCCAAAAATTAAGCATCAGTACAAGCTGCTCGGCTTCATGCGAGGACAGGTCAAGACATAAGAGAAGAGGTGAGCCTTCACGATGTCAAACTCTGTTCACCACTGCTGAATTTGGTCAGGACATCTTTCACCAATCGCTGGAAGGTTCGTAACGCCCAGCGAGACCGTTACCCAGGACTTGGGCGAAGTTGACATTCCCAATCTCCACTGCGGGCTACAGTTCCGACCGTGGTTCTCAAGGGGAGACTACATCTCACCCGACTATTAGGTCCTTAGTTCACCTGACCTAACCATTACTCCTAACCTAACCTGACTATTGATACGGGGCCTTATAAGTGGGGTTTTAAGTAGGTATTACTAATCTTAATAAGAGGGCTTATATTAATAATCATATTCCCCTAATAACTAACCGGTAACCCTAACGCCTAACCCTAACCCTACCCTTCTAACCTATATTTTTAAGCCAATTAGATTCCAGGGGCCCGCCCACTTTCCATTTTATAACAAGTAGAACTAATGCCCCATAGTAATAGTCAGGTCAGGTCAGTACTAATAGTCAGGTCAGGTGAACTAAGGACCTAATGGTCGGGTGAACTATACCCTCTTGAGAAAGATTCCAATTTTCGCAATATTTATCCAAACTCAGACAGCCAAACCTTGCTTCTCTCAATTCTGGCCCGGATTTCTCGCCACACTCCAAGTGACGTTTCCACTCACAGGACGAACACCAACTCCTTGATCAAGAGTGAGGAGTACAGTGGGGAGATTTCTGTGACTGTGAGAGCGAGTGCCCAATATTGGTGCTCGCCGCAATGCCGGAGTTGCCAGACAGCCTGGTAATTTCTTTTGCCAAGAGACATGTCCAGTACTGCCTTGGTCTTGCGAAGCAGAAGGAAAGAGTTGGAGAGAGTTTTCAGGCATTTTCTCCTCTCGGAAGGAAATTCTTTGATTGTGGAACCTGATCGCGAGGGGCTAGTTTCCCTCAGCACTCTGGCACAAGCAGTCACAGATGCTTGCCAATGACTGATTCTGTGATAGACGCAGGCTATTACGCCGTATGAAAGCCAGTATTACCTTCAATTAGTACAAATGTGCTGCCTGTGAGAACATGAAACCATGTGTCATCTCTCCCAGCTTTCAAGCAAGCCATTGAGGGAGCGTGTGACCAGAGGCGGATCTGCCGAACTCCACCTGAAAGCTGCCGGAGAGCCCTCCATCAGATCGATGACCAGGGTCCCTGACGGTAATAATCCGTGCTGCCATTGGTGGACTTTCAAGAACTAGCGTTCGGGCAGCGACATCTCGGCTCTTCAATACGACGAGAAAGCAGAGCTTGGTGTTTCCCGTGCTACCGGACCAACGGAGTGAAGATGCGCCTGGACAAACATTTGCGGGGATATCCGACGGAGCGGCAGTTCGGTCCAGGGCTTGCTTCACACGCTGGTGGCAAACAGGAACATCTGCAAGGGGTATATATAGATGCTAAGCTTGAAACTCACTCAGAAAGGCCTGTAGCCGAGAGGTACGAGAACTGATTGTCACGATGAAGTTCACCTTGGCCTTCACCGCTGGGATCCTCCTCAACCACGCAGCCGCCATGTCACTGCATATCGACAGCGGGGGGTCACACGAACCACCCCGCGTTGTGAAGAGGTAAGAAGCCCCGAGACCCAATGGCTCGAAGTGACCGGATGTCCTTCGGCAGACCTTTACGTGTTTCTGTCCGTCTCGACTCACACGGTCCACAGACTCAACGACGCTCAAATCACGTACTTCCCAGCCGCAAACTCCACCGGCACCGGGGTCCTCGTGTGCCCCGGCGGCGGCTACGCCCGCGTGTCCATCGCCAAGGAAGGCTACGCGCCGGCGCGGTTCCTGAACGACCTCGGCATCGACGCCTGGGTGCTGGACTACACCACCGCCTCCAACGCCACGGCGCCCATCTCCCCGAAACCGCAAGACGAGGCGCTCGACGCCCTGGCCTACATCCGCCGGCAGAACCGGACGTCGAAGCTGGGCATCTGGGGCTTCTCGGCCGGCGGGCACCTCTCGGCCGTGACCTTGACCAACCCGGACGCGCGTCTCGACTTTGGCGTGCTGGCCTACCCCGTCATCACACTCGAGGGCGGCTACGCCCACAGGGGCTCGCGCGACAACCTCGTCGGCGCCAACGCGTCCGCCGAGACGCTGCGCCGGCTGTCCGCCCAGAACCTCGTGTCCGCGACGACGCCGCCGACGTTCTTGTTCCACACGTTCAACGACGCAAGCGTGCCTGTCCAGAACACCCTCATGTTCGCCGAGGCCATGGCCAAGTACAAGCGCCCGACGCAGGTCCTGATTCTCCCGGACGGATCGCACGGTTTGGGCTTGGCTCTCGATGACCCCAAGCGCAGCTGGACGCCCGAGTTGGCACGGTTCTTGAAGTACTCCATCTGAGAAGTCGTAAGAAACTAGCTGTAGAATCCTTTATCAAGTACGGATGAAAGCAGAAGTTGACAGCATCCTTTATCAAGTACGGATGAAAGAAGAAGTTGACAGCATGATGAAAGCCACGTGACTGTGGTCTACATGTACGTCTGTATGCTGATGTAACACGTCCAATCGGCTTCTTATCATTATAGGTGGCAACGTGTGTACGCGATGTTGTCCCAAAGTAAATTACAGATGCCCCGAGTGCTGTGAAACTCCTTTTACCAAGCAGTCGCTCTCACGGAGAATGGCAGTCAAGTTGGTACACGTGGAGATTGGCCCTTTTGGGTGCCAAGCCGTAGGAGCACTTATCGACAACGTACTGGGCACCGTCGGCCAAAGAATCAAGACGGTTGGGCTCCTTGGTGTTTGTGTCCTCGTCACCCCACCAGGTGGCAATACTATTGTTGCAGAACTGCAAAAGTCACAGCCACGAGTAGGTTAAAAAGCAGTAGCATTACTGTAAAGGCTGCACTAACCACGCGTTCGCAGGTAATTCATTGCATACATTAGACACGTCCCTGTCGTGGCAAGCCCTAGTTGAAAGCGGTCGCACTGGGGCCGGAAACAAACGCGGTTCATCTTCTATATGTCTTATTCTACACATGAATAGTTACATATTTTGTTGAATTTGCTATGGTGATTGATGTTATGTCAGACACATCAGGCAGCTGTCATGAAACCCCAGCTTCGTCTTCAGATTGCCGTTAGTTGATCGCCGCGATGTTGATGAGGTGGCGTCGGAGGCTCTCACAAGCCACAGATCATCCTTGTCAGAAGGCAAGATGGCTGACATGTGTCAAAATAACGGCCATGACGCGGAAAAAGGCTGCCAGAATGCGAGGCTCAGATGTAGTAAGTTGCCATTGGAGGTCAACTCACGGGTTGGTGGGTTCTGTCAATCCGAGCTTGGTAAATCGACACTTTCAGCCTTGAGCGAGGTCTACACCTCTTCTTCCCACAGAGAGATGTGATGTTGCCTATATCTTGGGAAACGGATTGGCTTCCTAAGCTCCATATATGTTTGCTTGATTCGCGGTGCTGTGCCGCAATCTGTGGGAGTCTTTGCCGGACATGGCTGGTTCTACAGCCATGCCAAGTTTCTCAGTTAAGCCATGGCCTCCCATCATCACCAACATCATCAGCCCGCATCAACAAAGTCTACGCATGGATGTAAACTGAGTTCTCTCATTTATGCCGGATTACCAATTCGCGAAATATCCGTATTTCGTGGGATGATTTGTGCACAACTTCAGCAGTCCAAGAGAGATGCTGCGCCCAGCTTGATGTGGATCCAATCCCGCTCTCGTTTGCCGCAAATGTACGGATAGCTGAATACCGGAACAGAACCCCCGAGACGGATGACTAAGCTCTCTCTGCCTGCCGCTTAGCCCCAATCCTTGCACGCTTTGGCGTCGCAGGACAGGCTGGCCGGATCCTCAACCTCGGACACCTTTTTTTTTTTACTTTTTCTTTGCTTTTTGTTTTGCCTTTGACGTCAGCTCGAATTGAGACGAATTTGGACACCACCAGACGTCTAGACGTTCATGCCGCGTGGTATTGGGTGGCATTGGGTGGTATTTTTTGTTTCTTCCCTGTAGATCGACATGCCTTTCCGACTGCCTTCCCTGGCCTACCCGCACCCTGGAAATGCAGGCTACTGGGATCCAGTCACTGCGACGATTAATTGGTGCGAAGAAGTAAGTTGGGCTGGCTTCTGTTCTTGGAGTCTGCTCGCTCACCTGAAGCTGACCCACGATGGCAGGATTACTACGCTTCTCACTACGTGGCAGAGGTCGTGAATACCTTCACCAATGCCATCTTCATCTATCTGGCATCGGTGGGTGTCCGCAACTGCATCAAGAATGACCACCCACGAGTCTTTCTGGTGGCATACGTGGGGTACATGTTCATCGGCCTGTCGAGCTTCATCTACCACACCACCCTGAAGTGTCAGTCACACCTCGAATCCGGGTACAAAATCGTTGGACTGACGTGTACCAGACTGGATGCAACTCTTTGACGAACTCTCCATGATCTACACCACCTGCGTCCTCTTCTTCGCCGTCTTCTCCCATGGGAAATCGACGCTGGGACAGCTGCTCCTCGGCATCTTTACCGCCGGCCTCGCGCTCTTCATCACCGTCTACTACCACTACCTCGGCGAACCCGTCTTCCACCAGGTCATGTTCGCAGTCCTCACGGCCACCGTCGTTTTCAGGAGCATCTACGTCATGGAGAAGACGCTGCGACCGCCCCCGCCCGCTGTCGGCAACGGCAACGGCAACGGCAACGGCAACGGCAACGGCAACGGCAACGGCAACGGCAACGGCAACGGCAACGGCAACGGCAACGGCAGCCGCAGCGAGAAGTTCGGGCAGCTTCGCGACCAGGAGATCCTCTGCAACATGTGGGCCATGATCACCACTGGCCTGAGCGCGATAGCGATTGGCTTTCTGTTCTGGAACCTGGACAACATTTACTGCTCGTCCATCCGGCGCTGGCGGCGACAACTCGGTCTTCCTTGGGGCGTCCTTCTCGAGGGCCACGGATGGTGGTGAGTGCTGCTGCCGCGAGTGCAACTTTTTGAGAAATGTGGCGATGCTGACTTGGCATGTAAAATTAGGCACTTGTTCACCGGCATTGCGTGTTATTATAACGTCACGTACGGATTGTGGCTACGCTACTGCCGCGAGGGTAAGAAGGACGAGGTTCGCCTGGTTTGGCCGTCCCTTGGCTCCATTCCGGTAGTTGATCGAACACGTTGGAGAGGAGGAGAGGACCCGAAACCCCCGGGCAAGTTGCAATGACCCATTGGTCGCTGTGTGCGATGACCCGGCTGGATCTGTGCTATTTGCCTTGAGCTGCATCATTCTGGGGACATGTTGATGGCGGCATTTCATCAGCGATGCTATAGACGCATTGGATTTTCAAGTATTTTACTCCGTGAGCCTCGAACCAGGCCGCTGCTTTTCGTTCACTGGCCGTCACGCCGCATTGGCCATCCGGGCTCAACTGCGACGCAGGCGGCAGCTGGTTGCGTCTGCGCACCGCCTCTTTGCTGTTTCAGGGCCTTCGACTGGTCGATGCGTGCATGTTGTGAAGGTATTGGAAACGTTGGAAACATGTTGCTAGCCGAGGCGACATGCGCCAGGTTGAAGGAGTACATCACTGCGGCATTCATAAAGACTTGTCTGCTTGATGAAATGGGCCGAGTTCCAGTTCAACATGAGATCTCGATCACTCGTTGGAGTCTTCATACGTACCCTCCATGAGAAGCAAGTTGTTTGGGCAGATAAATGTCGTGTAGGAACGGTGAAATTAAGCGCCAGGGGAGGTAAGCTGTGCGCCGAGGGATGAGCGAGAAATGCGAGTCCTCCGCGGACAGGTGCAAGTGTGCAGGTTCGGGTGAATGCTTGCAGCTTTTAATATATAAGCAAGCTTGCGATGAGCCTATGTGAACCTTAAAGACGAGCCTGTCTGCAATTAATTACACCGTGCTATTGCAAGTCCCGCGACTTCGCAAGTGAGGCTGATCAAGCTGGGATGGCTGGCTTTCATGAGCACCGTCTTGAGTGTGCGGTCGACCGTTTTGGCGGTCTCACCTGTTAGTCAACACACCTTCGAATTTATCGTCGATTTAGTTGAAATGGACTAACCAAGTCGCAGTCGAACTTGTCAACGTTCAGACTCAAACCCGGCGCAGATGACTGCCACGTAGCCAGACGACGTTGACTCGCACACCAAGAGACAAGTCCACAGCAGACTTCATTCCAGTTCATATACAAGTAGAAACTCCCAAACCCCACTCATGAATAGCGTCAAAGCCAACGACTCAGACTACTCCTGCTGGGCCATGTGGGAGACCACGAGATGGGCACGCGTACAATCTTGGCAACGAGCTTTGTGCACACTTAGCTGATGATCCGATAGGGGTAACCCCTTCAGCTTGAATTTCCAACAGTCAAAACAGCTAGCTCACGACTCCTGAGAGGTTCGAAGCCTTCTGAACCGCGTACGTCAATATGCTGCCACGATGGGGTCATGTCTACTAGCAAACCATGTTAAAGAGAACCAAGGACTGCGGGCCGTGGACTGGCCATGCCAAGACAGCTCACTCTGTTGGTGCGATTGGAGTCAATGATGAACCTGTATCTGAAGACTGAGTAAGGTAGTGAGATTTGGTTTCTGTAAGACGAGGCATGAACCTGCGTGTCACCGTTGCGAGTTGGCTCGTTGGGTCACATTTCGTTCATTGGTCCTTTCTTTCTCGTCGAACCCAACCCGTACACTCTTTTGAAATAACAGCCCTCGTTCACCATGTTGCTTCTGCCAACCCTCATATCCTTCCTCCCCCTGGCCCTGGCGGCCAACCTCTACGTCGCGCCTACTGGAGACCCGACGCCAGACGGCACCTCCAAGAAGCCCTTGGGAGACATCCAAGCAACCGTCGACATTTCCCAGCCGGGCAACGTCATCATTCTCCGCGGTGTTCTCCACGTGGAGAGTGTTCACCACTGGAACTTCCAGCGCTTGACCTTTACACACGGCCTGTACGGCGTTTACGTCAAGGACAGCGGCAACCTCCGCTTCAACCAGGTTGTCACGCGCGACAACTACGAGAGCGGTTTCCACATGCAGGGGGCCCTTTCCAACGACGTTATTTCGTATCTTGATTCGTATGGCAACCGTGACCCCAGAAACAGCAGCGAGAACGCCGATGGTATCGCCTTCAAGGAGGGCAAGGGTGAGGGCAACATCGTTGTCGGCAGCAGGTTCTGGGACAACTCGGACGACGGCGTGGACTTTTGGTAAGTCTGCTTATGCATCTAGCATGAAGTCACTCACCATCATCTCACAGAGAATCCCATTCCAAGCTGATCACCAAGGACAGCATCGCCTGGGGCAACGGGTACAACCGCTGGGTAAGTCGCGTCCTACACGCACACCCTCACAACCTCGAACCTGACCCTCCCAGAACCTCGCAGACTTCACGGGCAACGGCAACGGCTTCAAGCTCGGCGGCGGCAGCGCGGGCGACATCCTCCCCGCCAGGTTTCCTTTGCTTCATCTTCTTCATAGGTACTTGTATATGGGACATCAGCTGGCGTGTCACTTGGTCCAACAGGAACCCGAGATTTTCTTCTCTTCTTCGCACCCCTGCCATACGGCTTTGTCTTGCGTCATGGAATCTTCGACCAGCGCCGGCGAAAACCGGCCGTGGAGCGGGGCCGACACGTAGACGAAGAGGGCCTGGACCGGTGATCGGCGAGGAGGAAACCCACGGCCCGGGAATCGGAACGAAAACTGACGAGTCGGAGTAGAAACGGCCCTGACGGCCCAGGGCCCTGGGCCACAGACACCAAAAGAGGCTCCGTTAGTAATGCGTTGCGTGAGGGAACATGCCTGGAGAGACTCGTGGGATGAGAGGGCGTGGTGACGTAATAACGGTGTCAATGTGGGCGCTGTCCCCTGTAAGTCCAAAGTGTAGCCACTCAAAGTGTGCGTGTCGTGATGTGATTGTGCGCCTCGTTGGCCGTCTGACGAGGAGTATCTCACCTCAGTTCATCTCACCACCATCGAATGGCTGTCGACCAAACGATCAAGTACATTCAACAGCACTCACGAGACCAGCTGACCATCCGAACTCTGCTTCATCGTCAGCACACATCTTCGCCATCACCATGAAGTCTATCGGCATCTTCCCAGGCTCTGGTGCCCTGGGCGGCAGCACCTACGACTATCTCCTCAAACTCCTCCCCGCAGACCAGATCATCCTCATCAACAGGTATCCAGAAAAGGTGCCGCAGGAACAGCTCCAGAACGGCGTCAGGGCGCGCAAGGCATCGTACGAGTCGAGTCCGTCAGACCTCGAGGCCGCGTTTGCGGGGATCGAGGTGCTCTTCCTCATCTCGTACCCCAGCCACGTGCACGAATACCGCCGCAAGGTAACACATCTCATCGCCAAACCCACACCCATCTGGCACCATGGCAGACAGTAAACTGACACGGGTGTCGCAGGTGCAGCTCCCCGCCATCGACGCGGCGCGCCGCGCAGGCGTCAAGCACATCTTCTACAGCTCCCTCGCCTTCGCCGGCGACTACCAGGACTCGTCAAAGGCGGAGGTGATGCAGGCCCACCTCGACTCGGAGCGCCACCTCGCCGAGGCGGCGGCGGCGGACCCGAGCTTCACCTTCACCTCGGTCCGCGAGGGCCTGTACTCGGAGTCGTACCCCATCTACACGGCCTTCTTCGACGTCAACGCGCCGACGGCTGAGATTCTCATCCCGCACGACGGGACCGGGCCGGGTGTGGCGTGGGTGCGGAGGGCGGAACTGGGCGAGGCGACGGCGAAGCTGATTGCAAAGTACTCCTGGGACCCGGACCAGTTCGACTACGTGAACAAGAAGATTCTCCTGACGGGCGGCAGGGTGTGGTCGCTCGAGGAGACGGCGAGGGTGCTGAGCGCGGCGGCGGGGCGGGATGTGAGGATTCGCAGGGTGGAGGTGGACGAGTACGTCAAGCTGCCGCAGGTCGCGGCGCGGTTCGGATCGCAGGACAAGGCGAGGACGTGGGCGACGGCCTGGGATGCCATTGCGGCCGGGGAGATGGCGGTTGTGACGGAGCACCTGAGGGACATTATCGGGCGAGAGCCTGAGGACTTTGAGACGACCATCAGGCGGTTGAAGGCTGCGTGAGTGGTGTGAGGTTGTTGGACCACTAGTCGTGGATGGCGTTGGTCTGGGGTTGGCGTCTGGCCGTGGTATCCCACGCTGGTCTGTATCGTATGGAAAGACCGACGATAATGAATGGGAGCTAACAGAAGTACTGAGAAGACCGAGGCGAGGCAAAGGATTGAGAGTAAACTGTGAGCGTTGCCATCAGCGTCATGAGTTGTCTTGAATGGACAGTTCATAACAATGGGCGCTTGGTTTAGTGGTATAATTCTCGCTTAGCATGTGAGCGGTCCTGGGTTCGATTCCCAGAGTGTCCACTCCTTTTGCCGTTTTGACCCAGACGACGTTCTTGATGTTCATCGTGGGACGGTCAGAACAGGCAGACTAAGAAGAAGTCTTTTTGTTTTCACGTCTCACTGTGACGGCGTCCGACGATGTCAAGCTGATGCGCCGCTACTTGATGGAGTGCGCAGCCTCGGCCCCCTACCCTGCTGTTGCGCATTCCCGAGCTGCAACGCTGGACTCTAGGTCCATCCTCTCATCCAACATTACTTGCCAGACTCGGAGTTGCTCGGCCAGGTCATGTCGCATTGGACGGTGCCATCATTGTTCACTAACAGACTCGTAGCCACAGAGAATTAGATCAGCTCTTCGGACGCTGCGGATGACGCCAAGACTAGCTCATGTTCACTCATAGTCACCGTGAACCAGAGGATGGTCTCACTGAACGGCAGCGAAGCTCAGTGAGATTAGTGGACACACACCCCAAGGCCTAAATCAACGCACCGCTGCGCTGCAGGTTATGAGAGACTCAATGTCGCGATGAGCAGGGGAACATGCGCCCTGAGAAACTGACATGACTGACCTCGTTGATCATCCGAAGCCATTCACCTTGTCGCCATTGTTAGGTCTTCACTGACATTTCACACGACGCTTGCTCAATCGAGTATACATTTCGAAGCGCGGCCCACGCTCAGGTCTAGACTCCAGCCCATCACAACTCCCACACCACGTAGTACGGATAGTTACTCACTGATACTATAGCCTGCCAGCATGATCGACTCTCCGAATCCTTACCGCCGCGCTACCCCAGGCTGGGCAGGTCGCCTGCGCGCAATCCGGCACTTGACCTGCCCAGATCTGCTCGTCGACCGCGGGGTGTCGGTTGTCGTGCTGCGCCGGCCCACCACGACTCCCACCGTACCAGCATCGCCGTCTTCTCCAGCTGCTTGATCAAGCCGCAAGGCCGGGGGCAAGATGCAAGAGAGACACGCAACGTGTGTTCAGCTACCTGTCCAGGGCCTATCCAGGGCCTAGCCAGGGGCCAGATTATCCGACCAGCGGTGGTGCAGAGCCCTATCAGCTCGGCTGCGTGTCTCTCGTCCGAAGGCCGTTGCGGACACCTTATTCGCCTCTGCCCCTGAACCCTGGATGTTGTTCTGTTTCCCCTCAGGATCAGTGCGCCAATGAACACTGCATTCCCAGAATCCCAGCCAGAGACTCGAGAGTGTCACGCTGAACCTGTCCAATGATGGATAATGATTGCTGAGGCAGCGTTGTACTGCAGTGTCTTGATGGCACGTCACTCAAGCAGGCACTTTTGCAATCGTGATGTTCTTTCTCGCGTCTTGTTTGGATCGGGCAGGTCTCTACGGCATGAGGCCAAGACCGATCTCCTCTTGGAAGCTCGTCTCCATGACCAGATGAGGAAGGTTCCTGGAGCCGGCCGGCCGTCCGATCCTCGTAGTCTCAGCTTTTGCCCTGCCCGTCGTCGGAAAATCCTGGCTTCTCTTCTCTTCTCTTCCCTCTCCAACACAAACTTCATATAGCAGCGTTGAGCCCGCGTCGATGATGTATGCAGCTCTGCACTCTCGACGACACCACGCGCCGTCGCCAGCCTTTCGTTGTTCCGAGTCAAGGTAAGATGAAGTCCCTCGCCGTGCTGTCCGCCGTCTTTGCGGCCGCCTCTGCTGCTTCCGTCGCGGGTGCCAACTCGAAGCGCGTGAGCTACGACGGCACCAAGGTCTTCCGCGTGTCCGTCGGCGACGAGGTCGACAGGATCAACAGTGTCGTCTCCAAGCTGCAACTGAGCACGTGGAAGGGCGCTCCCAGAGCCGGCGCCCTCGCCGACATTGTCGTTCCCGCCGGGCAAGTCGGTGCCTTTGAGGCTGAGGTTGCCGGACTGAACGTCACCACCATGCACGAGGATCTCGGCGCCAGCATCGCCGATGAATCCAGCTTCCAAGTCTACGCCGGTACGTGAAGCTCCAGCCTGAAGGGCCGTGATGGATGTCGCGGCGAGCAGGACTAGCTGACGCTTTCTTCATAGTCGGTTCTGCCAACGCCACGTGGTTCAACTCGTACCACGCCTACGCCGACCATCTTCAGTTCCTCAGGGACCTCGTGGCGTCGTATCCCGACCACGCCGAGATGGTCACCTCGGGCCAGTCGCTGCAGGGTAACACCATCACGGGCATCCGCATCTTCGGCACGTCCAAGGGCACCAAGCCCGCCGTCGTGTTCCACGGCACCGTCCACGCCCGCGAGTGGATCAGCACCATGACCAACGAGTACATTGCCTGGAACCTCCTCAGCAAGTACGCCACGTCGGCCGAGATCAAGGGCTACGTCGACAAGTACGACATTATCGTCTTCCCGGTCGTGAACCCGGTAGGCCACACACACGCCTCCTTTACCGTCCACAGAACGCTGACAAGCCACAGGACGGCTTCATCTACACGCAGACCACCAACCGCCTCTGGCGCAAGAACCGCCAGTCGACGCCGGGCAGCTCCTGTCTCGGCCACGACATCAACCGCAACTGGCCCTACCAGTGGAGCGTCACCGGCGGCGCGTCGACCGACCCCTGCGCCGACGACTTCAAGGGCGCATCCCAGGGCGACGCCCCCGAGACGGCCGCGCTCTCGGCCTTCCTCGCCCGGACAAAGGCCGCGCAGGGCCTCAAGCTCTTCGTCGACTTCCACGCCTACTCGCAGCTCTTCATGACCCCCTACGGCTACTCGTGCAGCGCCGTCAACGCCAAGAACGCGGAGCTGCAGTCGCTCGCGCGCGGCGCCGTCGCCGCCGTCAAGGCCGTCCACGGCACCTCGTACCGCTACGGGCCCATCTGCACCACAATCTACAAGGCCACCGGCAGCAGCGTCGACTACGTGAGCGACGTCGTCAAGGCCGACTACACCTTTACCCAGGAGCTGCGCGACACGGGCAACTACGGCTTCGTCCTGCCGGCGAGCCAGATTGTCCCCACGGGCGAGGAGACGTATGCTGGCGTCGCCTACCTTTTCAAGAACATGAAGTAGGGGCAGCACGAAGACGAATGCTGTTTTTTTCATCTCGCTGTCCCGGGGGGGGTGGATGTACATATATATTCACAAAGCATATAGTTGGACTACACATCTCATGAGGCACGAGGGTTTGCACTCAATCTCTAGTCTCTCGCGCCTCTCTTGAACCAAGTGACTCGCCTTCTCTCCCTTGCTTCAGCCCTTTCCATCAAGCTTTCGGCCTTGTGCAAACCGCGGGAACCAATGTCATGCGCGGGCCTCGAACGCAAAAACCGGGCTTCCTGATACGTCCTCGGCGGCGATAGCTGCGCCCGACATCAGATGAATCATGGGGCAAACGCAATTCTCCGTCTTTGGTCCAGGCGTCCTAACGCCCCGTGCGTTTGTACTTTTACATTTTGCCGTGGCGAGCGTGGCTATCACGGCTTTCGAAGAGGACTCAGTGCTCGGCTAGTTGACTGTGACGTGACGACGTTTTTAACCTACACGAACCGGAGTGGGATGCGGTCGATCGATCTGGGTGTTGCTGACAGAGGTGAATCAGGTATAAGATGTTGGTCTCCTGTTACTCGTTGATGAGTGCCGACTGACCCAGGTTTGCTAGACTATACGTGGGATTCCCAACGTAGCGAGGAGCGTCTCCAACTGTAGTACAGCAATATGTAGAGAACCATCACGCGTCCGGAATGACTGACAATGCCTCGAGGCGAGAAGGAAGCCGATTTCAGCCGTGCTTCTCATGCATTTGACCCTGTGAGGCCGGGTGCTGCTGTAACATACTTGACCATCATTTCCCATGACGGTCAGATTCAAAGCATCTAATTTCAAGGCAGAAACGTTGATCTTGTCAGGAAGGCTGGCTACAAGTGTTCGCGTCTACGCAGAAAAGTACAGTCCCATCAGCCATTCCCATCGCCCGTCACGCTCTCCGACACCCACGACCTTTGTTGCGGACCAAACACGCTTCGCCTGATTGAAAACACAGTTAGCCGCTGGTTCTCTTACCTGCTACTGCGCACTTACTTTACTCGAAAGCGAATGGTTGGCCATTCTAGGGCAGCAAGCAGGTACAGCCATCTGGAATAGTGACGCAGCTGGGGTTGCCGGGCAGCGTTCCGCAGTCCAAGGTTCCGCAGAACTTTCCGCTGCACTTTTCGGCGTAAGCGGCCGCAAGCATGGCGAAGAGGCTGGCGGCGATGGCTTGGTAACGCATGGTGGGCAGGTAATGGACTCGAGAGTGTCGGGGGTTTCGTGTGCGTAAAGGTGGCGATCAACGTCAGGTGAATGTAATAACGCTGGCCGTATAGCCTGGATCATCTGATGCTGACGCGAGTCTGCCTTTATAACCGTTTTCGTGGTCAACGCACTCCCTAAGCGGTGACACTATCTGGCTTGGTTGTCAAGGAAACAGGACGGCGGACAGCTCCAGGACTCTCAAGGTCGTTGGCAAGTCGGGAGGCCATTGCCAGTGGACACACCCACCGGTGGTTAACCTGAGACGGTCCATCTCATCCTCATACTTGCCGCCTCGTGGAATCGCTGGTCCGACGAGTTTTGGCGATACTATTCCTGAGTCGCAGCATACATGGCCAAGGGTTTGCATATTGCAAGCGACGTTTGGCATTTGACACATGACTCGAGGGATTGCAACACTCGAGTGTTGTACCAAGGCAATGGTACTTTCCGGTCCCTTTTCATCTGGTGGCATGTACAAAATAATCGGCGAAGACATGTTGGTATGAGTAGTCCTACAACGGGTCGAAGGGCCTGTTGATCAGAATGCAACATTGATGAGTCCCGAGATTGCCCAGGGCAGAAACTCTTACTCCTACGTATCCCAAAGTAAATATTGCGACGGTGAATCACTTCCTCTTCAAGTACTTGAAGCGTAGGGTTTCCTGACAGCCAAGTGTCCGGCCAGAGTGACGAACGAAACATGGAATAGTCCGGTCAAACAGTACGTGTACTTTATGTAGTACCTAATAAGCTGCCGTCGGACACCGTCAGAAGCACATGTGCTTCAAAGCGGGAGTGGAATCCCGAAATGAACAGGTTCATCCGGCACACGCTCTACCTTCGGGAGCGTTTCCGACAACCTGATGTAAATCACCTACATCTCACGGCCGCTAGCTGACTCGTTTTGCAAGACGTGGCCGTACCTCAATGTCTGTATGAATACTTTTTGAAACTGCCGTCGTGTTTTCCATCTGCTAGGTGTATCTGTCGACAGCGAGATGGGAGCGACACGTATGTTTGATATGTTGCGCTGATAATCTCGCTGATCAAGAACGCGAAATCCAGGCTTCGATGGAGCGTGTGCACTCCAACTAGGTATTCCAGTTTCATACCGATCTTTTTTAACATTCCAACAATCGTTTGAGCACGGTTGACGAACGAAATGTAGCTTGATAGAAAAGGTAGAGCTTGCATGGGGTTTATTGCTGAGAGCAAAGCCGGCATGGGCTTTGGCGAATTCGCTCCACAACTGCTTCTCGCAATGGTCTTTATATCCCTCTGGTGTAAAGAGCAACTGGGACCGTTGCCGTCTGAACTGTGACCATTGATGCGAGGAATCCCAGGCAAGATGTCTCTCTTGGGACGTTGCGTCTCGTTTCCAAGACGTGTGGCTGCTTTGCCTGGGCTCGATTCGAGATGCCCCAGACCCAGGGTTCCCGTTGACGCGCGGGCTCACTAGACTACACTCGGTGCCGGGTCGCTCCCATGGCGCGGCTCCTGCAGACGGACCATGAGCCAAGATGGAACAAGCCTTTTTCCACCTGCTTTATCCCCTTCGCACGGTGTTCTCTCCATTGCAATGGAGCTTGTCCAGGCAACTGACTGCGCGTACCGGGCTCCTTCATGTGTCTTTTCTTGAGTCTCACTCATTTTGTGACGGGCTTATTGTGCGAAGGACAATCACAGTAGGTGTGGATAGTGGCGCATTGAATGAAATCTTGTTATCATAGTCGAAAGCGTATCGCAGAGAGCAAAGTTTGTATTGTCAAGAAAACTAGTTCCCAAACTGGCACGTGTTCTGTCGATTTGCGCAACTCCCTCATTACTCTCGACTCTAGCGACTAGGCCTTATATGTGATTACTATCTGTCGTGATAGCTTCATGCCTATGGTCTGCTATCCCAGGTCACATGGCCTATTGATATTTATATAAAGTATTCCTTACTAAGATATACCTATAAACCTATGAACCGGATGATACTGCTCTGTAGATAGCTCTCAATACGAACAAGCCTTTACCTACCTATCTCCGTAGGCCTAACGGCATGGTTCGTCACATTGTCTTCAGTTGTACGCGTGACTTTTCTATCTGAATGATAAGACCAGAAGAGTAGCATTGGTTGCGGAATATAAGTGACCATCCGTGGATGTGTCTCCTACACCAGTGTGTTCTCCGTGTCAGATAGGCTCATGCTCAAGACTGTCGTTCTCTCCAGGTTACGAATCGTATCTGTATTGTAGCTTGACGACGTCTTGTGGCAACAATCACCTACCTCGGCCCAAGAGTCATCTACTAGTGTTCGATCGGATCGTGGCTCTTCTTCAACGGCGCACCAAGATAGCATAAATACAGTGGGCCAGCGTCCTATCGATAGCTTATTCAGGCGGCGCATACGACAGTGTCCTTTGGGTGCGTGAACTAGACTCGGCTCGTCCTCGATGAGATGCCGTTTATTTTGTCCCAATGGTCCAGATAACTCACTTCAACTCTGCTATATAACAGACTCTCAAGGTCTGGTTGCGGTTTGTCGTCGAGACTCTTCTCACGATATGTAACCCATCGCTCGACAGGCTCATTTCTATTCCACTGATGAGACTGAGGTTAAATCCGAAAAGCCGAGCCGTCCATATCTCGTCTTTCCCGTACCTAAACCCTGGCAGAAATCGGTTGCGCGCATTAGCGTGAGGGTCTCTTGATTTGGATCTAATCACATCGCCGATTAACGGACTCGCATCCCGGGGCCCGTACTGAACCCCACCTCCCGGCTGACTCTGCCCGCACCGACTACATATGAGCCACTTTGAAGCCATTCCGGTTTCTTCAACGCACAACCCTTGCTCAGTATCGACCTCAGGTTCCAAGCAGGACTTACAATTCGTTACAAACTCGTTGGTCTTCTTCTCCAACGGCACTTCAAGCCCTGACTGAGCTTCTCCCACGGTTACGGGCACAAGATGGGTTCTACAGATGGCGCGTTGGTGGTCGGCGTAGACGTGGGTGGTGAGTTGCCGGAACCTGGACCGCGGAACAAATCACGATACGCCCAGAATACTCACTCTCGACAGGCACCAACACAGACAGCGTCCTGTTGGATGTGTCCAAGAAGGGCACCGACGCCGTGATTGCGTCGCACAAGGCCTCCACGACGTCCAACGTGACTCTGTCAGTCCAAGCAACACTCAAGGCGCTGCTCGACAAGTCCACCGTCGACCCGGCCGAGATCACGGCCCTCGCCATCGGCACGACACACTTCCTCAACGCCATCATCGAGAGAGACACCTCCCGCGTGGAGAAGATTGCAGTCCTGCGCCTGGCCTCCCACAACTTCTCGACGGGCACGCCGCCGTTCGCAGACTGGCCCAGGGCCCTGAAGCGCATCGTCGACGGCCACTCGGCCATCGTCCCCGGCGGCGTCAACATCGACGGCACCCTGATCGGACCCGTCGACGAGGCGGCCGTCCGGGAACAGGCCGCCGCCATCAGGGCCAAGGGCCTCGCGAACGTCGCCGTCGTCGGCATCGGCTGCTCCGCCGACAGGGACTACCGCCAGGAGGACGAGGTGGCCGGGATCCTCCGCGCCGAGCTGGGCGAGCACGTCAACATCGTCCTGTCCCGCACCATGGCCGGGCCGGGGCTCCTCGCCCGCGAGAACGCCACGATCCTCAACGCGGCCATCCTCAACTTTGCCCGGCGGACCATCCGGGCCTTCATCGGCGCCATGCGACGCATCGGCCTGCGCTGCCCCCTGTACCTGACCTCCAACGCCGGGCACCTGCTGCCCTTCTCCGAGGCCATGCGGGCGCCCATCCGCATCTTCTCCTCGGGCGCCACCAACTCCATCCGCGGCGCCGCCTTTTTGGCGCGGGACGCCATCGACCGGTCCGGCAGCATCGTCGTCGACATTGGCGGGACGACGTCCGACGTGGGCTACCTGCTGAGCAACGGATACCCCAGGCTGTCCAAGAGCTACACGGAGCTGGCCGGCGTCAAGGTCAACCTCGAGATGCCCTCGGTCGAGAGCATCGGCCTCGGCGGCGGTTCGATCCTGCGCGTCGTGAACGACGGCGCCACGGGTTCCGTCGCCGTCGGACCCGACAGCGTCGGCCACGACCTCGTCACCCGGGCGCTCTGCTTCGGCGGCGACGTCGCCACCGCCACCGACGTCGCCGTCGCTTCGGGCGCGAATATCGGCACGCACCCCGTCTCGCTCGACGCCGCCGTCGTCGCCGCGGGCGCGGGCAGGATCCGCAAGATGCTCGAGTCCGCCGTCGACCGCGCCAAGCTCTCCCCCGAACCGTGTACCGTCATCCTCGTCGGCGGCGGTGCCGTCCTGTGCCCGCGGGAGCTCGCGGGCGTCGGCAGGGTCGTCCTGCCCGAGCACGCGGGCGTCGCGAACGCCGTCGGCGCGGCGATTGCAAAGATTTACGGGTCTGCCGAGACCATCGTCCACGGGGCGGACGTCGCGGGCGGCATCGCCGAGGTGAGGAGGCGGGCGGTCGAGAAGGCCGTGGCAAAGGGAGGGGACGAGGGGTCCGTCACGGTGCTGCGTGAAGAGGTCGCCGGCGTGCCGTACGTGGAGAACCAGACGTCCGTCAAGATGGAGGTGGCGCTGCCGGCCGACCACCAGAGGGTGTACTCGGAGATGAGCAAGACGGCCGCCCCTGATGAATTGGTTGACGAGGAGATGTACGAGGAGACGAAACGGCACGACAGGACGAGCACCGACGACGACGAAGACGACGACGACGAAGATGAAGCCGTCGACCTGGAGAACTACCGACCTCGCGTCGAGGCCAACGGCCTGTGGACGCTCTCCGAGACGGACCTCCGCTTCCTCTCCATCGGCTGCTACATCCTCGGCTGCGGCGGCGGCGGTTCTCCCTACGCGCCGTACCTCGAGCTGAAGCAGCTGCTGGCCGAGGGCGAGTCGATGAGGATCGTCCGCGTCGAGGACCTCGGGGACGACGAGATGATGCCGCCCGTCGCCAGCGTCGGAACGCCCGCGGTGAGCATCGAGAGGCCGGGCGGAGACGGCGTGTGGCACGCCATGCGGGAGATGGAAAGGCAGACGGGGACCAGGTTCGAGCGCCTCGTCGCCACGGAAATCGGGGGCGCCAACGGGGTGGCCACGCTCATCTGGGGGAGTTCGCGATACTACGACATTCCCACCGTTGACGGCGACATGATGGGTACGTCTTCCTCAACACGGTCCGCATCCATGATTCGAATCATATTTATTTATATATATACACATATATACTGACCCATACCTCACAGGCCGCGCGTATCCCCAGTTCGAAATGGTCTCGCAGTACATCCACGCAAAGTCCATCAACGAACTCCTCCCCGTCACGCTCTGCAGCGGCACCGGCCGCACCGTCGTCGTGCCCGCCACCCAGACGGACGAGACGTCGGCCGGCATCGCCATCCGCGACGCCTGCGTGGCCATGGGGTCCGCCGCCGGCGCCGCGGGGCGTCCCATCCCGGGCAAGCTCATGCGCGACGTCGGCATCCCCAACACGTACTCGCTCGCGTGGCGGCTCGGCCGCGCCGTCGCGCTGGCGCAGCGGGCCGGGACGGTGGCGGCCGTCGCGCGGGCCATTGTCGACGCGGCCGGCGGCGCGGGCAGCGCGCGGGTGCTCTTCCAGGGCAAGATCCGCGGCGTCGAGAGCACGCTGACGGCGTCGGCGCACAGTCTGGGTAAAGTCACGGTCGAGAGGCTGGGCGAGGGCGAGATGGAGACGGACGCGGACCGCGTCGGCGAGGGGCTGAGGGCGGTTGTGGTGCCGTTTATGAACGAGAACCTGGCTGTTTTGGGGACGCTCGAGGACGGGTCTGAGCAGGTGAGATGGTGTTTTGTTCTTGTTTCTGCCGTGACACTTTTGATGATGGACGAGAATGCTGATGGGACTTGTAGGTGCTGGCCACCGTTCCGGATCTGATATTCCTGCTCGACACCGCCACGGGCGAGGCCATTGGCGTCCAGGAGTACAGATACGGCTTGAAGGTGGCCGTCATGATCATGGCCGGGCATCCGCTCTGGGCCACGGAGCGCGCGCTGGAGATTGCTGGGCCCAAGGTCTTTGGACTGCCGCACGACTACCGCTCGGAGCTCCGGTATACCAAGCCCGTCAGCGTGATTGACGAGTTCAGACCAAGAGCATAGAAGGAGAGAGGGCTCTGTGGTATCGAGTCATGACATGGTTGGGGGGGGGGGGGGGGGGG
>QAPG01000058.1:39984-176106 GCA_004366825.1 Colletotrichum spinosum | reverse complement strand
GGGGGGGGGGGGGGGGGGGGGGGGGGGGGGCGGGTATTTCCTATTAGCTCGACTATCCATCCGTATTCGCCCAACATGACTCCCAACTTTGACTGACGGTCCTCGCTCTCAAGCCTCCGACACGAAACACGCTGCTAGGGTATTGGTGGCTCGTTGGGCCAGTCGAAGCCATTCGTAGAGTCAAAGAAGCCCAGGTTGGCATCGACGAGAAAGTCCTCGCTCAACGTCGGCCAGTACGTCGACTCGTAGCCCATTGCGCCCGCCACCGGCCATACCTGCGGCCCGAGACCGTCCAGTCCAACAGGCTGTTGCGGTACCTCGCCAAAGGGGTCGATGACCGGCGGAAAGCTCAGAATGCCAGCGGCTGCTTGCTGGAAGTGGGCGGGCAGCGGTATCGACGTGCCCGTCGTGCCGCCGCTCCCATCGGGGGCTCCGCGTCCTCCGGCCCCGTGCGGCGGCTCCGCTCCGCTTTCCGCGTCTGCGGATCCCGGCTGGCCGTCCGGGTTCAGCGCGCTGATGAACTTGAGCCGCACCTCGTTGGCGAGGCTCCACGTCGGCCCCAGCTCCGCCAGCACCGCGTCGAGCTGGGCCAGGGCGGACCCCTTGGACAGCGGGGGCTTGACGCCCTCGTGGCGCGACGTGACCAGGATGGCCTTCATCGAGAGGAGCGAGGCGCCGATGAACAGCATCGGCGCGCGGTGGAGCGTGTGCTGGTTCCTGAAGCGCTGCAAAATGTCCATCATGACCTGCGCCCCGGACTTGCATATCCTAAAGGACTCGACGAGGGGGTCCTGGCCGCTCTCGTCGGCTGCTTCTTCTGAAAGCGACGGTATGCTGGCGACGGCGGTTATGAATGGGAGGTTCAGGCAGAGCCGGGTGGCGTGGTAGAAGACGCTTCGGCGAGTGGAACATGTCAGCGCGAATCCTTTCGTGTAGTGGGAACTTGTCCTGGGTAGAACTCACTGCAAGATGGCCACGCCGGGTTCGAGGACGTCCTTGTTGGTGAACCACTTCTTCCACCGCATGTTGCTCGGCAACGCTTCGTGCCAGGCGACGAGCCGCGCGTTGAGCTTGTTGAGTGACACTTCGGTCCATTTCCGGGCGTGCGCGTCTGTCCTCTTCCGGGGGGCAAAGGTCGTCGAGAGCATGTCGTCGACGATGCGACCCAGCTCGATCTGCTGGTTGAAGAGCAGAGTCAGGCTGGGCCCGTTGGCATCTACGTCCTTTAGGCGTTCGAGGTTATGGGTGGCGAGCCAGTTCTCCCATATCGGAGAGTCTTGACTGTGTTGTGGTCAGTAAGAATCCAACCAACTCTTTTTGTGTGAAGCAACGTACGGCGGCTCTTCAACCAGACTGACGTCGCCATCGTTTTCATGCATCACGGCCGGCCGTCCCAGGAAGAGACTGTAGATTCTGTGTAAAAAGTCAGACGTCTCGTCCAAGAAGAGAATGCCATCATGCACAAACTCACTTGTCCGCCACGTAACAACCCCAGTAAACGTGTCTGTGGAACTGCTTCGTCAAGGAAGACGACCGCTGGCTGTCGACTTCGCCCCAATACGTCGGGTCTCTTTGGAACCCGATATCCTGTCCCATCCTAAACGCCGTGCCTACCGCGATAACATGGACGTCAGCCACAGCCCACGGGTCCTTTGACGACACACCTTCACACGACGCCTTGCTTACCTGCCGATAGCCAGCCTCTGGAGAGCTGGCCGATGCCGGCTTCATAGTAGCCCACCAGGAGAAAGGCCTGCACCGTGATGGGTCTCGGACAGTTCAGGCCCTCGGTCGTGAGAATGTGCTGCGCCGTCTCGGCGAAACCCTGTGCCTTGCTCTTGATTTCCGGGTCCTTGGACATGAGAGCACCCAAAGCGGCGCACCCAAAAATCAGCGGCGGCGAGCAAAAGTCGCCCTCGACGGGGTTCTCCTCGAAGTCGGTGAGGAAGGCCTCTCGGTCGATGAACATGAACAGCGGATGCTGCCAGTGAAAGAAGAGGTTGATGCACAAAAGTATCGTGTCGTTCACCAACATGCTCCGGTCCTCCTGGTACGGGGACGGCTTCGAGTTGACGGACGGGCTGGCGCGTGCCGAGCTCATCTGGTCCTGGAAGACGCTTGTCGGGCCGAAATACACCATCGTCCCTAGGTGCTCGTTCAGCTTTCGACGTTGCACAACCCGCCACCTGATGGACACCGGCGACGCAACTCACCGTCGGGACTCTCCTGCAGCGAGGCCTTCATCAAGGCATTGCTCAGCGCCGACTCCTCCTCGGGGGGCAGGCTCGCAAAGGACGGCATGTAGTCCTGGATCTCCACCTCGTCCAGCATGTGGTTCCGCTCGTCGCTGCTGGCCGCCTTGAGCTTCGCCAAGAAGCTCTCGAGCGAGGCGACGCGCGACTCGAGCGTGGCGACATATTCACGTGACACGGGCGGCCGCTTGAAGTCGCTCTCGCGGAACTCGCACTTGACCGACGCCGCGGCGCAGTTGGCGCATGGATACGTGCGTGAACAACGGATCTGGACGGCTCCCTTGTCAGTTTCCTGGGCTGGCTGGGCTGGCCGTTGGTCTCACAGACAAGTGGGCGACATCGGAGAGAGTCCGAGAGTCCGAGAGACGGGGGAACAACAGAGGGATGGGAGGGGATACGACTACCAAAGTACCTTTCTCTGCTGACACCGCTTGCACCTTTGGGTGAGCCTCGGTTAGCTGCTGGGAGGGATTTTGCCGCGTTTGCTCGAGAGTCTCTGTCCGTTACTCACGATATTCGCTTCACGCTTGACTTGTCCATTGCTGCGCAACGCTACATGCAGGGCCTGCTGAACGGATGCTGCCCGCCGGTCTTTTTTCTTCTCCTCCAACTCTCGGGCAGAGCAGAGCAAAATGGCGGGATAATAGTCATGGCACACCCGGTAAAGGGGGCTCCTGAAAGCGGGACAGGAAAAATCCGCAGTCACATGATTCGACTCCGGCCGGCTCCTGTCCGTGGCGTAGTGCCGTCCTGATCCTGGTCATGGATCCTCTGGGTTTTCCTCCAAGGATGCGGGGCTTGTCGACGCGCGATGCAACGTGAGGCCGGACTGAGTATCGTGCTCCGTACCACGTAGTGTGCGTGTGTCTGAACCACAAAGTCGTAGTCAAGTACGGATAGATAGTATCCGTAACGCATGGAGAGCTCAAAGGCGTTGCTTGTTCGCTCGAGTGGAGTCGCAGGAATCCTTCGGAGCAGTTGATCCTTCGGGGCCGAGTCCAAGGCTTCAAGGATCAGGAGCTGGATGGATTGCTGCCAGAGGTGGAAGCTGAGCCAGGGTTGGAATCTATCACCAGGGCAACGAAGCTGGTCTCTGGGCCGGCTCAGGCTTGCCGAATAATTTATCCATACTTTGCTCGACAGGATGACGTTCCATTGCGAGCGGCCATTTGAAGTTGTTCCATATACCGATGTGCTGATTCGGTAAGAGCCTCTTCAGCCATCGTTTTGTCTTGGCAACTTGCGTTCAGCCTGGCTGAGTATTTGATATCCATCTATTTATTTCCTACACTCAGAATCACCGACCAAAGTCAGGCCTGGCTGTCAGTCGGGACTGACTGGTGTGCAACACCACAGTGATGACCACACCTGCCATTTCTTTTCATTGCTAAGTAAAGTCGTAGTTAATAACCAGTACGCTCAAATGAGTCACCTTTAGCAATTGAAGGTCTGTCAAAGTCCTAAGGTCGGTGGGAACGTGGTGACAATGACGTGCAGTTCAGGGGTGGCCACACTACCACGACTCTGAATAACCTCGAAACCGGAGATACCAAGTCACATCCCTTCTTTCCTCCCGTCCCCTCCGCAGACATCTCGACCATTAGACAATCAAAAAAATACGCCAAGACAGCTGCTCCAATGCCACCGATCACGGAGGTCCTGCGTGGTCTCTGTTGCCACCGAAACCCACTCCGCATGTCATGTTGGAACGCCGAGCCGGCGGCCGAGATTTCGGACATTGTACCCCGCATGCCCCTCGCATCTTTGCTATCTTGGCTATCTACGTAACGACGCGATATCATCACCTCAGTCGCGGCTCACCGTATTTCACGAGCAGCTGCTAGGTTGCCAGCATCTCCGTGGCACTTGAAGTGAATGTAGACTCTGTTCTACAAGGACGTAGCAAAACATCTCATGTCTGCACAGCTGCTGGTCAAGCACACAGCCATGACGACGTCAAGACACATCGTTTTCCGAAACGGAAAGTTCTTCCGCTCGAACAAGGCACCAGCGGGCCAGAGATCGGAGGCCAACTTCGCGGAGGCTCTGGTTGTAAAGGACGGCATCATCACGTTTGTTGGCGGCGCTGCCGCAGAGCAAGTCGAGACAGCAATCAACGAGGGGGCCGTCGTTCACGACGTCGGCGGCCACACCGTTCTCCCCGGTCTCGTCGACGGACACATCCACCTGACCCAGCTGGGCCAGACGCTGCAGAAGCTGCGCCTCGACGACTGCAAGAGTCTTGCCGACATCAGAAAGACGATCAGGGACTACGCCGTCGCGAACCCGGACCGGGCACGCATCTTCTGCAGCGGGTGGATGCACTTCATGACCCCCGAGGGGCCGCTGGCCTCTCTCCTCGACGACCTGGACCCGCGACCCGTCCTCATCACGGCAAAGGACCTGCACTCGACCTGGTGCAACACGGCTGCCCTGGCCGAGCTGGACCTCGACGACGAACCGGACCCGCCCGGCGGTGAGATTGTCCGCGACGCCGAGACCGGCAAGCCAAACGGCCTGCTGTCCGAGGCCGCCAGCATGAAGTTCATCCCCCTGTACATGGCGAGAACCTCGACGCCCGAGGACACCGTCTCGGCCATCGAGACCGCCGTCACGGACTACACCCACGCCGGCTTCACGGCCCTCATCGACATGGCCATGGAAGAAGAGGGCTGGACCGCGCTGCAGGCATACCGCCAGCGCGAAAGGGACGCCGGCCGCAGGCTCCCCGTCCGCCTCGCCGCCTACTGGCTCATCCTGCCCCGGGACGACGACGCCGAGAACGTCGGGCAGGTCGAGCGCGCCGCCGAGCTCGCGCGCCGGTTCAACCTCGCCACGGACCCGGACTGCCGCCTCGTGGGCATCAAGCTCGTCTGCGACGGCATCGTCGACGGCTGCACGGCCAGCCTCAAGGAACCCTACAGCCACAACGGCGACGGCTGCGACCCCGTCTGGTCGCCCGAGCACATGGCCCCCGTCGTCGAGGCGGCCACCCGGCACGGCCTGCAGGTCGCGCTGCACGCCATCGGCGACCGGACCGTGGCCGACGCCATCGACGTGCTGGAGCGGTACGTCGGCCCGGAACACCGCCCGCGCATCGAGCACCTCGAGCTCACCACCGCCGAGGACGCCAGGCGGCTGGGCCGGCTGGGCATCACGGCGTCGGTGCAGCCCGTCCACGCGGACCCGGCGATCCTGCGCGCCTGGCCGAAGCTCATCGGCGAGCACCGGTGCGGCAGGGCGTTTGCGTACAGCGACTTCGCCGACGGGGGTGCCCCCGTGGCGATCGGGTCCGACGCCCCGACGGCGCCGCATCACATCGTGAACAACCTCTACATCGCCACGACGAGGAGGTCGGCGCGCGAGCCCGCGTCGGAGACGGCGGTCAACCCGCAGTTTGCGCTGTCGCTGTGCGATGTGATTGCCGGCGCGACCGAGGGCGCGGCCCGGAGCTGTTTCTTGGACGGCCGGGTGGGATCGCTGGACGTTGGCAAGAGGGCGGACCTGGCCGTCTTCGATCTCGAGTGGGAGCCTTCCAAGGCGCTCGAGGCGAAGCCCGTCGAGACCTGGTTCGAGGGGGAGCTGGTCTTCTCGGCCAGGGGCTAATTGGCAGCTTCAGCTTTGGGGACGAGGATGGGAAGCAGGCGGAGGTAGCTAGAGGAAAGACTGGTATCACCAAGTGTTATAGTTGTCACGAGTCTTGTGTTGCTATGAGTGGTTCATATGACGTCCGAATGAAGAGCAGAAGAGCTTAAGGTGAGTCCCCATCTCAGCGAAACTGTCAAAGGCAATGGACGCGCCGAAATCGTCCATCTCAGCTTCTTACCCTTGGCTGATTCGAGTCCCAACGTCGTCTCTGTTCTGTGTGAAGTGACTGATTCTAGCCATGTCATGCTAGATCGTGAGGGCTACTCGTTCAAACGATCTTCTCGCCGGCGGGCACACCCAACGGAACCATGACACAAGTTGCGAGTCGTCTTATCCCAACTCGGTAGTCTAGCCGCATTTCAAAACAACAGTCAGAACTCGGCCACTCGAGCAGTTAGATACACTATACGGGAAATAAATTCAGAGAATATTGTAAACAAAGTCGTCCCATTACCAGACGAACTCGATTGTTTCGGAAGCCTACGCGCCTTGTGAATCCACTCCTAAGTGCAACTGACACAGGGGACTATTTGACGCAGTCTGGTAGCCCGTTCATCCCATAGCCCTGTCGACGGGACGTCCTCGCTGCTTGACTATTGGCTGTGTCTGCGACAATAGCCAGTCACTGTAAACTCATGTCACCTTGTTCTAGAGGCGATTCCAGGACGATCGCAGGGTCTCGGGTACTGTTACACATGGGGCCCATCGCGTCTGTGCAGAGACAGATCGAGTCCCCCGTGATCAGTATCACTTGTACCTCCGGACCTAGTAACGACTGGTCCGTATCAGAACGAATGCACCGGCGGCCGGTTTCTTGGTAAGTGGCCGACGTGCGAACCGCCAGGAGAGTCCCGCAGAGTCTTGGATCTACCCGCCAGAACATTCCAAACCACGGAGATGAAATCATCCCACAGTCTGTGACCCGTGGAGAGCCAGCGATAACACCACTTATAAAAGCAGTCCAATATCCAGACCTTAGATGACTTTGAGAATCATCATTATCATTACACTCAGTTGACGTTGACCGCCACTTTCATTCAGACAACACGCCGCAAATCAACTCCTTTGCCCGCCTACCATGCGTTTCCAAGCCATCGCTATCGGTCTGTTTGCTCTCATTGCATCGGCCTCAGCCGTTGACAAGTGCAACGGAGACTTTTGCCGCGGCCACAACTGCAGAGACGACCCTGGTAAACCCATCTGCGTCGATGTCTCTACCGGCTGCCACTGCCAGCTGGGATAGATGGACAAAGCATTCGCCGCCAAGTAAGTCCTCGGTAACGCACACCAGTGGGACATTTGCTAAATACTGTCTAGTTGGATAAAGCGTGCCGGAGGTTGCTGGCGGTTGTTCGCATCCATGGGTCCAGTCAACTCAGTACGGCTATCCTAGAGTCCGTCTCGACAGCTCAAGTTGAAGTTTCTAGTCCATCTTGCAGCCTAAATAGACGACGATTTGGCCGTAAGCCATAACCCATACCAGCAGTTCTCAATGACTTACCTTGTTTTTCCAAGTCAACATTGGTGCAAACATGTCTGAAAACCTGCATGCTTGCCTGATAACCGGCTACAACATCGTCAACCCGCTTCGCCAAGTCCCTCCCAAGCGGCGGCATCCTCTGGTTTTCCTTGCCAACTCCCACTCCGGTTGCCGTGACGACACTTCGTAAATCACCCTGGACGCCTTCAGATGATCTCCATCCGCCGGAAACCCTTCCGTCGCCGACGCCGCCATCATCTGACACATCCTCTCCACGAGGCTCTCCTCGTAGTCCGCGGGAATCAGGTTGCTCGAGAACCTCGCCGTAGGTCCCGTGTTGGTGTCGAAAGTGCCCAGCTGTACGATCAAGACTCGAACGCCAAGCGGGCTCAGCTCCTTGGCGAGAACCTCGGAGAGTCCTGGAAGAGGTATGAGTCGCCTCGGAAACAATCGTAGTAGGGAGGTGTTTCTGATCTCACCGTCCATGGCCGCCTTGGTAGCAGCGTAAATACCCGTCGATTCCCTTTCCTCTAGCCCCGCCTCCGAACTGATGTCGACAATCACTCCGCTTCTCCGTTTCCTCATGAAGGGCGCGACAGCTCTCGTGAGACGGCACGGCCCGAAGAAGACAGTATCCATCTGGGACCTGGTCTCTTCCTCTGTGAAGCCTTCGGCAGGTCCGTGGATAGACCAGCCGGCATTGTTCGCCAGGACGTCAACGTGTGTGCCGTTCCTCTCCAGATAGCTGACGAGATCACCAGAAGCGAGATCATCGATGTCGAGCTTTAGCCACTGGCCACCTGCAGCCTCCACTTGCTGCACCAGCTTGGGTGTTTTACCGGGGTTCCTGAAGGTGGCAATACGGGGTGTCCATTGGCCTGCGCAATACGAGCAATGGCCAAGCCAAAGCCTGACGAGCAACCGGTGATCAGCCACGCGAGGGGGCGGTATGGAACTGTAAGAGGGCCGTACATGGTGAATCGTCTGCGGTGATTGTCAAAGTGCTATTGCTGCAATGAGCAATGTCGACATTCATAGACGTACGCTTCATGTATGAGAGTCTGCAGTGCGTTTCTGCCGGCTTTCGAATCTTAGGCTTGATATTTCCATGTGGTATTTCCAATCGTCACTAACCTGGCGGACTTGAGCCGGGCCTTATGGGGTCCGCCTATAAACTACATTCGTGCAAGCATCAAGTCTGATAGGATGACGTTGCGTCTGATAAGATCCTACATCTATGTCTTGCATGGGCTACCTCTCATCTTTTCTGCGCGTAATGTATGGCTGAATAAACAGGGACGGCGGACTTGATACTACGTGAACCAGCCCAAGTCTCCGGGTAGAAAGACATTTTTAATCTGACAAATGGCCCTAGATGGATAGGTATTTCTTCCCAATGCCAGGATACAACCAAAGACCACTGAGCACATCTTCGTGGCATAAAAGGTGTCAAATTGACCATATGGCCAAAAGGTGCAGGCCTATACAACACATGTTTCTAATGTAACTTGTTCGTAGGCTTAAGTACCTCAATCCGACAAAAGGCTACGAACGCTAGAAGCTCATCTCTGAGACTTTATTTCTGCTCGCGCTCATCGTGTCATCAGAAACACGGCCGTCTCTTCCCAGCTCCAAGAGAACATGACGGCTCCCTCACGCAATCCATCCACTCCGCTTACCCTCCCGCGCAACTTGTATCCTCGTGGCCAGCACAAACGCCGTGAGCCCCAGCATGCCGAAGCCCGCCAGCAGCTGCACGCCCAGATAGCTCCCCGTCGACTCGATCATGGCCCCCGCGATGGGCGGCCCAGACAGCGAGGATACCGCGTTCGTCGCGGATAGCATGCCCAGCCACGTCCCGTGCACGCTCAGGTCCGGCACGAGCACCGAGACCACCGTCGGCGGCAGCGACGCGAGCCCGCCGGACGCGACGCCGTAAAACAGCGCAAACGCCACGCTCCCCGCGGCGTCGCCCACCGCGGTCCAGCACATGGTGACGGCCGTGACGACGACGCCGACGCCGAGGAGCGCGTTGATGGGCCCGAAGCGGCCCGCGAGCCACGCCGGGAGGATGCGGCCGAGAACGGAGCCCGCGTTGATGACGGCCACGAGGTAGTACGCCAGCCCCGAGCGGCCGTCGTCGGGCATGCCCCTGGACAGGGCGTACGGCTGGAGGTAGTAGATGGGCATCATGTACGCGAGGTAGTTGAAGAAGTTGGCGGCGGAGAAGAGGACGAAGGAGGGCTGGCGGTAGGCGGACAGGTCGAGCAGCACGCGGCGGCCCTTTGCCGTTTTCTGTTTCGGGCGGAGGACGGCGACGGCGAAGGCGTTGGTGCCGAGGGAGATGAAGGCCAGGGACCGCGTCGCCCAGGGGTAGCCCACGCGCGTCAGGAGGCTCTGGAAGATGATGGGGTACACGACGCCGCCGATGCTGCTGCCGGTGGCGACGATGCCGGTGGCCAGGGCCCTCCGGCGGGAGAAGTACTGCGGGATGAGCGCCATGGCGGGGATGTAGGCGCATCCGGCGCCCAGTCCGACGCAGAAGGCCTGCGAGAGGAGGACCTGCCAGTAGCGGGTTGAGATGCTGGCCATCGTGAAGCCGAGGAAGATGAGGAAGACGCCGGTCAGGGTCAGGCTGCGGAAGTAGCCTGCGTCGTACAGTGGGCCGATGAGCAGGCCGATGACGAGGAGGAGGAAAGACTGGATGGAGCCGATCCAGGCGATGGCGTCGATCGAGGTGTCGGTCAGGGCTTCTTGGTAGTAGGTCTGGAAGACGCCGTACGAGCTCACGATACCCCTGATGAGGTGTAAGTTGACTACTCGAAAACGTGCGGGCACACTTCCGTGAGAGCGCAAGTCAAACTCACCATGAGTTGAAGAATAACGCGAATCCACCAGCTACTTGCAGCCATGCGAGACGACCGCCGTCTGGGGCATTGTCGGTGCTCTCATTCTTTTCACAGACGACATTCTGTTCTGTAGTGTCTTTGCCGTTGCTTTTGGAAGTGACAGTCACTTGCTGTTGTGTTGGCGATGAAGCCGTTCCGTCCGCCGGGGGCTGGACGAACATAATGAGTGTTGGAGAAGCCACGGTTGAGCCGAAAATTACCAAAGTAAAAAAAAAGTCTAGAGCGTGCGTTATGACGCCTTCTTATTGTAAATGTGACATGGAAGTATCGTGGACGTTTAGAGTTGTTGCTGTACTCTTCCGGCAATGCTCGCCTCAGCTGCCGCTCCGATGTCCGCCGGCCGCGTTAGCAGCGACATCAAGCGTGTACTTTGGAGTTGAAGGAAATTCTCCATGAAAAATGACGAGCTTTAAATTTCGCCCAATGGAAAGGCCTCGAGCAGCGTTGTGTGTGGAGAACATTAGATGGTAATTGTCGCTCGTGTTAGCGAATTGCCGGCGGGATGTTGTATCGTGAATATCATTTTGCGCCTTGAAGGGCGTCGGGGACACAATAAAGATTGATAATAATTTTCAACGAGAGACCCATCGGGGCAGGTCACCACCACTGCGAGCCAATAGGCCGGCCCGAACACTTCGCGCTTCTCGGCCGGTGACCCGCTAGAGGAGATGGCGTCAGTCGCTAACAAGAGAGTCCTGTCAATGGCTGTCATCCTAATTGTCCCGTGAGCAAAGAGTCAGGCGGCACAGGTCAAGAAAGCCGAGCTTTGCTTGACTTGCCGAACATGTGGGGTCTCACCGAACCCGAACTCCTGGCGCATGAGAACTCTTTGGATGTGATGTGTGCCATGGCACTTCATCTCATACTCACTTGAAATAATTCGACACGAGACTCATTGTATATGTTGATTGGTGAAGCAAACTCATCTCAGTTGCTTTCGGCTTGTGCGGTGAGACAGTGAGAGGGTGAGGGTGAGTACAAATGTGAATGTCACAGTAGAGCCCATCATATCCCGCCCTTTCCTCATCGGTCGAGAACCCAGCAACTGTGTGGATGATCAGATCCCTGCACCTACTCATGACTCCTCCGTCTGATCAGAGTGTAGATACTTATAACTTGTGGACTTGAGGATTCACCCTTCGCTTGTCCCTCAAAGTTGCTGTACCCACGGCCTTCTCAAAAGTACTGATGCTGGAAGTGTCCGGGTATAAGTCGTATGCATCAAGCTGTGCTATGCATCTGAGTGAGCATTTGGCTTGCCATAGCGGTGTCCTATCTCCGCATCTCGAAAACTGCACTCTTCTCCGATTCGAGGTTTGGTGTGTATGGACTGGCCAGACATCTTCTCTCAACAGACCCTCCGTTGTATCCAGTCCGGCGCATAAAGACGACGGCGATGTAGAAGACAACAGCGAAAACGACCACTACGATGGCAATAGCGCTCATGCACTGGTACCGGTTCTTCAGAAGAAAAAGGCAGACATTCATGCTCAAGGCAGAAACGGAGTCGCGCCAATATACCATTCTGCAATCGGGGGATCTCTGAAGATTCTGAAGTTCTTAGAGGAGTCGGGCGCTGACACGGACAATGGACAGAGGCCAGAGGGCTCTTGACGTTGCGACTGAGAGAGGGAGTCAAGGTAGCAGTAGCAGCAGCCTGCTGGATAGGATGGATGGCGCCAGTCTGGGACAACATGCAAGGAGACCAGTCGTTCTGTGTGGGCAAACAGTGCAGCGGCGTAGTTGGCGAGAAAGCCGAGCTTGCCTTACTTGCTGCGTAGAGTCTTCCTGAAGCCGAACTCTTGTTGTCGACGGTCGGTCGTGATAGTTGTCATGTCGCTCGGTATGGGAACTCCAGTCCTTCTCTGGCTACCTTACAAACCTCGCGAGAATATAAATAGCGCATCGATGAAGTCACCGTCTTGAATACCAAAGCTTCGACTTTTACAACGTTGATAGCTATGGCCGAACAGTAGAATGGTAGACAGTATGAGCGGAATCAGGTCCTGATTAGATAAGCACACCCGATATGTTTGGTCTGACCGAAGCCGAACTTGGTCAAAGTTCGGGAGGTCCTGACAACTATCAATGACACCAAGTTCGGTCGGACAATGCTGTGGCTCGTACGTTCTTCCCCATGGATCTCCATCTTCACATCCAAATTTTCTTCTCTCTTCTAATAGATGTCTCAGAGTAGCAATGATGCAGTCTCCGGTTACACCTCTCCGCTACCGCAAGAACGGCCGTCTCCAGGCCTGTGATCCATGCCGACGTCGCAAGGTCGCCTGCGATCACGCCCGCCCAGTATGTAGCAATTGCAAGAGAAGAAGGCGAGCGGAACCGTGCGGGTATACAATGACCTCGCCTGGTCAACTGCAACGTCATGTCACACCGACGCGAGGCGAGGAACCACCCAGGTCGACCTCAAGTGTAGTAGTCGTCTCAGAACCGGACGACGACCCTCCGATCGGGCCAACGGCTGTAGAGGTTCAGCGTTCGGCAGGTGCTTCAGATGGTGCGGCGACTCGCGAGCAGCGCCACGCGCACGCGGCCGGCGGGGCTGTGGACGGCCATCTCGGCTTCACGTCGTTCGAGGACGTCTACCGGCAGGTCGGCGACGGCCTGTCCGAGAGTCACCCGAGCTCTTCGGCGATACGGGCATCCGACGCAACAGTCCCGCAGCTGCCAATGTCTCCGTCGACCGCGGAAACCTGCCTGTTCATCCTGAAGAGTGTTCCCGAAGAAGGCGCTGGCCGAACGCTGTTCGCGTCCTACTTTGACCCCCACGACGGCTTCGTCCATCCCGTGGCCCGGAGAGCCTTGGATCTTCTGTACGGGACGTTCGGCAGCTACCTGGGGGCGGAGAGAAGCGACCAGGAGCTCAAGGCTATGGCCCGCATCATGTGCGCCAACACTGCCCGACCTTTCTCGGAGCACGAGGCCGATGCCGAGGTTTGGATGGCCCAGTTCACCGGCCCCAACCTCCGGTGGGAGATGCTGGGCATCCTGTTCATCTACTGGGAGTTGAGTTCCCGAGACGGAAACGTTGCTGTCCCGGAGAGCCTCAAGACGCCGGGGACCCGAAAAGCCGCGCTGGAACTGAGGGATGCTTTCAGGAAGTGTCTGAATGACTGCACGGCGCTGGCCAGGGGCTTGACCGAGGTTGGGAATACCTTGCTGCTCTACGTCTACTGGAAGCGCACAATCATTGCGTCAATGGTGCTGGGAGATACCAGTAAGCCTGTTTACTTTTTGATACTTGGTCAAGCCACGAGTACACGGTAGGTCTTGAGTTTGGCCAGCACTAACAGCATGCACACATCCAGGTCTCTCTTGTTGGATGTACAACGGCGAAGCAATCTCACTCATGACCTTCCTCGGTCTGCACGCCGAGCCCCAAAAGGGTCCTTATAAACCAACCTTGGCAAGTGAGATCAGAAGAAGGGTTCTCTACAAGATCTTTGTCATTGACAAAGTCGTCTCGTCCATCACCGGGCGCCCTCCCATGCTCAGCCGTCGGTACATGCTGACGCCGCCGCCGCTCGATCTCAAAGACGACTACCTCCTCGCCGACGAGGAAACGCTCGCTCAGGGCGTCGCGGCGTTGGACGACAAGGGCTACAACACGGATGGCGCAATCCATTCCATCACGTTTTGGCGGGCCCGCAGCCAGCTCATGATCATCCGCGATGAGATTTTCGAGACATCGCTCGGCAACGCGGCGAATACGTCGCTGGAGACGTTGTAGTAAGTGAGCTTTTTTTTTTTGGTAAACAGCCGATACTACCTGGCCATGCTGACAGACCGCAGCGACCTCAAAAGGCGAGCCGGCGAAGCTGCTGCGGCTTTGCCGGATGCGCTGGCTCTCAAGGACTCTGACGTGCGACACTCGGACATTGGACCGGCAAAGTTGTACGTGAGGCTGCTCATGCGTCTGGAGCACCTCCAGAACCTGTTCTTCATCGAGCGGCTGCTGAACCGCAAGGGCTGTTCCAACGGCAAAGACTTGTTGTGCGTGAGTTACGAGATGACTTCGACGACGCTGCTGTTCTGGACGAAAATGGACGGTCTCGCCGTGACCTACGAGGACTTTAAGTGGCTGGTAGGTGAAAGTCTCTGTACCTCGATGCCGCAAAATGTCGCAATCGACGCGAACCATTGGCGCACAGAAACTGACACGCCCAAGATCATGGCCTACGCAGCCCCCGGCGGCGGAATCATGTGTCTCGAGCTCCTCCAGCCGTCGGTGACGCTCGGCGGCACCGTCGCCAGCAGCGACGGCGACCAAATCACCCGCTCGAGCATCGTCCAGCTTCTGAGCATGCTCGTCGGGTTCCTCAACTGGGTCGGCCCGAAGGAGGCGAACGGCAACATCTGCACCAACTGCAGGGCCATTGTCCAACGCGTCCTCGACCAGGCCCTCAACGTGGTGCCGCACACGGACGGCCCGCCCGCCGACGTGATGGAGTGGGATTTCTCAGCGCATCTGGACTTTAACTTTGATCTGCTCGATACGTTTGAGTGGATGAGGCCGGAGTTTTCGTGGACGGACGCGTCGAACTGAACTGACCCAGCTGAGTTGCGTCGTGGGTTTGTCGCAGCGACCACAGTGGCAATTTTGGCCGTCTGGCTATGTAAGCTATCAACGAAAGGTCCCAATGAAGCGTGAGGAGAGAGAGGGACGAAGAGGATTTTGTTCTCGATTCACGGCGAGGGGCGAGGAGGTGGAATTGGAGTTGTGCAGTGTCGCCTGATGTGTGAAGCCCTACATATACACAGCAAATGTTGGGATCGTCAAGGTCGGTTAGCTCAGTTGGTTAGAGCGTGGTACTAATATGTCACCCAACATGTTGAGTAATGCCAAGGCCGGGAGTTCAAGCCTCCCACTGATCAATTCTTTTTCTTTTTGCCCTTTTTACTTCTGAATTTTCCCATCTTGCCCTTTTCACTTCTGAATTTTCCCATCATGCTCGTCTATCATTTGACACTTGATTTGCGAGGATCTTGGGCTCTCCCATGGCTATAAGGGTGGTGCGATTAGGAACAGGGAGAAGCGCCCTGGGGGTCAACAAAGGGCATATTCAACTGCGACTATCACCGTCACCACGTGTTATTCTTGGTCGGTAATCGAGTGTTCTGCATTTTCGTCGTTCGGTGACTATGATTATTGGTACGAATATTGACATGGAGAATGGTGATGGCCACCCATAAACATCTGCAAGTGAAGCTACGACTACACGATGTTCACAAAAAAGCGATTATGCTTACGACTTATTGACACTTTTGAAGGTCGTTTACAACTATTGACCAAGGACATAGCTGACCCCACTTGGAGGTATTTCGAAGGCTATATATCTTATTGCAAGAGAGGCGTATGGCATTCTTCCAGGATAGCGAAAGCCAAAAGAGACGCGAGGTTGGCAACAGCGACATGGTCTGGGTTCTTCTATATCGAATCAACGTAACCCAACTTCACCTACTCCAGCGCCTTCTCGGGCAGAGGCGGACTCGAACAAAAGCCCGGTTCTTGAAAGAGATACCATCGACAGCACCTAGCATATTCCGTCTAGTCCGACCAACTCGGATACCTCTCGCCCAAAATCGAATCCATCCCGCTCCTATCTCTCGACCCTGGAGCAACATCACCGACCCCAGGCCTCCGGTCCGCCATGGTCCCCTCATCCGGTTTAACGGCATGTCCAAAGCAGAAGCTCCCCGCTGGCGTAACTCTCCGAGCGGGCGGAGGGAGGCCCCTGAGAAGAAAAGGCGGATCGCGCTCGTTCTTCGGTAGCGATGCAGCATGGGTGCGGTTCTGCTCCGCCAATGTCGTTCCGACGACCGTGATGTTGCCCTGCTGCCCGCGCAGGTCCATGGGGGCCGGCATCGCCTCGTTCAGGTTCATCTCCGACGCACCCCTCTGCGGACTAATGCCGGGCGTCGTCTGCTAAGCAGAGGTCCGAGCGGCCTGTTGTTCAAGGACGAAGTGTCTACAGATGTGGTGTTCAAGTCTCGCCACGATACCAGGCGTCTTCGAGGTCGGTCAGCTGCTCAACTGTGGCTTTTCACAGAATCTTGTAGTCGTATCCGCATGTCGTCCGGACGAGCTCCATGGTGGCACAATAGATATCAATCTGAAGCAAAAAAAAAACGATGGCTGTAAAATCGTCTAAAATTCGAAACCGTAAGAGGTGCAGTGAGTCCCTTCTCGACGGTGGTATATGTCCATTACAAAATTCATACTCATCAAACATCTCCAATACCCTCTTCCCGTCCCTGATTTGGTCCAAAGACAAACCTCCCCCTCAGAAAGGCGACCCGCTCCGTCCCGATTTCGAACTCGACGCCTCCATCTCGCGCATGTGCACCAAACTCGTCTCGTCGTGGTAGTTCACCTCGTACTCCTTGGTGTACATGATGCCCTTTGGACTACCTCCCCCGGCCGCCGCCGCCGCCGACATTGACGACGAATCGCGGTCGACGGTCCTGATCTTGGCCTCGTTGCCCAGCGTGCGGTTGCGGCTGCGCCCTCCGCCGGCGCCGGCGCCGTGGTTGCCGCTCGACTGGATGTAGTACTTGGCGGCGGCCGAGGTGCCGCGGCGCGTGGTGCCCATGAGCCGGGGGAAGAGCTGGACGAGGATGATGCGGACGGAGGGCATGCAGGCGCAGATGATGCCCGTGTTGATCTCGACGGTGGACCAGATGGCCACGCCGTACTGGTCCCACGTCGGGTTCTGGGACTTTGCAAAGGCGACGAGGGATTGCAGGCGGAGAATGCTGACGACGGTGACGCTGCGACGGGTGGTTTGGCTTCGTCAGTGGATGCCATGTTTGCAGATGAGAAAGGAAGCGGTTGAAGGAGCCTGGAAGGGAGAGGAGGAAAAAAAAAAACGTACAAGGTGCCGACAAAGAACATCAGGGCGACGCCAATCTTCTTCTTCCAGTGCAGGTTCAGACTGCGGACCTGGCTCAGCGGCAGGGCGAGCATCCAAAAGTCGAGCACGATGCTGATGCCCGCGTTGGCCCAGGCGATGGCGTTGATGTCGAGACAGGCGCCCTCGTGCTCGCCGTCCCACTTGGTCCAGTAGAAGCTGACGGGCCGGCACTGGAAGACGGCGACGAAGATAAAGGTCGCGCCGAAGACGGCGTTGAAGGCAATGGTGCCCCATACGAGCTTCTTGCACAGCTTGTTGTGGGAAAAGATGCGCATGTAGAAGAAGAGGAGCGACATCTTCAGCAGCGTCACCTGGCCAAAGTACATGGGCTCCATGACGAAGAACCAGTACCCAAAGGCCGTGATGCGGTCAAACGGCACCGTCCAGATGTCGCGGCCGAGCCCGTTGGTCGCGAAGCCGTGCGTGTTGATGACGGTGCCGGGGATGCCGGACCCGAGCGTGATGAGGATGAACCAGTCGTCCATGCCGAGGTCGCCCATGGTGGCCAGGACCTTGTGGACGAGGCGGATGACGACGAAGATGCCCGAGAGGGTGCCCATGGTGATGGAGATGGTGTTGTAGGCCGCCGTGCGGTCGCGGACCGGCGCGTGGCATGTTGTCTGGGTGACGTTCTTGGTGGCTGCGGAACAAGGTGATTAGCTGACGAGGCTCTCGGTCTACGCGAGGCGAGGTGAGGTGTGTTGGACAGTGGACTGACAGAGACCCTGGCGAAGAGTGCAGTTCTGCATGACGCAGACTTCCACCTCGGCCTGCAGAGGAGCGTCGGTGCATATGCACGTCTGGTTGGTCGCCTGGCAGGGAGAGTTCGAGACTGCCTTTAACAGGCACGATTGCTGCGTCTGAAGTCAGCACGACAGATGTCAAGTGTAGAGGAAGAACATCGTGTGTGGGTTGTGACGTACTGCGCAAGCAGGCAACGATGCCACGGCAGAGGTGGCATCGCCCTGGGCCGCGACGCAACTCGAGGATAGCACCGCGGCCAGAGCCAGGAACAGCGAGAAGAACCTCATGGCGGGGAGTCGTATCGTGTGTCGAGGAGGTCGAAAGGGAATCTCCCTCTTACTTTTCGAAAAGACGTTCTTTCGGGTGGATGGCGGTCGTGTAGGAAAGGGAGTCGTCGGCGTACTAGATATCTCTGCCGTCCACCATGGCGTCTCTCGTCGTTTAGTTCGTGGCGTCCAAGTCGGATTCGTCCGTGGTGTGCGAGAAAGGCGTCAGAGTTCAAAGGGTAGTTCCAGAAAGAATCGAAAAGGGTGGGAACACAAGGGATTAAGGTTGTCGTGAGACGGTCCTCGACGAGAGGAGGGACGTGGACTTCTTCACTTGACATCAGACTTGCCAGCCAACGACGGAGACTTGGGACGGAGAGTGGTCTAGAGCGCAACAAGCATGTTGCAGAGCGGAGATGATTCTCGATTCGGCCAGGAAACAGTCGTGCAGATTGATCCACTTGGTGTCGAACGCCACGATAGATGAGCTCTTCGGCAGTGTGCGTCCAGGCCACCACACGGACAAGAGTCTACGGCGGGAGTCGCCGTTGCAGTATCACCGGTGGCCTGACGGCTTGTGACTCGTAACGGTTCTCCCGTCGGTCTATCGACGGACGGTACCCTTGGACTGCGATATCTGGTACCGCCTGATGATGGTGGCGGATGTCACTAGATGTAATGAGCGTCGAGTACGCAGGTGGTGGTGATGGTCTCTTCCTCGTCGAGCACTGAAGACGATGGCCGGGATGGGCTGGGCTACACGTGCGGAATGCATCGACCACGGTTCTCAGCCCCGGAGGCGAGCGGGCCAGGGACCCAAGACGACGACATGTGGCAGGGCGAGAAGTGTGATGATACTTTGACATGCAGGAGGCTCCCCGTCAATGTGGCTTACTGGGGACAAGTGCCCCGTGGCAAGTCGCAGAATATCTTCATGTGGCCACGGGCCGAGAACCTCGACTGGTTCCATGGCCCGCTGATGGCCGGGTAAGGGACCTGGGAACCTCGAAGGGGCCGAAGCTTGAGGTCGATAATGGGCATGGAGTGGGAAGACGAGCCTCGGAAAGCCCACCATCTGTGCCCCCGTGAGAACCCACTCACACGACACATGTTCAAGGAGAAAAAGGAAAACCCCAGGCGGGAGGGGCGTTGAACCGGGCAAGTCGGCCGGTCAGAAACGAGGCAGGGGTCGGGGGGTCGGGTGGCACAGGGATCGTGGGCGGATCAGGTTCGCCCGCGAGAGAGAAATTCTCCTCGGCCTCATTAATGTGTGCGTGTGCGAGCCATGGTTTGCATCGGAAGACAATTAGAGAAGGGCTTCTGTGCAGGGCGTCGTCTACTATGTACGCAGTACGGACACTGGCGTATGGATATGAGTATCAGTACGTGATGCAGGGGCCGTATCCCATCGGTACGATGAGGACGATGGCCCATACAGCGGCTCGAATCCTCCTTGGACGTGGTGGACACGAGCGGACCCTTCTTTAATGTTGTCATGGATCCTCGCGCGGGGATTGGCGCGAGAATTGACGAAATGGCCGATGAGAAGGATAGCAGTGTCTACACAGTACTGCTCAGGCTGACATGGGATTTTGAAGGGATACCCAGGTCGAAGAGACCCTTTAACGATGAACGGCGCAGCGGAAAGCTTAGCTGAGCTGATCGATTCGCGCATGTGCCACAGGACGTGTGTGTGTTTGTGTATTGCCGGAAGCTGGCCGAGGGCTGGTCCGGCAATGCGGAAACGAGGCAAAGTTGCCTTGACGGGACAAGAAAGACGGTTCCTGAATCCTTCATGCGTGAAGTCGGCTCGAATGTGGGAGGGCTACTCGCATAGTGCAGAACACGCAAGGCGGAAATCGGCCATGTCGCCGATTCTGACTCGTGATGGGGCAAAACTGGGCAAGAGTCTGACGTTGGCTGGGTCCTGCAAACGTCCTCGGCCTCATCTCCAAGAGCCATCGTCGAATCCTACGTCTTGGATGTATGGGCCTTGGAGCTGTGTGTAGACTGAGCCTTGTTCGGGCCAAAGCCCGATCTCTGTCGGAACATTCGCAATTGGCCGGTTAGGTACGCAGGGATTCTGGCGATATTGGACGCGGACTTGGACCCTCCAAGGGCCTTGAAGGGGAGAAGAGGATCATGCATTGGGGCTCGGTGCTACGTGAACGTGTGGATTGCCTGATGAGAGTGCTTTACTGACTCTCTACTGTGTAGACATGTGTTTCCTAGGCCACTTGTTGGCGGGCCCTGTGCATCACCATTTAGACAGGAGTACATGTTTGTTAGAATGAATAGCAGCTGTAAGAGAAAAACGTTTCGCTGTCGAATTGGCCAAATATCCTGGGGATGCTTTGGTCGTATCTCACACAAGGGGATGAGGAGAATCGCAGCCCTGCCATGTGTGCTCACGCCGGCATGGTATGGAGAACATGTGGAGGCCTACCCTGTGCCACTTTCGCGTACTCACATCGTCATCCATCATCATCCATCGGCAACTCGAACAATCGCGTTCGCCATGACGACGCACGAGGCGTTGAAGAAGAAGCCAAACGGCTCCCAAAACGCTGCCAAGGGAAAGAACGACTGCAGCTACCGTCATGAGATGAAGATGTGCAGAACTAGCTAATCGTGTCAGCTTCTCTCGTCTTCCGCGGCACTTCTAGCTGAGCGCCACCATCTCGTCTCTCAACAACCTGCCACGGACTGTGATCCCAACGTGGAGTCATCGTCAAAGCCACCTTCGACTTTCCTTGGACCTCAACTTGGCTCTCATACGATGGGCGGGTTCGTAGTGGACTCCTCCCCCTTCCCCTCCCCTCTCGCCCTCGTGCTTATTCCCACACTATCGCACCATCCCTGCTGCCATCATCACCGGCACCGGGGTTCCGACCGCCGCCCAGCGCCAGCGTCCGTGAGCCCCAGGGTGTATTTGCCCAGACTCCACTGTCCATTCACGATACCAGGCGCCAGGGCCAGAGAAGCCCGGGGAGGGGCCCTTGGGGCGAGCTACGCGGCGGGAAGCTTTGGGTTGCGGTTGCGGTTGCGGGTTTTTATTCTTGTTTGCAGTGATATTGGGGGCCGACGAGATTCTGTTTCCCGTACCTTGGCGACATGAAGCATGAAGCCCGGGAAACGCTAGACCCGGCGATTCGGACTCAACTGGGTACGTGTTCGACTCGATTGAGACGTGTGTTCAATGGCTGTGCTGCGACATGGCGCCAACGGGGTTCCTGGACGGTCAAGAAGCCTCTTTTGAGCGTACACGGACCAGATACTCGGGCTCTTGTCCTCTCGAATCGACATTCCTGACGTTTTACACAGAATGGGGCGCAGGAAACATGCACATCGCTGTACGGTTGTGACAATGACAGGCAGAGTCAGACGTGCGATTTGCCAGCCCGAGAGTGTCTGCCTGGCTGCGCAGGCCCATTCTATGGAGACGGAAACCTGGATCATGGATGTTTTGGCTGCGTGGCGACGCGGGTTTATGCGCAACACAAGCAAGGCAAAGCACCTTGTTGTTGTTGCACGCCCCCTCGACTTTTTCGCCCCTTTCAGCTTCAGCTTTATGCGAAGCAGCGGCCCCATAACTTTTCCTTCCTTTCCTATTCCTTTTCTTGATGATGGAACTAGGCTCCACGGATCTTTTGTCGGCGTGTTGCTTACTGTGAATCTCGTAACGTAACGATAGTAAAGCTGCTTGTCAGATTCTGATTGGAGATGGGTCCTTCGCGTGTGAAAGGGAAGTGTTCATCGTCTCGAGTTTGCCTCCTTCATCACCGAGGTGTCTCCGGCCGCTGGAAGAAGACCTGGTCTGCGAGATCCGGGTACGTGGGTTCTGTCCAACACTTCTGACGTGCTTCTGGAACGCTGCCAACGTGTGCTCGTGGCACAGGAGGGATGCGTGTGCGAGGCGAAGAAGCCTTGGCTGCAGCCTTGGTGCAGCGAGTTTCTCGGCCGAGTGTTGGGACGGTTGGTGAACTCGTCTCCACGAGTGACGTGCCTCGTGGTGTTGTCAGAGGAACGTGGTTTGTCCTAAGGAGTTGATTCTTCCCGGCGCAAATCATCCGAAAAGCTTCATCGAAACTCGACCTTGAACTCTCATGGCCGACAGAAAAATATCTCATAGCCCCAGCGGTTTGGCGTTCGGCAGACTCTTACCCGTCTGCGAGGTCGAACGAACCAGCCCAGGGGTCCAAACCGGCACGGAGATGGCATCCTTTTTGCACATGGCTGCGACGCTGCGATGGGTGTCAGAGTTTTCGACGTCTTGACATTCCCCGAGAAGGGTATGCCTGTTGCTGTCTCTGCGATGGCTTCCTCTTGCGCGTTGCCGGGCAGAACAACCATTATTCCAAGACGACGACAACCGGAAATTTCTGTTCATTAGACTCGACGACTCAGACTCGGTTTCTTCGTTCCACAGGCGAGCTTTTGGCTTTCCGGCCTGGCAAGGATCACGACACCTTCAGTGAATTCTCTATTTGGACTTATCAATTGACTCAACGGCCTTCCTTCCTGGGGCAAACAGCCGTCATTACTGACAAAGTGTCTTGTTTCCACTGCGAAATGGCCTCACTGATCCCTATGTATCAGTAACCCAAGCTTTCCGGAGGTCCCGGTGCTTCTTCCACGCAGTTCACGATGCGGACGATAGCCGGAGTCTGCTCCGTCGCCAACCTCGGACGTGGAGATGACCAGCCCATGCTCCACCATCGTGACCCGTCAACAGGTTGGATCTTATACGTCGCCCACCCACAACTTTTTCATTGACCCGGTGCGGTTGGCTCAGTGGTATGAGTCTTCACATCATGTTCGCCCATTGCTAGTTCGACTCTCAACAAGGTACGTGTCGCATCGTAGGCACGCAACCTTTTACTTTTTGTTTCTATTCGCTCAAGTATTTCTCAGCTCAGGTTCCTCACCAGTCCAAGTACATGTCAAGTGTAAATTAAAACAAAATCCCAAATGCCGAGCGCTCGAATTCAACACCAAGAGGTGGTTAACAAGTCCCTCTTTCAAGCGCAATAAAACTACGTTATCCTTCGTCATCTCATGATGCCGTCTCTGTGGGAAGACTTTCCGAAGAAACGATAATGGTGAATATCACCGGCGTGCGTAGTAAAGTCTCCGAGATTGGGGTTGAAGCCAGAGACGGGTTGGTGGCTGACGCCTCAACCGAATCTGTGCCAGTACCGTCCACAGAGATGGCAGTAGTTTCACCAGAGACAGTGCCCGAGGGTGATTCGGTCGCGCTGCCGTCTCCGGAGCCGTCGGCGGAGCTTGGCGCGCTACTTCCGGAAGCCGATACGGCCTCTGATGAAGAGGGAGCTGAAGGGGTATCCGAAGGCCCTCCCTGGCCAAGAGATCCGACCAGGCTGTTGGAGGACGCCGATGTGCCAGACGGGGGCGTGGAGGCTGAATTGAGGGGTGAACCAGTCGAACCAGAGGCCGAGCTCGCAGTCGTGCCGCTGGCCATTGAAGCCACAGACACGCCCGAAGACACGGTGAGAGCGGACGTGACAGACGTCGTTGACCCGACGCCTTGCCCTGAGGTCGTCAAGGCTGAAGACGCCGAGTTGGCAATGCCGACTGCTGTGCTGTTCGAGAAGAGAAAACCACTCGAGACTGTGACTGATCCAGACGTCGAGCCTGCCGAGGCCGTGGGTGACGTTGAAACTACCAGTGTCGTCGACGACGACTCGGATATCGACCGTGAAGACGTTGATAGTGATGTCGATGCCTCCGCGCTTGATGGGATGGCTGATGTCGATGGCGTCTCTGCGGTCGAGGAGGTCCCGAGTATCGACGACGTGGATGTCCCTGTTGATGACGTTGATGTCGTCGATGTCTCTGTTGAAGACGTTGAAGCCGTCAGTGTCTCTGTTGACAACGTTGATGTCGTGGACGTGCCTAGAGAGGACTGAGCCGTCGACACATCCGAGGTTGAAGTCTGCGAAGAAGACGTCCCCGATGACGACGTCTCTGAAGAGGGCTGCGTCGACGACGTCTCTGATGAAGAAGAGCTGAATGTCGTGGAAGTGGAGCTACTCTGCGGATTCTCAGGTGTCTTCTCGATGTACGCAGTGAACAGACGGCTGATTCTGAATCTCATGGGATCGGTGATGAGAAAGCCGCCGCAGGCCGCCGAGGAGTTGGCAGGACAGTTGAAGTTGCACCCTTCGGGCGGGAACGAGCCGCCGGACAAGGGCGTCGTGGCCGCGGTCAAGCATCGACAGGTCGGTCTGCCGTCGTAGAAGCTGTACATCTCGACATAGGACCCCCCCCCAGGGCGGCACACCCGTCCTGGCAGACGACCGGGTTCCCGACGCCTCCGGGCACTTCTACAAAGGTCCCCCGCGGCCCGCTGTTCTCCGAGAGACAGCCGTAGTGGTCCCAGCCGGGTTGCGGAGCGGGCGTGGACGGTGGGAGGATCGTTGACCTGGTAGATGGTGTGCGGTGGCGGCCTGCCCCGCGCTCCGCAGGGCGCGCTGGCATTTCGCCCGCAGGGAACGTTGCAGGCTGAATCGTCCAAGGCTCCCGCGCGGCTGATGGGTGGTGTTCCTTCGAAGCTGCAGGAACAGTACTCGTCGTACATGGCCGCGTAACGAAAGCTGCGTTGCCCTCGGCAGCGTTGCTGACACGCCGCCGGGTCTCCCCCGCCGAGAGAGAATCCGAAGCCGACGCTCTCTTCATCGTAAAAGCCAAGGGGATAAAGATTGGGGAAGCATCCGACGTAGACTGCGTTGGCTATCGGTGCTGGTTCCAACGCGGTGACTACGTTGAACAGCGAGGTTTGGGAAGCGAAGAGTAGAATCCGCCATGGGCGCATCGTGCCTGCTGGGTCCAAGAAGACCGAGATATCAAGACGAAGGGCACATGGTACGTCAAGGCAAGGCGAGCAGGGAAAGGGAGCCGTGATTTATTCAAGTGGCACATGGCGCTGTCGGTTTGCTACAGACAACACAAGCAATACAACATGTCTATGTAGTGTGCCCTGTCTCAGAACAAAGCATGTGTCTCAACGTCCATCTCCTCCCTCCATCAGCTCGAGGCCCACGCGAAGGAGGGCGGCAGCTTTGGATAACCAGTCTCCAGGGGAACAAATCCAAGATGTGAGACTCTCAAGATGGCAGCATGTCTGATGGAAAAGGTCAAGCTAGACAGGATGACTGTACTGTGAGTTGATCACAGAATGCTGACCTGCTTTCGTGGTCCGACGGAGCTCTTGATAATGAATCACTCGAATCGGTCTTGCAACTTGTTGAAAGGCCTATACAAACAGCACTCAACTCAGTACACCAGAGAACAACAGTCTTCTAATGACAACTGCGGCTGAGTTCAAGATGGCCACTCGTCAGGGCCAAGTGGCCGAGGAACATAAGGTATTTGGCTTCATCGCTCTGCAGGCGTTGGCCGGGCATATTTCTAGAGACCGGGCCATTCAAAAGCGAAAGCAGTCACTCTCTGTCAAGCTCTGGAGTCGATGAGATCAACGTCCACATAGTCGTGGGTTAAGTCAAGTCATCTCCCTTCATTCCATCAAAGCCCTGACGACAACTTCCCTCGGTTAAAGTACCCCATCGAGGGAATGGAGAGACATTACAGGGCTGAAATAGTCTCACTACGCCTTGGTCACATGCAATGTTGACGAGAAACAAGCTTGAAGGGGGGGGTATCTACTCCAGCACAGCGACTAAATCCATCACTCCGTCTCGCAGTGTGTCTAACGCAACCTGTACAACCTCACGTGACCTCACGATCTGCCCTCTTGCGCCTCAGCAGCTCTGCCATCGCCGCCGCCGCCACCATTCTTCTCCGCCTGGCGATGCCTCCACCCCCTCGCCAGGAACGTCAGCGAGACACCCAGCCCCAGCACGGAGAGCCCAACGCCCATGTACATGGCGCCTCTGAAGCCGACAAACTTGTCCTCGAGCGAATGGCCGCCGTTGTTCACGTGCACATCCACCGTGCCCGCGAACCCGACGCCCAGCGCGATGCCGTAGTTGACCACGGTGTTGACCAGGCTCGCGCCGATGCCCTGGTGCTCCCTCTTGACGGCGTCGGACAGGATCAGCGTCGCGGCGGGGAAGCTCATGTCCATGCCAAAGGGCATGACGAGCATCGACACGAAGATCTGCGCCCAGTAGACCTGGTCCTCGGGCGCCGTCGCCGTCAGGACCACGCCCACGGTGAAGGCCGCCAGCGCCATCGTCATGACGACCGGCGGGCGCACCCCCAGCGGGCCCAGCAGCTTGCCCGTCATGACCGCCGCCAGCCCGCCCGTCACGACGACGGGCGAGAACCAGGCGCACGTCAGCAGCGGCGGGAGCGCGCGGATCTCCTGCAGCGTCTGCACGAGGTACAGCGTCCACACGCCAAACGTCGCCCAGCCGCAGACGACGGCCGCCAGCACAAAGGCCACGTCGGCGTTGACGGCGTCGAACGGCAGCAGCGGTCTCGCCGCGAACCGGAACTCGACGGCCGCGAAGACGCAGAACAGCACGAGCCCGAGGACGAGCGGGACGAGCACCGCGGGCGTGCCCCAGCCGTCGACGGGGGCCTGGTTCCACGCAAAGTTGAAGAGCACCAGCGCCGCGATGCCCGTCGCCGCGCCGGGGATGTCGAGTTCCACCCAGAGTTCCCCGAGCCCGCTCGGCGCCGCTCTCTGCGGCGGTGAGGGAATGACAAACACGCCCGCGACGGCGAGGACGGCCAGCCAGACGGACAGCGCCCACAGCGCCCACGGCCACCACTCGAGTTCCAGCACGGAGGCGACGGCCGCGCCGACGACGCCGCCCATGGGGGCCACGGCGCCGAAGAAGGAGAAGACCATGGCCTTGCGGTGGCCCGGCGGGTACGCGGCGCCGAAGAGGGCGAGGGCGTTGGGCAGGCAGATGGCCGGGCCGACGCCCTGCAGCACGCGCGACAAGACGGCGAGGGTGAAGGACGAGTAGACGCTGAGGCCGGCGACGAGCGACCAGACGGAGAACCAGGCGAAGCCGATGATGAGCATGCGCTTGTAGCCAAAGACGTCGCCCAGGCGGCCCGAGAAGAGGATGAAGGTGCCGACGGTGAGCGAGTAGCCCGCCACCAGCCAGGCGAGGCGCGCGGGGTTGTCGACGTGGAAGGAGGAGCCGATGACGTGCAGCAGGACGAGGGTTTCCATGTACGCGGCCTCTGTGGTGGTTGTCAGTACGAGGTGTGAGACAGAGAGAGTGTGTGTGGGTGGTGTCGTGAGACCGGCTTACGGGTGCAGAACTGGGCCATGCAGCAAATGGCGACAAAGGCTGCTTCGCGCGGGAACGAGAGGGTTTCGGCGACCCAGACGGACGAGGCATCGGACCGTGTCTGCGCGAGGTTGTTGTCGGCTTCGTCGCTCGAGTCGTTGCCGAACTGGTCTGGCGATGCGCTCGAGTCGTCGGGCATGTGCTTGTCTTTCGTCATGTTGACATCAGGTGTTGCCGTCGCCGTCCTGCCGCCCGACATGGTGTCGATGTCTCGGTCTCGAGTCTTTTCTGATGCCACAGGAGAAGACATCTCGGCGGTTCGATTCGGCCTCTGCTGGAAGTTGGCGAGAAGAGAACCAGCCTGGGGTAACAGAGCGAGAAGACCGGACTGGGTTTTCTAGCATTAAAGAATGATCTACCGGCAACAGATAGGAGTGGGAGCCCTCCATCTTCCCAGTTCCGACTGGATAAACCCGGGATTACGACGTATCAAAAGAAGAGGCGAACATCACAACCAGACAAGGCAAAATGAAGAAACGGGACCACCCACTCCTAAACCGGCAAAAGAACCCATCCAGTTTCCAACGCTAGCTAATAGCTCTGAGCGTTCGGAATTACACGTGGTATTGATCCAGTTTTCTTGTAATTTCAGAGGGTCGATTTCGTCTCTGCATGGCCAGGGGTCATGGGAGTTGGGTCCGCCCGTCTTGACTCTTGAGTCACGGGTGAAAACTCGGGTCCAAGACTGCTTTTGGTTCTGCCGTAAATGACGACCACGTTGCCGAGTGCTCTGTGATACATACGTTTGCTACTGTACGGGGTTGATTGGAAGGATGAGCAGCTAGATAAATCCGACGGAGCAGCACCCCGAGTCGTCTCAACACCACAGCCGGGACAGGGAGTTTACCCTACTGTACACACCATTCCAGGCTGGTCCCGATCCGCGGCTCTCGACGACGGCTGTTAATGGGTCCTTCACCTGGACATTTTTGCTCTTTTGGGCATAGTCTTGACAAAATCTTATCAGATTGCTCCATCAACCGCGGAACTGGATGGAAGTGGCCGGTGTGCAACATCAGATGCTGACTCGAGATGAAGAAACATTCCGGATCAAATTCTAGAAGACCCATGGACTTTCATCTTGTCTCGATGCAAACACCCGGCTCTTGTAGGGAAAGACACGGATCCGTACTACTGTAAGACACAACAGCACAAGTCACGAGGATGCAAGACCTGCTCGCAAACAGGCATTCCAATCCCCCTACCACTCTAATTGAAAGGGTCCAGATGCAGAGAAGCTTTGCCCAAGCTCCCCAAGGTCCCAAGCTATGCGCAGGGCTGAGTTGACACCGTCTGGATCGGGAACGCCAGCAAAACGGGCTGGGCTTGTCTAGTGCGAACTGCTAATTGACAGAACGCACAAGGACCAAGTCGTCGCCATCACCCCCCGCGCGCTTGTCAGAATCAAGAACGGAACGCAGCTCTCGTCGCATTCCAGCACAGCCGGACAAGGGTCCTCGTCTGTGCTGAAGCTTTGGGGGGCTTGAGACGAGTCATTCCTTGGGTACTGCGAGACACGACACTGGCAAGATGCTTTCTAGGTATTCGTAGGTGTCCTGTAGAGGCTCCATGGGAGAGACAGCAGCCTCTCGTAATCCCGACCGGCTCCGTAAGATGCTCCCGAGTCGTTGGGTCCGAGTCTCGGGTCGGAAGCTGAAGAGTCTGCCGCGAACCATGCGGGAGAGCCGGTTCTTGTTCAGCCTACAGCAACACGCGCGGCAACTCTCATCATCGAGCATGCGCCATGGCCGTTTTGCGATCCTAGGCTGCGCTTCTCATCAAAAGAAGTGGCGTCTTGACAAATGCCGGGTCTGAAAAGGCTCCGTTCAACTCGGAACCATTCCGGAGCCAGCTTTCGGAACTACGGAACCCTGAAATCACGGATTTACGGACATGCGTCTGACTCGGGATTTTTGTCCATTCTCATCTCTGAAGCATGTCACTTTGCCTCAGCCATTGGCAGCTCAGCATATCCTGGATACATCTCACAAAGGGGTGGCAGACTTCATCGTGGCAAAAGCATGTCGAGTTCATCTGAACTGGTCGAGCACACTCTCACGCAAACACACGAGCCAAGGGTCAAAAGGTAAAGCATGTTCAACTCATGTTCCTTTAGCCCATGTCCAACATCATCCAACCCACACTGACTCAACCCATCCATCCACTGCCATCGAACAACACCAACTCCACACGAGCATCAGACACCTCACAAACACTGCGAGTACCAGTCGTTCGTCTTCTTGCAAGTGTACGGAGACGCGCAGACGGTGCACCCGGTATATCCACTGCCACCACACTGATCCCATCTGTTCGCCGTACATCCTCCGCCCCCGCCTCCGCCTCCGCCTCCGCTGGGCGGTGGACTCGCCGTCGACGTAGCCGGAGGCGGCGCCGAGCTCCGCGTCGTCGTACCGGGCTGTGGCTGCGTTGATCCGCCCTGTACATCATCATCACAATCAGCAACTTCTCCTTCGCAATCTACCATCGCGCCCGCACTCACCGTGATGCCGAACCACTTGAGGTCCTCCGCCCCCATGACCGGCACGCTGTGCCCGACCCCCGCGCCGTAGATGCCCTCGAGGTTCGGCCCGTACACGTACTTGGTGTACTGCCCGCTCGGCGTGCCCGGCAGCGTCTGCTGCGGCGTGAGGCTGTACCCGAACACGCCCGTCCACTGCTTGATGGTCTCGTTCCAGTTCTGCGGGTACAGCGTCGTGTCCGCGCTGCCGTGGTAGATCTGCATGCGCGGCCGCGCGCCCGTGTAGCCCGGGTACATGTTGAGCGCCGTCTGCGCCCAGACCTGCTGCGACTTGACGGACTGGCCCTGGCTGCACGTCGAGTTCCAGCCGTTGACGGTGCCCGTGTAGAAGCAGCCCGCCGGGACGCCCGAGTAGGCGATGCCGGCGGCGAAGAGCTCGGGGTATGTTGCGGCCATGACGTTCTGCGCGGGTGGGTTCACCAAGTTAGGACCGGCATGTCTGTGTGTGAGGGATGTACAGAAGAGAGGGAGAGAGTGTGTGTGAGAGTGAGAGTGTGCGTGGTGAGTGAGTGGGAGTGGGACTGAGTGAGTGAGTGAGAGTGGGATTGAGTGAGTGAGTGAGAGTTGGAGTGAAAACGAAAGAGTGGGCGAGAGAGCGTGTGAGAGAGAAAGGTATCCAACGCACCGTCATCATGGCCCCCGACGACGTGCCCGTCACAAACACCCTGCTCTTGTCCCCATTGTACTGGCCGAGCGTGTACGTCACCATGTTGGCGATGGCGTTGCTGTTGCCGCCGCCGTTGTGCGTCAGCGAGGCCGGCGAGCTCACGTCCCAGCAGGTGCCGCTGTACGGCGACTCGGGGTAGACGACGATGAGCCCGTACGTGTCGGCGTACCCGCGGTAGGGCGTGCCGGAGAAGTACGCGCTGGCGGTGCCGGAGCAGTAGTGGATGGCCACGATGACGGGCGGGTTCGCGGCGACGCGGTCCGGCACGTAGATGTACATCTTGGCCCCCGACGGGTTGGCGCCGAAGTTGGTCACCTGCTGGAGGGACGCGGCCGCGGCGAGGGTGCCGCCGAGGGCCGTGGCGAGGAGGTTGAGGAGACGCATTGTGGTGGGCGTGGTGGGTTCGAGCTGTTTGCGAGGGATGGTCCTACACGAGCAGTCAGAAGAGGACGAAGGCGAGATAGTACCAGACTATATAGGCTTTAGCAGTGTGCAATGTGTGAATCTGGCTGCGGATGCGATGATTCCGAGGCTGAGCGGATCACTTGAAGACTGCATGGCGAGGTTCCGGACCTCCCAAGCTTCGTGATGCAACCCTCGTCTGACACCCGCCTCAGTTCAATATTTGACTACTAGACTGCAGTGGCTGAAGACCTGGCTTCATTTAGTGCTGCTGAGAATCAGTTTGATTCTTGCAGTTAGCCATGGAACAAATCATCCTGTAAATTTGTCATTCTCATGATGCAGTTAGCACTTCATACCGAGCATCGCAAGTCCCAATATCGGACAAGAAGCCACTTCTCCGACCCCGAACCAGAATTATTTCTCCAGCAGTGGACCTCCGATTCCGCCAATGGAGCTGCGAGTAGATGGTCTTGCATTGAGATGGCCAACCTGGTCTGTGAAACTATTACTTTGTAGAACCAAGTTCAAGTTGAAGCTCCTGTCCACATACTCAGTGAGTCTCATCTTCTCGCAAGGAATTCAGCAAGACGATCTTTGTCGTTTTCCTCTTTCGTTCATCTCGGACGTCGAGACCAGCCCTTACCGCATTCCGTCACACACTCTTCTGGACTGTGACATTCCCCTCTGCTCGGGTGAGCGGAGGCTCTCTTGGGTATTGGCACCACATTCAATAGTCTCACTCTCCCTGCCTCAACTCAGAGCTGAACTAGATGGTGAACTCACATGGCCTCTTCACCCGGCATTCAGCCTAAACCCACACGGTTGAGCCTCTCTGCATCACGACAATAGCCGGATATCCCACACGTGGCACCCTCATCCGCATCAAGTATTCAACCATGGGCAAAGGTAAAAGTATAGCATCTGATTTTGGTATCCGCTCCATATGCCCGCCGAAACCACGCGGCAGTCGATGTCCGTAAACGCCATGTGATGAACCCTGACCTGACCATTTACACGTGTACCACCACCACCACCACCACCACCACCCCTCCGTCACTCCATCACCTCCCCGTCCGGCTCCGAAGCGTCTTCAAGCCCGTCCTGTGCTCCGTGTGCTTCTTGCTCAGCTGCTTCTGCCTCACAAACAAACTCATCACCAGCCCGAGTCCCGCAAAGGCGACGTAGACGATGTACATTGTCCGCAAGCTCGCCAGATACGCGCCGCGCGCAATCTCACCCTGCTCGCCTCGCAGGTCCGCCACGACGCCGACGCTCGACGCCGCGCTCGACCCGGACAGCAACCCGGCCAGGTCCGGGCCGAGCTCGGCCAGCAGGCGCGGGCGCTGCTTCTGCATCTCGTTGTTGAAGACGACGCCGCCGATGACGACGGAGATGGACGTGGCCATCTGCCGGATGAAGCCAAACGTCGACGTCGCGGCGGCGATGTCGCGCGGCTCGACCGACGTCTGCACCGCAATCAGCGGGCTCTGGAAGTTGGGGCCGATGCCCAGCCCCGCGACGATCTGGTACAGCACGATCCTGGTGAGGTCGCGCTCGAGGGGCAGGTCGTTGAAGAGGCCGAAGCCCAGCGTCGCGACGAACATGCCGCCGACGATGAGGTAAAAGTAGTTGCCCGTCTTGCGAATGACGTAGCCCGCCAGCGCGGACATGAGGGACAGCGAGAGCACGTAGGGCAGCAGGTAGACGCCCGAGAGCAGCGAGGAGACGCCCTGGACGCCCTGGAAGTAGAGCGGGAGCCAGTAGCTGCCCGAGATGAAGGCGAAGGCGTGGCAAAAGGACGTCGCAAAGGCCGCGAGGTTGCTGCGGTTGCGGAAGAGGTGCATCGGGATGACGGGGTACCGGGCGTACCTGACCTCGTTGAAGGCGAAGAGGGCGATGGTGAGCAGGCCGAAGACGACGAGGCAGACGACGGTGGGCGAGGTCCACGGGTGCGAGACGCCGCCGAACTCGAGGCCGAAGAGGAACATGAGCGTGCCGCCGATGATGGTCAGCGTGCCGACCCAGTCGATGGCGCGGAGGCCCTCGACGACGGGCGTGCGCGGGTTGTGCAGCTTCAGCACGAAGAAGAGGACGACGACGCCGACGCCCGAGATGGGGAGGTTGATGTAGAAGCACCACCGCCACGTCACCTGGCTCGTGAAGACGCCGCCGACGACGGGCCCCACGGCCGAGGCCACGGCCCACACGATGCCCAGGACGCCAAAGTAGACGCCGCGCTGGCGCATGGAGAAGAGGTCGCTGATGCAGATGTTGACGAGCACGATGATGCCGCCGCCGCCGACGCCCTGGACGGCGCGGGCGGCGATGAGCATGGCCATGTCGACGGCGAGGCCGCAGAGCAGCGAGCCGACCCAGAAGACGCCCACGGCGGCCAGCAGCACCGGCTTGCGGCCCCAAATGTCGGATATCTTGCCCCAGGTCGGCACGCAGGCGGCGTTGGCGAGCAGGTAGGCGCTGCCGATCCAGATGTAGCCGATGTTGCTGTCGAACTCCTGGGCGATTGTCGGCACGGCCGTGGTGATGATGGTGACGTCGAGGGCGGCGAGGAAGAGCGCCGCGCAGAGGGAGAGCACGATGAGCGTCGTTTCGAGCTGGGTGCGGCCCGCCTCTGGGCTGTCGTCTTCGCCGGGGCTTGGTGATGTTTCCGCGTCTGGTGGTTGGTGTTTCTCCGTCACGGCGGCGTCGTGGTGACAAGGTGCGCCGGACGCGGGTGCGGTTGGTTCTTGATGATGACTGCGGACCGTCAGAGAGTCGGTGCTGGGTGTTGGTGAGGAGGCATCGTCGGCGAGGGAGCCGGTGGCGCGTTCGACGTCGAGTTTCTCGTCATCGTGGACTCTGGGGGTCCCGTTTGCTGTCATCTGTGTTGGGTTATCGTATGGTACGAGTCCGAGAGGAAGTGTTTGGCGATGGTTAGTTGTTGCATTCGTATGTCACACTCGGTGATGGTCGATGATTCATGAGCAAACGAGGAATGTTGATGATGTGGGATGCTCAGTACATGAACACACGACGACGATGTTATTCAAATTAACAAGGGAAATTTGGGTATAGGTATGTTGGGTAGAGCCAACACAACATACGCCACAGGTAAAGATGAAAAGAAGAGAGTCACAGGTTGGCCATCGTGGTCCAGAGTTCGAGTTCGTCGCGAAGGCGCGAGACCATCTCGCAAGGGCGCGGCAGATTTCTCAACTACAAAGTCGATGACAAGCACCTCCACCCGCGCTCCAACCTGACCCTGGGCCTCCCATGTGCCCATGTCCATTCAGGCGGAGGAGAGGCGAAGGAATCGGGCAAGGTGGGATGGGCCTCTTTCGATCCTGGCTTGTATTTTCCCGCCGAACCAGCCAACAAGCAGAGGTAACAGAGTCGCCTACTGCAGCTTACCTCGCGAAGCGAAGCGAAAGCGGAAGATGACCGGGGTGATGGTATGGTGTCGGAATGGGGCCAAGCAAACGACGAACCTTTCCTATTGGCGTTGCCGCGTTGCCGAATCGGCAAAAAAGATTTGGGGAGTTTGCTTCATTACTCTGTAGTATGGGATCGGAGGACAATGGGCGGCGAGGAGATGGCAAGACGAGACGACAGGCATGACACACGTCGGAGTGAGGCCGGAGTTGGCAGGACTTCATCCGGCCAGCATCATGGCCTGGGTGGAAGTACATTGCAAGTCTCGGATCGGAAGCCGGTCGTCTTTGGTGTATTCGTCATGGCTAGTTTGTTCAGCCGGAGTTCTTCTTCCATGCACATGACCTTCTAATTAGAGCCTCGTGCATAGTTGCACAGCAGACGTCAACTCGAGACCATACTTAGTCTCCGTACAGTAGTTTGAATGAATACAGAGCACGCCAATTCTTTTCGACGCTGTGACTGACGCCCTGGGTTATGTGCGTCGTGTGACGAATAGCTTCACAATGTGGTGGTCAAGTGTACGAATGCATGCGCAAGAACACATACCCTGAGAGAGTTGTCGTACTGTGGCTGTCGTATTTACGACCTGGCGCGACGACGACAAGAGGTGACGACGACACCACCTGCGAGTCTGCGACTTGACCTGCATTAGATGGGCCCAAGGCCTGGATCGAAGACGTCTTCAGACGCCTCCAGACGCCGGCGTCAATGCTGCTGTGCTGTCCTGCAGCCGGAGGCATGGGATCCCTCTCCTCGCGCAGCTTATTCCCCGCACTCGAGGGCTGATCCCTGACGCCGTCATCGACGTGCTCGTGCGGTGGTGATCTGCGATGTGACCAATCCGAGGCGGTTTCGGTGGGAATAGTCGGTCGGCGCCGGTCGCCGTGTGTTGGAATGAGAATCTGTCAGCTCCTCCGGACGAGACGTCCGACGAAACGGCGCCGGTCCGCTTTGCTTCGCCGTCGGAGATGTAGGTGAGTTACCTGATACATTGATTAAAAGGTATGCTGTAGATGGCTTCACATGCCTGAGAAGAACTAATCAGTAACCGAAGACGAGTTTGCGCCAGAGACTACGGGGCAACGTTCATCATTAGACTACAGGAGACACTATAGTCCAAAGATGAAAGACGACGGATTGAAGCTGACATTCGCACTCACATCGTCACCTAACACAAGTATGACCATAAAAGTCTGGCCTTCTCTGCTGTGGCAACACCAACCTGAGAATGCCTCACACACAGCATCCAGGTAGTGGATAGATGATGTGCGGCCTAAAACAACCTCACCCATCCATGTGGAACTCACAAAGCTTGACTCACCTCAACCGTGCTCTCATCACACAACCTAATTTCAGCCTCAACCGTCCCAGTCTCATCTCATCGCAGCTTCAACCCCATCTCGGCCCCGACTGTCATGACCACCCACTCATTCGAACCTTGAGACCCCTCTCAACTCACTCGCTCATGGGGCGACTCGCGCTCGCGCTCACCCGCCCGCTCGCAACCTCATCTCACCACATCCACGCCGTCAAGCCCTTCACCACCACACGCCTCATCACCATGTCCTCCTCACGATCCTACACCGAGGCCCTCGCCCAGCTCAACACCCTCGTCCCAAACCTCAAGATCCACGCCCTCTTCAACACCCCAAAGCCCACATCGTTACCATCCACCACCACCACCACCACCACCGCCGCCACCAAAAATGCCGACCCCAACGCCCTCGCCATCCCCGAGATGCGCGCCTGGCTCACCCGCGCAGCCTTGACGCCCTCGCAACTCTCCACAATGTCCTACATCCACGTCGCCGGTACCAAGGGCAAGGGTTCCGTCACCGCCCTCACCACCGCCGCCCTGCTCTCCTCGACCCCCGGTCCCGTCGGCACCTACACCTCCCCCCACCTCGTCTCTCCGCGCGAACGCATCGCCATCAACGGCGCCCCCGTCTCCCAGTCCCTCTTCGCGGACCACTTCTTCCGGCTGTGGGACACGCTCTCCGCCCAGCCCGCCGACGCCGCCCTCGGCATCGAAGCCGGCTCCAAACCCTTCTACTTCCGCTTCCTCACCCTCCTCGCCCTGCGCATCTTCCTCGCAGAGGGCGTCCGCAGCGCCGTCATCGAGTGCGGCATCGGCGGCGAGCACGACGCCACAAACATCCTGCCCGCGGGGGCCGTCACGGCGAGCGTCATCACGCAACCCGGCATCGACCACGTCGCCATGCTCGGGTCCACCGCCGAGAGCATCGCCTGGCACAAGGCCGGCGTCATGAAACCCCGCGTGCCGACCTTTACGCGCCTGATGCCTCACCAGCCGGGCGTCATGTCCGTGTTGCGCACCCGCGCCGCGGAAACCGGCGCCGAGCTGGTCGAAGTTGCCGATGACACCGTCACGAGCTGGACAGGTGTGCCCGGCGCGAAGCTCCCCGGCGGCGAGTTCCAGAAACGCAACCAGGCTCTCGCCGCGCTCGCCGCACACCACCACACCCAGCTTCTCCAGGGCAAGACCGCCAGACCGAGCTCCTCGCTGGACGACGTACCAGACGCCATCATCGCCGGTCTCCGCGGGGCCACCCTCCGCGGCCGGCACGAGGTGATGCACCACGGTTCCGTGGCGTGGCACCTCGACGGCGCGCACAACGAGGATAGCCTCGCCGAGGCTGCGCGCTGGATCGCACCCCTGATCGCGGCCGAGGGCGACAGGTTGGTGCTCGTGTTTAACCAGCAGGAACGCGATGCCTCGGGGCTGCTGCTGGGGTTCTTGCGGCAGCTGGGGGAACTCGGTGCCGACGTCAAGGGCAAACTAGCCCGCGCCATCTTCACCCGCAACGACGCGACCAGAGTCCAGGACGCAGACCTCGGTGTCCAGCAGAAATGTGCCGAGGCGCTGGCGGCGGCGTTCCCTGGTGTCACGACGTCTGTCTGCGCGGACCTGGCGGAGATGAAGAGTGTTGTTGACGATGTCACTGCCAGCTCAAGGCAAGCTGGGCACGAAGTCAAGGTGCTTGTGACTGGGAGCATGTACCTCGTCGGAAATACCATTGGGTTTCTGGAACCGGATAGTCTGTCATAGGGATACCCCGTATGAAATAGCTTCTGGACATCAGTCCGTCAGAAGAGTGGCTTCTTTTTGTGACCCATCATAACCAATTCTCATCCCTCTGATAACACATCTACAGTAGAATCAGTGATGAAGATTCCCTTTTGGCGCCCGTATCAATGACCTGTATCGAATCCGTCTAGTAGATTATCTAGAGTTGAATCCGTGAGGAAGAAACTTCTTTCGTGCCCCTATCGTAACCCATATCATCATGTTGAACACCCCTTTTTTCATCGCAACAACCGTATCGAACGCCATGCCCTCGGAAGATCAAGTCTACAGTGCATCAGCTCCCTCCAGGATCCCCAAAGCGCCACCGACGAGATGCAGACTTCCCGTAACGAAAGCCTGCACCGTTTCGCCCTCGTCGAGACCCTCGGCCATGCCCCTGACATGGTTCAGCGCCTCCTCAATCGTCGGGATGACCTTGACATCAGCCTGCGGATCCAGCTCCTTCCACCTGTCCGCAAACTGTCTCTGGACGGTCATGTTCTCGATGGCCTTTGCGTCGTACTGATGGTTCACGAAATCTGTCCCAGTCGTCAGCCAAGCCGTCCTCTCCAAACCCGAACAAGCATGACTTGCCTCTCTTATACCCCGTCTGGGCATAAGTCACATTCGTGCAAAACACCACTTTCTCGAACCCCCTCCCATCACCCCTCTTCACCCCTTCAAACAACCCATCCAGGAAATCAATCGCCTCTGTCCGCCCCTGTTGGTTGAACACCAGCACCCTCGGGCCCTTCTTCTCCCTCACCTGGTCTCTGAACCACCTCGCCGCCATCTTCAGGCTATCCGTCGTGTGCGCCCCGTCAACACACCACACGACCCTCCCCTCTTCCTTGACCTCGCACCGTCCTCTCCACACCACACCCTCCAATCCCTCCTTGAACGCCGGCGGCAAGGTCTCGCCGAGTTTGAACCCAGGTTCCAGCCTCTTCAGCACCGCCTCCGCAAGCCTCACCGCCAAACTCGCGTTCCTCCGCTGGAAAACCGCGTCAGGCCTAATCTTCACCCCGTCAAGCCGCCCATCGACACCCACAACCTCCAGCTCGACCCCCTTCTCCTCCGCCCTGCTCTTCAGAACCCCCTCCGCCTCGTCAACCTGCTCGACCGCGAACGCGCTACTCCCCTTCTTCATGATCCCCGCCTTGTGCCACGCAATCTTGCCCACCGTATTCCCCAGCGCAAACACGTGGTCGATCCCCAGCGTCGTGATGCCCGTCGCAACCGGCCTCTCCACCACGTTCGTGGCGTCGTACTCCCCTCCGATGCCCGTTTCCAAAATCGCCACGTCCACCCCTTCCCTCGCGAAAACGTGGAAGCTCATCAGCGTAATGTACCGCGAGTAGATCGGCCGCGTCCCCAGCATGACCACATCCTCCTGCTCCGTCCCCGCGCCGAGCTTATCCCACACCTCGAAAAAGTATTTCGCAAACAGCGCCTCGGATATCGGCTGCCCGTTGATCCGTATGCGCTCGCGCACCGCAATCAGGTGCGGCGACGTGAGCAACCCCACCCTCCTCGGCGCGCCGCCCGGCGAGCGCGCCCGGTGCCGCGCGAGGATCGAGTCCGTAAAGGCGCACGTGCTACCCTTGCCCTTTGTGCCGGCGACGTGGACCACGTTGAGTTTGTCGAGGTCGGGTATCTGTGCCGTCAGTCGCCGCCGTCGTCGTTAGCAATCTGCTTCTCTCGATATGCTGCTGTAGACCTCGGGCCGGGAAGAAGGGGATCAACAAACAGAGTATCCTATGCGCGCGAGATACGCCCTCATCTCCCTCACCGACGCCTCGTCCGGTCGAATCCCGGCTTTCCTGCGCGCCTCGATGACGGCAAAGGGCGTCTGGAGCGTGTTGAGCGCGTCGACCGCATCCTACGTTTCGATCCCAGTCAGCGTTTTCCGGTTGCGACAATTGCGCCTCGAGTCGCATCCGCATCGCTTCGCAGACCCGGACGGGATGCGAATGTACTGACATTATACGTCCTGCCAGCCATTGTGCGAATACACCGGGTAAATAAACTCGATCCAAAAGTGCTCGGGCGCAGTACGCGACGGGTCGCGTGACGCATCAAGACAGCTCTGCTCTTCGGGACGTGTTGTTGCGTCTGCTAATCGTGCTGCCGAGCGTCATTCACTTTTGGAGTTTCGAGAGAAAGTCGTCGGCTCCGATGCCGAGGCCGGCAAGGTGGGGGTCGTCTTTCTCTGGTCCCCCACCCACTTCCACTTCCACTTTCCGCTGGCGCGTGACTGACCGACGCCGGCACCCGGCTGGCTGCCGAGCGCTTCAGTGACGAAGACAGCAAAGTGACATGTAGGTATGTATACTGCAAGCTGCCATCACAGAGTTGGTACAGTAATACAATACACGCCTTCGTTCAAAGTCTATGGCTATGTCTTACACAGACCAGAGGTCTAGGCTCTCTAGCTTCTCCCGAGCCACCAGTCCATGACAAAAGAAATACTCTGGTTTCCACGTCTCCCTCTTCGTGTCCAGTCCGTCCATTATTCTACCTTGAGGCTCTGCAGGCGAGCTTCTGTCGCAATGACCTGGTATTGTGTCAGCTGTGTCATGTAATCATCATCGCCAGTACGTAAACTTACATCGAGAGCCTGCTGCACCTCCAGCACCTTTCTCACCTCGCCAAGCCAGTCTCTGCTCAGCGTCTTGGCCCACCCCTGCAGGCCGTTCATCTCACGCGCCGCCCCGTCGAGGTTGCCCTCCTCCAGGAGCGTCTGCGTGCGCGTGAGGATGCTCTCCACGTCGTCGCCGTCGGCCAAACCCTGCTTCTTGAACATGACCTTGCTGAGCAGGTAGCTGGACGCGTGGCTGGCGACACCGGCGTCCTCCGGCAGGAGCGAAGCCTTGCGCACCTCGCTGGCAACTATCCGGAATCTGTCAATGAGCTGTGCGGCGTTGGCCAGACCACGCTGGTAGGCCGTAGGGTTGATGGACGCAATGGCCGCGTTGACCACCGGGTCGTCGGCCGCAATCTCCTTGAGCGCGACAAGCTCGCGCGTAAACGGTCTGGGGTGGGCCGCGTTCTCCAGACTGGCGCGGACGGCGTCGACGGCAACGTGGAGCTGCTGCGTGCGGAGGTTGGTGTCGACGACCTCGTTCCAGCCGGTAGTGAGCTTCTCGAGCTCGGCAACCGCCGCCGACAGCTTGTCGAGCTTGCCGAGGCGGCCTTCGCGCTCGGACTCGACGTGGTTCTGGACATCAGCGACAAACTCCTTCTTCAGGGCGAGAGCCTGCTCGAGCAGCCTGTTGTTGAGACGCTCCTCGTTGAGCTGCTTCTCGCGCTCCAACAGCAGCTTGACGCGCGCGTCGTAGCTCTCCTTGACCTTTTGCATCTCGTCCTCAAAGTCCTTCCTCCACTGGCCCTCCTGCGCGACCATGGCGGCCTCGACGCGCGTGATGAGGTCGTTGGCGGCCTTGTCAAAGTCGGCCACCTTGGACTGGACGTCGGCAGCCGCCTTCTCCTCGACCTGGTTCTTGATGGCCTTGATCTTGCTTCCGACCTTGTTAAGCTCGGTCTTGGCCTTGGAGATGGTGGGCGAGTAGCGGGCGTGGGCCCTGTCGGCGTTGATGACGGTGATGATGTCGTTGAGCATGCGCACGAGGTCCTGGACGACGGGCTCGGTCGCGTCGTCGACCTTGAGGGCGTCGATGGGCGCAATCGGAGGGAAACGCGAAGGCTCGTTGACCTCGGGGGCCTTGAACCCGGCCTCCTCCTTGGGCGCAGGAGCAGGGACGGGCTTGGCCTCGACGACAGGCTGGGGGGCAGGCTTGGCAGGTTCGGGCGCCTTGGGCTTTTCGACGACGGGCTTCTTCTGCTCCTCCTTGACGGCGATGACCTTGCCAGCCTGGGCCTTTTCGACAGCGCTCGACTGGCGTCCGGCAGGCTCGCCGTTATCGGCCACTCTCCACGACGCGCCGCTCTGGGCAGGAACGGTGACCTGGCTGCCGGTGTCTCTCGGCTTGATCTTGTTGGAGATGTTGGGGAATCGCTTGCGGAAGTCCATCTCCTCAAAGTAGAGCACGGCCTGCTCGCCAAAGGGAACATACTCGGTGAAAAAGTCGTGGAAGTTGTCGTTGATGCGAGAGTACCAGACGCCACCGCCGAAGCCAATGGCACCGAGCAGGGTGAGAGTCAGGACGAGATTCCTCAATCGGCGGAAGAAACCCTTCTTCTTCGGAGCTGCGGCAGCGGGCGTCTGGGGTGGAGGCGCGACGGCCTCAACATCGGGAGTCGGAGGCACCAGAGGGACCTCTTCCTTGGGAATGACGGGTGCAATGGGCCTGATCTCGGGGACGGCGCTCTTCTCGGCGGTGACAGTCTCTGATGTCGGCAGTACTGCGGGCTTGGATGGGTCGGGCTTCTTGTCGTCGGCAAAGTGCCTCCGGCGAATGGCGGCGGCCTGCCATTGGCGGCCAACGACGGCCACCGCTGGCCTGTGGCCGAGCACCCTCACGGATCGAATCGACGTTCGCAACATGAGGGATTGCAATAGGCCGATAGGGCGGAATGGGGGGAGGGAGATGATGTCGAAATGTTGGTGATGGGACAGCCGCGACGTGATGGAATCCGGGCAGTCACAAAAAAGCTCAGGCAAAAGTTCGGCTAAAACTGCCCGGCAGGAACCGGGACAGCGACAGCGCTGCAACGTCACTGGACGGTAGCTAGAGCTCCGGAATTACGTACTGTAGCTGGTCCAGTACAGCGTATCAAGTGCACTAACTTGGCTAGGGAATCATCGTGGTTTTGTCTTTGTGGTTCTTAGGTAGACAAGGTAACTAAGTATTATCCTGTGAATATAATATGCCAGGAACAGTTCGGAAAGGAAATTGAGTCGCCTCCCATCTGTCTCGGTGCATGTTTTGAGCAACACTGCTTGGTAAAGTGAAGTCAGGTTATCCCGCGCTTCACTGGCCGTACTCCACCAACATCCTGCCATCGCGTGCCCAAACTACACACTTACGTTTAAACCTCGACATCATTGACAGGGCACTCTCACACAATGTCCGTAAAACAGTTGCGTCTATTGCATACTGTACATCGAAAAATGCTGCACGATGATTCCCCTTGGCACGAAACAAAAAGTGAGCCCGTAACCGTACACCGTCTTATTCCAGGTCTGTCCCTACACCCGAGTGGCCACGGCCGAATGACCCGCGCATAAAGACACAAGCTAAATCACACTCTCAAAAACGTACTGTTGATATTAAAAAAGCTGGGCCGGCCGTACCCATCGTCGGTGTAGGTGCGAGACGACGCTGTCCGGCCTCGTCCACCCAAAAACGCCGTCGTATACATGCCTGTCTGATTTGTGACGCCCGGCCGACGGGACGTGTGGACAGTCTGACGAGTCGTGTCGGCCTCGTTTCGATAAATGAAATAAACACCCTCCTCCAACCAAACTGCGACCTCATTCGTGGCGCAATATCGCTCTGTCGTCGTCGTCGTCGTCGTTTAGCAGCTGCAAGGTCCGCTGACGTTGCTGCCGGGGGTCTCGGGCTGCAAGCTGACGCCTTGTCGCTGTCCGGGTCGGGCGTGCCTAGGGCCGGCCTGGTCAAGCGGCAGCTTCTTAGCGATGGCGGTGAAGAGATCCTTAACGTTTTCGGCAGTCTTGGCCGACGTCTCGAAGAAGAGGAGCCCGGCCTCACGGGCGTAAGCCTCGGCGTCTGCTGCGGGCACAGCTCTCTTATCGGGCTGCTCGTTGACCAAATCCAGCTTGTTGCCGGCGAGGGCGATGATGATGTTCTCGTTTGCTTGCCTCTGCAACTCCTTCACCCACGCCTTTGCCTTATCCAAAGATGCCTGCTTGGGTCAGCTTGCGAGCAGAAACGGCCGCGTTGGAGACGTACGGATTGGGTGATGTCGTAAACGACAACGGCGCAGTTGGCGTTTCTGTAGTACATGGGAGCGAGCGACTTGTATCGCTCCTGACCGGCGGTATCCCATATCTCAAACTTGACCGTCGTGTTTTCGTCTAGAGAGATGGTTTGGGTCAGGAAAGCAGCGCCGATGGTAGATTCGCGGTACGAGTCAAATTGGTCCTGTCGGGATGGCGTCAGCGATTGATGTGTTTGGTGGCGGTGTCAGCGGTTGGCATAAACAACATACCTTGACAAATCGCAAGACGATGGAACTCTTAGTGACGGGGTTAGCACGACAGACGGTGGAAGCTGGAGCTCCGGTGAGGTACCTTTCCGACGGCGGACTCGCCTGTGCATCATCGAGTTAGCCAAGGCCGACAAGTAAGCGGAACAGTATCGAGCAGCATACCTAGCAAGACCAGCTTAAACTGCGCAAAGCGCGTGTTCATTCCGCGAGCGCCGGGGGCACCAGGACCACGAGCTGACATGTTGAGCGATGTGTGGTTGTCGGGTACGATGGACAGAGGATTGCGAAAAAGTTATCGTCGACGGCCTCCCAGACGGATGGAGTCTTGTATTTCTGGGTTGGCAAGAATATCGCTGGCTGAGTATGACGAGGCAACGCAACTACCTAATGGACGGTCGGCTCGAGATGGAAACAGGGAAATGGACGGTGGGGATTGGGCTCTCGGTGGTCGGCAGCAATGAAGCAAGGTCGCAGAGTCGAGATAGCGTAGCGGAATGAAGGTGCACTCAAGCAACGATGGTGCCGGGAATCGATTTGGTAAATGGATGGCAAGGCGAGTTGTTGATCGTACCTTATTGGGCCTTCTCTGCTTTCCAGGTGCTTGCGCGGCGGGGTGGGTGGACGAGGCGAATGTGAAGGTCTTGGAGGATGGAAGTGGGAGTGGACGTTGGCTGGAATGGACCTAACTTGACCTGTGACTTTGACTGGAGCGTGATGAGGTAGGCACAAGGTGTACCTAAAACGAGGTGAGCAATTACTGGAGTCAGTAGAAGGTCAATGCCTGGCTGAGCGCCCGACTGCCTTAGGGGATGATGATGAGGACGTCCACGGTGAGTGGCTGTCCCGGGCAGGTAGTGCCAGTTAAGTACCTTGGTTCCGGGCGAGTACCTACCTGATAAGGTAGGTAGGTAGGTATCTGCCTAGCATTCCAAGCTTACGTACTGCACTGGCAGGAACCTCGCGAGGTAAAAATTAGTACAGTCGACCTCATCTCAGCCTGTGAGCACCGGACGGGGCCCTCAGAGGCCCCGACAAAATCCCCTGGTTTCCATCCCTACTGCTGCCGTGGTCCGTTACCCGTGACGTGACGTTTGGTCGTTTCTGCCGCAAGTAAAGTACATTTGGGGCGCCGTCATGCGGACAGATACTTGGTGCACGTTTTAGCGCTTGAAGCTGGCCGCGGCCTCCTTCGCAGAGGTGGTGGGCAGGAGCTCGTCTCGTTTACTTTCGCCGCCCGCGTTATGGGTGCGTCGAGGTGAAGGTACCTGGGTATTGAGGATGGGTTCTTACATAAGCGGTCCAAGGCGGAACTGCCATTAGCCAAACACTAAAGCGTTGGCCGCGACCCACTGTCACAAGCAGGGAGGGACATGCTGCAATTGACAGTGGACATCGTCAGTGCAGTGCAGCGCACTCCCCTCCCGGTACCGCCTTTCCCCTTCTTAAGATTATCGCCTGGACTTCTGCAATCAAGTCTTCACCGGGACACGAGGTGCCATCCAGAGTTCCATTTTCCATGTGGACGTCCCTGGATCGACTCTGCCACTTGCCCGATGTTCCTACTGGTAAGGTACCTGCCTACCTACCACTGGCAGCCACTTGGACCGTGTACCTACCACCTGCTCGCCCAGGGCTCCTTACGCAGTAGTGCTGCGCCTGCAAAGTGACGACAGCCACCTTCGGCCAAAGCTTCAAGCTGTCCTCAAAGCCTCACAAGCTGCCCTTGGCTCACGGCACGGCAACCAAGGCTAGGTCCTCGTTGATCGACACAAGGGCACCGCACCGCATCATCATCCCACTTCTTGATTCCTTCTCCAATCGCTCTTTAACTCACCTTGTCTTGTCTTCCGTCGCTTCGTTTTTTCCTCACATTCCTCTTCTTCGAGTCCTCCACCACCACTGCCGACCGACGTCAAACGACGACACTGACATCATGGCGCCCACACTCCCGTATCGCGACATCAACGTCAAGGTCGCCCCCGACTCGTACATCTTTACTTCGCCATCCTCTCCCGATGCTCCGGCTCTGGTTATTGACCGTCCCACCGGCGACCTGCGTCTCGGTGACGCTGGTCTTGGAAAGAGGGTCTCCCGCGTTTCGAGCATTGCTGGCATCCTGGGTATCATCCAGCTGAGACTCGGTGAGCTCTAGCGACTCGCCTCGACGTACCGACGAATCCTGCGCTGACCTTTCCCAGATAAATATGTCATTGTAATCACAAAGGCCCAGCCAGTGGGCCGCCTCAAGGGCCATATGGTCTACAAGGTCCTTTCCACCGAGATCCTGCCCATGCGCGAGCGTCAGATCCGCGACCCCGACGAGGATACATTCATCGGCCTGCTCGATACCTTCATGAAGAACGGTCCCATGTACTTCTCTTACTCCTTCGACCTTACCAACTCCTTCCAGCGCCAGGCCTCTGCCGACACCTCTCTCCCCCTGTGGCAGCGCGCCGACGACCGATTCTTCTTCAATCGCTTCATCCAGTCCGACCTCATCGACTTCCGCACGAGAGGCGCGAGAGGTCATGTTGGTCCCCAGACCGGTGCCGACCCCTTCATCCTTCCCGTCATTTTTGGCATGCTCGAGATCAAGCCCACGACTTTCAAGGGCACACCCGTTACCATTACTCTCATCTCCCGCAGGTCGAGACATCGCGGCGGAACCAGATACTTCACTCGAGGTGTTGACGACGAGGGCCATGCTGCCAACTACAATGAGACAGAGCAGATTACCATCTTCAACGACAGCGGCAGCGGCATGGGTGGCTTCGCCGGCAGCAGCGACATGCAGAGCGGCCAGTATGGCAACAGTGGCAAGGACACCCAAATCATGTCGTATGTCCAGACCCGAGGCAGTGTTCCGACCTACTGGGCCGAGATCAACAGCCTTCGCTACGTCCCCAAACTGCAGGTCCGGAGTATCGACAGCGCTCTGCCCGCCGCCAAGGCACACTTTGAGGAGCAGATTCGTTTGTACGGCGACAACTACCTGATCAACCTGGTCAACCAAAAGGGCCGCGAGCAGCGCGTGAAGAACTCGTACGAGCAGATGGTCGAGAAGCTCATCTCCTCTCCCAAAGAGCGCACTGAGGGCGACCGCTATACCGATGAGAAGTTCACCACCATCCAGCCCGAGAAGCGTGCCGTCGAGTTCGACCGCCTGCACTACATCTACTTCGACTACCACCACGAGACCAAGGGCATGAAGATGCACCGGGCTTATGCTCTCATCGAGAGGCTTAAGGAGGCTATCGATGCCCAGGGCTACTTCCGCGCCGTCGACATGCCCGGAGCGGACGGTCGCCTCGAGCCGCGCAGCTACCAGACCAGTGTCATGCGCACCAACTGCATGGACTGCCTGGACCGTACCAATGTTGTTCAGTCCATGTTTGCCCGCCACATGCTTGACCGCATCTTCGAGGAGATGGGTCTCATGACCCGGGGCTCCTCTTTCCGTGATGAGGACCCTAGCTTTGAGCACCTCTTCCGTAACCTTTGGGCAGACAATGCCGACGTCGTCTCGTGCTCGTATTCGGGCACCGGCGCCATGAAGACGGACGTCACCCGTACAGGTGTCCGCACGAAGCAGGGTGCCCTCCAGGATGCCCGCATTGGTGTCACCCGCTACTTCAAGAATAACTTCTTTGACGGTCCCCGCCAGGACTCGTACGACCTCTTCCTCGGCACCTACCACCCTGGAACGGCCAACATCGGCAGCTCCCTCATCTTCGCCGATCGCCGGCCCATCCTCATCCAGGCCGTGCCTTACCTACTTGCCTTTGGCATCTTCCTGGTTCTCGTTGGACTCTTCTCCAAGACGGAGGCTGTGGTCACTATTCGACTCTTCATTCTCTTCTGGCTGGCCGTCTCCGTGTGGTCTGCTTCGTTTGTCTTCAGCCACGGCATGCTCTATGTAAGACCCGTACTCACCCTTTGCAATGTCGATCATATACTTACGCGTATCAGGTAAACTGGCCGAAACTGAACCCAAGGCCGTGGGCCAACGAGGGCTACAACGAGCACATGACCAAGGCTAGCAAGGACACTGTTCTGGGATCCTTTGTTGCCAGACATGAGCGCGGTCTCAGCACGGCAAGGTTTCTCAATGCTGAGGAAGGGAAGAAGAGGATCGAGTAAACCAAGTACCCTTAGCAAGTGCTGCTCCTTTTACCTTCTTTTCTTTCATGCTTTCACGCCTTCTAAACCAGGGTGTCTTCTCATATCAAGGCTTTAATATTCAGTACAAGGCAAGGGTGAGCAGGGAGTTTTGAGGATGTTGTAGACCAGATGTCTTGACAAGGAACATGCCCTGCTAGAATTGAGCAATTCTACTTTTTGTCCTATACACTACTTTTGATTCAATCAGAGGTGTTGCTTCAATTTTGCAGCCTCGCGTAAGTTGCTGCTGTGAAGATGTCGCTGTTTGGACCCTGTCCTGGCTCGCCCACCTCGAACGCATTATCAGTCAAGGGCATGACAAGAAGCAAATGCAGTGTCTCTAGAAGCATATTTCATGGCCCAGACTTGAGATGTGATATACATAATACCAAGCTGATACTGCATTTCTTGTATAGAGAAAGTCATCTTGAACCATGAGCTCGTAACGCATCACCAACTTAAATAGCATAGCATTCACCAAGTTCTCCTTGACCTACTGTAGATATATTGACTAATTTACGTTTCATTATCTTTGTATATAAACTCCTACTAATAATCCAGCCCAAACACCAACTCAAGCTGTAGTAGGGTGGGAAACTATTATACGCACAGAGGAGCAGTGGGTACTGGTGACTGTCAACTCGGAATTGTTCCGTCCTCTTCCACCGGGTATCATCATCCCCTCCCTTTTTCCGAGCCTCCTCTTTCTCTCCTTCAATATCCAAGGAAAATTATTCTTCTGCTTCTGAACGATGAAATCAAATGATAAATTTGCTCCATCGGCTGTACGCGTAAAGACAAGACACACGCAATACCCCCAACCAAAGCAGCACCAGACTCACAGCCAGAGCAGCCACTTCACGGCCCCGACGACACCCTGCCCCATGCCCCAAAAGACCCTCAAGATCATGACGACGAACCAGACGTACCACATGAACCCGACAAGAGCCCACTCCACAGCGAGCCACACTCCCCTACGAGCCCAGCGGAACCTCCGCCTGCGTCGCCGGGTCATCGTCTCAATGACGTCGAGGGTGTGTTTGATCTTGAGCCGCTGCCCGAGGGTGAGATCGCGACTCGTCTCGTCCGCCTCGTCCGCCGCCGCGCGCGTCATGGCCGACAGGTCCGTCGCAACCCTTCTGCGAACGTCCTCCACCCGACGGTGCAGCGCGGGAACCGAGTCGGCCACGAAGAGATCGGCCGCCTTCTGCCACTCGTGGCCGGAGCACTGGATGGATGCCCCCAGCGTTCTGGCCGCGAACTGGTATAGCCCAGTCTGCGCCACAGCTTTGTTGCGGAGGCTAGCAGGATCCGGGCTGAGCTGTGCGACCTCGGGCCAGAAGACGTTGGCGACCTGGAGATCTATCCGGGACGGACGGCGTGTGCTGGAGAAGACCTGGAACGGCTCGTTGGCGCGACGGGTGATTTCCATGGCTTTGATGCCGGAACTGAGTACCAGAGCACGCAGACGGGCGATTTCGCGCTTCGACATGGGCGCCCGGTCTGGCGCGGGGCTGTGGGCCGAGATTGACCAGTGACGGTCTCGCTGCGACGGCGGCATGCCATCAGGTGAAAGGACCTGCGGCAGAGCCATGATGGAGTTGAGTCTCTTGTCGGCTCTCCTTACTCCTTGGCTCGAGCCTGACAATGGCTCGGCTTCGGAGAGATCGGAAAGTCGTTGGGCAGAGCCAGGTGACGAAGTCGGCGATGCGCTCAAAATGTCGATGCGTGGAGGCTTGAGCCTATCAAACCGAGGTGACTTACGGCTTGGTGGACGTGATACATCTTGGGTGTTTGGAGGCTCGCTCTCGGTTGCCTTCAGTTTGTCGGGGAAAGCAGACTGGAAGGTTGGCATGACATCCAGATAATTCTTTGCGTTCTGCTGGCGAAGCTCCCGATTCCGAACGGACGCGTTCCTCGAAAGCGTGCCGCCTCTCCTTCTACCGCGAGGCTCAGCATCGGATTCGTCAGTCGTCGTCCCCTCCGCCTCAGACGGGCCGTCCCCTGTATCTGATTCCTTACGCCAGATGAGATCGCCAAGCTTGGAGACTCCACCACGAATGGCATTGTCGATGCGGCCTCCTTTGAAGATGCCGCGGATGCTGGGGTCGTCGCTGCGTAGCCTGACACTACCAACACTGCGATGCGACTTGTGGCTCTCTCCGGTTCGGCTTTGCATCATCTTCCGCGAAGGGCTCCTCGACGGTGCTCGACGGTCGACAGACCTGCGCTCGCCAGATGATTCGGGCGACATGTCAAAGGGCGTCTTCGGGGCGCTGGCGAGAAAGTCGGCGCTGGAACGTTCTTCGGAAATGCGGTCGCCACGCTCCTTGCTTCGCTCACGGAAGATCTGCTTGACCTTGGAGAAGGGGTTCCGAGTCGGCGAGCTGGCACGGCTAGATTCCGCGGACAGATCACCACCGAACGCGGGTATGAAAGGATCGCCTCGAACGGCGCCGTCTGGTGAGTTGGGGAGAGACGAGTCGACGTCGAAGGAACTCCGTCGTGCTGGTACCGGAATCTCCAGACTGGGCCTCCCAGGCTTTTGAGTGTACATAGAAGTAAATCGAGCCTTCTCCTTGCTTTTTCTCTCATCCGACTCGCTGACCTCGGTGATGGAGGCCTTTCTGCTGTGCAAACGCGACTGTGGATGTGACGAGATCCCACCATCCGGATCTGGTGTCATGTATCCAGCCTCTTTGATGGGCTCGTTTTCCCTTGCTTCTCTGGCAATCATCTCGAGCATCTGCTTTTCTAGAATATCTTGGTGACTGCTGGTCAACGTGCCCTTGCGGCCCTTCTTGTCTCTCTTCATCCTGGCCTCGTTTTCACTGTCAGACAAGTCCGAGAAAGACGTCTTGCCGAGTCTCAAATAATCATGGTGGCTGTGCGTCGAGGCGCTGTGACGATGGTGACTATGCCCTGTGAGGTCGTGTAGCTTCTGGCGAGCGCGATCTCTCGTGCTGCTGGTGTGAGAATGATCCGTGTCTGACTTGGCCAGTCTTGGAATACCAGTCATGGGATCGATTGCCGGGTCCGCTTCATCGTGTTCCCTACGACCTGACGCCTGGCCAGACTCACTTCCATGCTCGACGTTCTGTCTAGACAGCGGCCTGTAAGGATCAACATTCTGAGGGAATATGCGACGCCATTGGCGGTCTTCAATCAGCTGCTTGTGGTGGTCTTGCTCCAGCCAGTATGCATCTGCGAGCAAGTCCGCCGGGTCTACGGACCAGTCCAGCCTCGGTCGTCTCGGTTTATTCGCATTAGCGGCCAGCTGAAGTTGCCTCTCCATGGAATCGGCGTCAGCGAAAGGTGGCAGGGTGCTGCCGTCGGGGTTCGTCTGGCCGGTTGCCGCCCATTTGGCCACCTCGTCAACCCAGTCGGCAACCTTCATGTTATCCCCAAAGCCCTGGAACTCCCCATCGATGGCTTTGCGCTCACGCGCGCGAACCTTTCTGTTCCTGATATACTGCAGCGGGTTGTATTCCCGGCCAAGCCTCAGGACCCCGTCTGAGCTTCCGTAAGTGGGGATCTTGGCCATGCCCCCTGACGATGTCGGTGGACTCGCAGTCGTGGGGCGGCTCGAGTGAGGAGGTTGAATAGGGGGAACCAGCTCCAAAAGACGCCTGTACTGGGCCATGAGTTCGAGATGCTCCTTGGCCTTCTGCGCTCTAGCCAGAGTCGAAGGAGTAAAGTGGTTGCGAAAAGTGCTCTCTCGACTCATGTCGAATGACGCCTGCAGCGGGCTGTGCAGCACACCAGAGGATGGCAGCCGCGGCGTCAGTGCCTTGTCAGGGCCCGGCGACCGCGTCCGTGATATTCTCCTCTGCTGTTGGTAGTGGCTCTTGAGATTGGGACCTGTGGTGGCGTCGGGCAGCTGCGCCAATGTCGGCACGGCCGTCTGTGGAGCAATCCTTCGCGATGCCTGCCGACGCGACTCGCTCAGGTTAAGAGCCATGTTGACGATTTGCGCCGAGTCGATGTCAAGAGTCTGGGACTGTGCTGGCGGGATGAAGCTCTCCGAGGAGACGGGTCGGCCATTTGCCGCATCTCGTTTTCTCACGGTCAAATTATGCGTGGGCTGAGTAGGCGACGTGTCTCCCTTCCCCCCAATCTCGGTGAATGCAAGGCCAGCATCACGGCCAGCGCTAGAGCCTGACCTGTCCGACACTCTACCAGAGTCCCTTGCCCTCCGGCTTATTGGCGGGTTGCGTGAGGATCGTCGCCGCACGCCTTGATCCGCGTCGGAATCGTCGTCGTTACGGAGGGCATCTTGGAGGAGAAATGCGCCGTTGGAGCGGTGTCTCGTAGACCGCTGCTGCTGCTGCTTTCTCATGTCCCTTTCCGCGTATCTGCCCGTGCGTTCGGCGTCTCTCGGGCTCGAAGACATTGGGCGTCGACCGGTCGAATCGTCTGGCGAAGGCAAAAGTGTGGTGTCGTTGAGGAGGCTCCCGGTTGCACTCGACTCGCCCGTCTCGTAGCTACCCCTGCTGCTGCCCCTATCGCCTGGCATGGAATGTGGGCTCAGCCTCCTCGTCAGGACAGCACGCTGCTGGGCGGCATCTTTCTCCGTCATTGCGTCGAGGCTGCTCGCATGGCCGTCGAGGGGAAAGGTCGAAAGAGGAGGGTTTGGTGGTGATGTCGTGGACGACTGAAGCGGACGTCTGTGCGGTTAATGCGAGCGTGAGGTAGTGGATGTCGTAAACGCTGTCGATTTCGTTCAACGCACCCGCTGAAGAGATGGACACGGCAGGGTAAAGTTGATTGTAGTTGGTAAAGTAAGACGTTAACAAGCCGCGGCGGCCATGATACTCTTGATTGACGCAAGGGGGGAGCGGGAAGGAGAATGCAAGACAAAGTCAAAAGGGAAGGTATCCCATGTGAAGGGACGAAGTCTGAGTTGGGTGCGCAGCGCGGCACTGGCAGTATGAGAGAGTATGGATATGGGTGCTGTAGACCGACTGTTGAAGCAACGATACCTAAGGTTGTCAGGTTGAAGACAGGGTGAGGTAGGTGACGAAGATTTTGGGGTTAGATGAGGCGCTGATTCGTCCGAAGCCGAATCAAGGCATTGACATGTGCCAGGTGAGGAGTTGGTGTTGATGGCCAGCAAAAGGATCGAATACAAGTAGTAGGGATAGTATAGTGTCGCATCGTGGCAGCACGCACAGCAAACCGGCAGCGCAACGGTGAGGATCTAGGTGCCCTCAACGGTGGAGGTACAGGTACGCCAACCCAGCATAGGTAGGCGGTACACGGGACATCGCTACAGGCCCCTGAACAAACCATCACGCCCAGTAAACGCAGTAGACGGCGCTAATGAGCGTATTTTGTCCGACCCACCCACTGTAACCTCACCGTCTGGCCGTACCTAGTACCCCCACCCCAGACGAGAGCCAGGGAAAATTGCACTCCACCTTTTTCGGCAATCATCGGACCGGATGATCGTGTTAGTCCGAAAGAGAGAGCGGGGGCTTGGGCGGGGAACACCGGTAGAGCTCATCAAGCGAGCTGCAGCAGACCCTTCCCTGCCTCCTGCTTATTTCAGGTCTCTTCACAGTACCTGCGTAGTGTACTCCGTACAGCGTGCAGACAACAATTCGCTTTCCTTTGGCGACTTAAGCCCGATTCAAGATGGTTACGAGCTCTTCTCAGCGCAAGTCACGCTGGGTAAGCTCATACAAACCCGACCTGTGCGGAATAAAGAACAACAGTCGTACTGTGATGGACTTTGGCTCTCGATCGAGACTTTTTCCCTGGTCACCATAGACCCACGCTAAGCCAGCAATCGAGTAAAAACAATCGGGTCTCGATCCGCGCTAACACGGCAGATCAGACCGCTACTGCGCTCAAAGGCCTCAAACGTGACCAAACAAAGAAATAGTCGGGGTCTCCCTGGACAAGCATGTGCTCGGCATCCCAACGTCGTCGACTTGGCGAACGCCTCGATTAGCGACCCAGAGACAGCGAAGCTTGTCGCCATCGTTGTAATGACTTTGATGTCCGCTGAAGTACATGGAGAAGAGGGTCACACAAACATGACGAAGTGACACCATTATCAATTTTTCATCACAGAATGCACTCAACCACCAGATGCGATGCAAAAACCATAGGTAGTAAAAGCAATGCAGTTTAGATTAAGCTCTAGGAAGACCAGAAAACTCAGTTAGGTATCTCGTATCCTACTCCTAACAGGCCCCTTGCACTTCCAACCTCGGGAGCCCTCGGGAGCAGTCTTGATTCTTCCTCTTTTCCTTTTCGAGCAGCTTGAAAACGACTTATCAAATCCAATTGCGGAAGCACAACAGCGTATACCAGGACCCTTACACAAGAGAAGAACACGACCAAGGCAAAACAGAACGACAGCAAACACTCTTCCCATCCTCTGCCCTAGAGTGTTCCTGGGGGTATCGGGGTATCTCACCCTAACCGACTATGCGTGGACGACTAAGCGTGGACAGGCGACTTGTACTCGGAAAAGTACCGCTCGTGGATGCGGCCAACGTACTCGACGAGGGCGGGCTTCTCGCGGATGAGAGCCGCATGGACAGGGTTGCTACACAAACATTCATCAGCGAATGCGTTCCTTGCTCCTTGTGATCACCGAGACGAAGACTTACACCGAAGCACCCAGGACGGTAGCGAGGTTTCCGTAGGCGACAAAGTCGGCCTCGGTAGGGCGCTGTCCGCCAAGAATCCAGAATGGCTCGCGAGACTCCCGGGAGTCGAGCGACAGCTTCGACAGGGACGTCTCGGCGAATCCGTTGAGGGACTCGACGCAGTCCGTGGCGAAGTTCTTGACCTCGTCGTCGCTGTAGCGCCCGACGCCCTGCAGGTAGAGCTGGGAGTTGACGTAGCCACGCGCCATCTGGGTAGAGATGTGCTTCGCGCCCCAAACGAAGTGCGAGAAGGGGCCGTCATGCCACATCTGCTGGTACTGGCCGCGCCATCTCTCGTACAACTGCCAGCCAGAGTCAGCACATCGCATCACAAAAATATCGTCATGTATAGAGGATCACTTACGACGAGGAAGTAGGCGCGGTCCTCGCACATGGCGCGGATGCAGGTGTCCTTGGCCTTGTCGGCGGGGCTGAGCTCCTTGTTCAGGTCCGGGAGCTTACCCGTCGACACGAGGCGCTGGATGATGAACTGCACCTCACCGACGAGCTCGTCCGAGTCGGCAAGCTTGACGTACGGGACGCGCTGCTTAGGAGCCTGGAAGATGTTGGCGGCGCGGTCCTTGTGCTGGATACCGGCATGGCGAAGACGCATGCGCAGCTGGATCGAGAAGGGTGTGTAGCCGTACTGGCCCGTCGGCCGGTCGAAGCTGTAGATGATGAGGTCGTGTCCGACGCCCTTCTCGACCTCGGCCTCGTCCTCGGCCGCCTCTCGGAGCTTGCGGGGGAGGTATCGCTTAAGAGCCAGAGCGTTCTGCTTGGCGTTCTGGGCTGCTGGAGGAGTCTTCATCTTGAATGTTGTGGAATGGGGGACGATGGGGGTATCTTTTGGGTATCTCTGGGTATTTGTTGAAAGGAAGACTGCGAATCTATGTTGCTCTGCCGAATCAAAAAAAAATCTTTCAAACTCTTCGAGGATCCCTATTATTTATTGTTTTCGGTGCGCCGCAAATGGTCGTCTTCGACACGGACGGCCTTCTCGGAGCTTGGTGGTAGCTGTGGGAGCTTTACAACATGGTAGGTGCTTGCAGCCATGCTCTCGACTCCCGAAACGTAGCCCGAGTCAGGCCGGCGAGTAAAGCGAGGACAAAGCTGAAATATCCCAAGTCTTGTGTGCATGAAGGCCAAAATCAGACGGACTATTGCAGGTGGATGGGGAAGAAGCCTTGTCAATGGAAAATCCGTTGGCGGCCACGTCATGCCCTGTTCCATGTTAGGTCAACGGCCACTCTTCACGATGAGGCTAATAGAACGTGGTGGTGTCTGGAGAACCTTTGGGACTTGAGCATAACGCCATTGTTTGGTAGGGATATGGTAGCCAATTCCAAGTCTCGCTCCCTGCCCGCTAGTTCGGCTTCGTGGTTGCAACAATCCTGCCCACACACTCACACAACACCTCCATAGCACCTGACCCCAGGTTCATGCCCAAATCAAACCTAAAACACCGTGACCGTGTTGACATGATCGTTCTTCAACACCTCAAACACGAGTCCAGGGAACCCGAACAGCGTCGTGGTCGAGTCGTCGCTGCCGTCGAACCTCTTGGCGCCGCTATCTTCCCATCCACCAAGGAACTCACAGCTACTGCCGGGGCTGTCCCCCCATCCCCGGTTGAGCACCATCCCTCTTTGGGGAGCCCTTGAGTCCTCCTCGGGGTTGGCGGTGCTCCACCGTTCGTTGAGTTTCTCCTTGATCTCGGTAAACTTGGTCTCTGAGTCGGCTGAGGGGCCCAGGTTGCCTTCGTCGAGGTAGCTGACCTCCCAGCGGCAGCGACGATGCCGGTTAAACTCATAGGATCCGGGCACGTTTCCATGGAGGACCAGCTTAGTGGCGACCAGACGATCTGGAGATTCAGACTTGAAGGGCTTACTGGGCGAAATCTGCTGTTCATTCTGCCCAGGAGGTGGTCTCGACGGCGGGGATGGTGTCGAGACCAGCACGTCAAACCCCAAGTAAAAGTAATTGTAGAAGCACTCTCCAGACACGTTGCCGGCGATATCCTCTTCGATGGCCTCATCATTCGAGTCGTCTGAGCCTGTGTGCGCAGACGATTGATCCGTATCGGTCAAGTCATCTGGGCGACCAAGCTCACCACCGTTAGACCGAGCCCTGCTGTGGCTCGCCGTCCGAAGCTTGTGTATTGTCATTCTCTGGTCATTCTTCCGATATATTGCGTTTGGCGGGCCAAGCTCTGCAATCAATTCTTGAGGGCTCGTCTCCCCCAGGATGATCCACACCGAGGAGTTGGTCCACTTGCGGAAGAGCTGCAGTTTGCCGCCCCCGTGAATCTTGACCAGCGATATCTCGTCAGGCACAACATCCTTCCCTCTTGGAAGAACAGGAACCGTCTTTACACTGGGAAGTATATCTGTCCATAGATTCTCACGCGCTTGGGCCCATGACTCCCCGCTGAAGACGGCCATGGACGTAGCCACCTGGCTCGTGGCTGATGAAAGAAGCGATACGACGTCCTTGTTCGGTGAGTACGCGGACTCGGCCAGTCTGAAAGTAAAGGCCACACCAGGATATGAGAGTATGTAGTTGCCCAAGCCATCGACGGCGTCGGCAGTAGGCGAGATGTACTCTCCGGCGTATGTTGGCCCGAGTAGCCTGTGGTAAATGTGTCGGAAAGTTGGGCCAGAGCTAGATTCTCCGGGGATGGGCGACGATGGCGGCCCTTGCGCGTTGGCTGGCTTGACCAGGTCGCGATCCTTGAAGGTGACATGGTTCTTTGTGAAATCGATAATCTCTATCAAGCGCAAGCGCTGCTCGGGACCGTCGAATCGTAAACGAACGCCGTTTGCAGGTAGAGTCAGGGCAACGGGCTGCTGTACAGGCTGCTCGCGGGAATAGGCGAGATCGAGCTGGGGAAAGCGTTGCGGCTCGGCTTTCAATCGAGTCAACACATCATGCAAGGATGCTCCGAGAACTGAGGAAGAATCGATAGAGTTAGTGTCCGAGTGCAGATTCTCATGGGAAGGGTTCATGCAAACCGAGGAAACCCAAAGCCCGTCCTGGGTGCAGTTGCGCGGTGAAGAGCGACATGATCAGCAAAAGCAACCGGAGCTCAGCGTGGGGTCCGCGGGGTGTTCGGGGCGGGAGGGAGTTGATGCTTGAGCAAGTAATTAAGTGGAAAGTCTGGATGAATAACGCAGCTGTTTGTATCGTATGCTCGTGAAATCAGATATCCGTTGCAGAAGTTTTACGGAAGAACGGAAGAGTATGCACCGCAGGACAGCACAAACAGCACAGCTGGTTGTTGGTAGTCCACGAGTCCGGCGGAGGGGTTCATGTGATGCTTCAGCAGTGACAACGGATTAGCGGGGCGTTGGGTCAGATTGAGACGTCATTCGGTTAGCGGAAGTACAGAGTGATCCGCCAGAGCCAATCAAAAGCGGTTTACGGAGCAGCCAATCGAGTTAGCGCCATCTGGTCATGCACCTCCACTACTACGTATATCTTCAGGGGTATAGCTCTTATCTTATCAGCCAATACACAGTCCAAAGGGAAGAGCAACTTTCCCATCGCACCCTCCCCATCATTACCTAAGGAAGTTGGAGCAAGAACAATACGTATCTTTATGCCGCCACATGTTCCTGCTATCGAGGCACAGGGGGGGATTGTGCAGCGGCAGGCTCTTTCCCATCCAACAAAACAAACTGTTGGAAGCTCGACCTTCAGACCGAAGCCAGTCCAGAACATCAGGCCACCTCTTGTCTTGCATCTTGGCTCGATTCGGTGTCTTTGATGTAGCTTTCAGTGAAATTCGACCAAGAGGAACACTGACGCAGGGATCGTGGTCCTCCGTAGTCACTCTGGAGCATCCAGTCCACCTCGGTCGGGAGGACCGTTCTGAAGCTTTTGATGCCAGCCTGGAAGATCAAATCAACATGCAAGCCACTATCGACTGAGACGATACACATCAGGCATCCAGTATGTCTAGTGGTGACGAGGAACACCCCGAGAGTCTTACCGCAGGAGACCGGACCTGAAGGTCCTCCATCGCATTTCTTGCCGCCGTGGCATAGAAACTTCCTTCAACCTGCGTCAAATTTGCTCCGGCCAGCCAACTACAGGTTCCCCATTGCATATCGCCTCCTTCGCTTCACAAAAGCACGGAGAAATTGGTGCGCTTCAGGCACACGGGCCACAGTTGACGAACTCTCACCAGGTTTCACCTATTCTCTCGGGTGTGGTTCATTGTCACCAAGGATATGCCCTCACAGCACAGAACAGCTCACGCAACCAACTGGACCATCCCTCCACTACGGCTTTCTCGGAGAAAGCGTCGTTTTCTTGCCACTCTAGCTGTCTGGCCTGCCGGCACTTGAAGCTCAGCCCGGGCTGCACACAGGTCATTGCACCGCCACCTCGCCATGATTTCGACCAACTCACCTCAGCCTCCTAGCTATCTCGACGTCCTTTCCAGAGGCTCGGCTCTCTGTATTGGTTTATCCCACTGGATGAGTTTTTCGTCTCCCTACCAGCATGGCCAGGCTTTGCAACAACATAGCTTGGCATCCGACCAACGGTGTTGCCTATTGCCACATTTGATTTCGGCTTGCGTCTTCAGGCTATGACCTACTAGTCAATACGCGCCTTGAGGTTTACTCTCCTCTAACTTGCACCCACTCACTTGACTTGAACGCCAAAATAGAGAGTACCGAAACCTTCAAGGTCTCTGACTGCATCGCCAGTCTGTGGTGTTAGTGCCCTTGGAGCGGCGAGACACATCGACAACCACGTCAGAGGCCATGGAAGGGAATTCCGACGACTTCAAAAATTCCTGCCCCTCCTATTGGGCTTGACTCAGCCTTCTTTGATTGTCCAGCGAACATTCCCGCGGATCAACGCGTCCCACGTGAACGGATGGGTCTCAGACTCAAGCTATTCTCAGGAAAAGGCATGGCCAACGAAAGATTCACGCATAGATTACCCCTGATCCAGTAGCATACGGGAGACTGTGCTTTCATCAACTTCTGTGCTCGCCGTTGCCAATAGACGATCTCATCACAGATGCACAGTCTTAGAAATGGGGCGGTTTTGAATGCTTCTTTGCATATGCCGCATTGAGCATAGCCGTCCGCCCCGCGGATGAAGCCGGCCTCGCCGATTGAATATGGCTTAATTGACGCCTCGGTCTGTATGAGGACCGGTAGGGTTCGTGCGACCAAGCGGCACCATATATTCGCCGTGGACTTGACTCTCACTCTGTCCAGCTTTGGTAAGACTCCATTTTCCTGCACAACTTCTGGAGCCCCATGCAATAAATGTCGATTAGCGAGCTTGTTCATCGATGAACAGTTCTTCTTCAACATCACCTCCATTCGCCCTATTTCATAACATATCTTCCTCAGAGATCACGACCTCAAGGCAATGAGGCTATCTCCGAGGCCAAGGATGGTTCCATTTCTAGTAAGAGTTGACCGTGCAGCTGCGCACAGAGGTGGAAGGTGAGACAGGTCTCTTGCAGGTGATACTAATCATCTAGTAACCAGAATCCCTGTTTTATTGAACAATGAGGGAATATTTGTCTTCAAACCACTGCAAGTCAGGCTCTCCGAATACCCTTCGTCTGTATGATTACTAAAAACGTCAAGTTGATGGTTGGTCACGAACGCTTCCGCAATAAGAATGGTCACCGATCCGCCAGGCCTTCTAATTCTCTGCCTTTATCCATTGGCTTCTCTATTGAGACAGTCGGTGCCTATACTTAAAGCCGACGGACGGACATCAGGGCGTTTTGTTTCCACGTATCGACAGCCACAGAGAGAGCTTCTTGGGATCCGGCTATCCGCCTCACATCGTGAATGTTACCAGCTCAATTCCCGTAGTCTTGGACGGATGTGGTGCCATACAGGACCATCTTGACCCCCTTCCACGCGCATGCTCCTCGGAAACAGCTTTCTGAGCATCTTGGTTCTGGCATTTTGGCCGAGCGCTTGTTACGTCGAACTATCGAGTTTGGGGAAATTGACGTTTACTCGGTCTTTCTCAGTAACATTCAGTGGCGCTGGAAGACCTCGTGTGCCGATGGAAGCTGTCGTATCTTAGACTTGAATGACATGATCTGCTTCTTTCTTTACTCTGTATTACGGTAGTGAGGAAGTCCCCATACTGCAAATGTCACACATAATTTTCTACTTTACCCAGCGCACTACCGGCTTAGCAATCACCATGCAGAGCTACAACTTGGCTACCTCCATAGCATCACGATTCAATACGAACAACAGATCATAGAAGTGCTACGCTCTGTTCCTGGGAGATTTGCCCACAATATGAGGCCTTTCGGCCGACTTCATTTTCTCACCGACACCGAGCAGCAGATCGACCTAAAGGAGCTGCAGGGGTGTGGCAGGATTCAACCTCGGCAAAAACATGGTTGCTAATGCTGTCTCGACGTGGCCAGTCTGACTTCCTACACGTTCGGTCGGATAGCGACGCACAAAGCACTAAAGCAATCTTGTGCGCTACACCAACCATGGAAAAGTTCAATATACGACCCGCGAAAATCGCGTTCGACGACGCTGGTTTCATCGTATCAGCATTCGACTCAACGCTCGCGCATCTCGAGGCAATCGGCAGTCGCGAGATGTGGGGTTCGACGCCGTTTTCCCAAAAAGATGGCTTCGCGGAGGAGACGATCAAAGACGTCCAGACCTCGGAGGCATACCATTCGACAGGAGAGGGCGATGCCCTGCGCATCTTTATCGCGGAAGTCAGGGTCGAGACACCAGAGTGGCAGTCCGGCTTCGAGACCCAGCTCCGCTACCGGGTTGCTGATGAGAAAGGATACTCGCACCTTTCTGTCGGAGCCGCGTTTATTCGAGAGGAGTGGATTCCCGGTCATTTGAAATCTCAGTTCGAGGTCCAGGGTATACGAGAAGAATTGGAGGGCAAAGAGGGATTCGTTTTCCTCGACGTCGTGGTCACGGACTACCGGACCAGTCACCGAAAGGGGGCGGGCAAGGCGCTTATCCAGCAGGCTGTGGATTACGGCCGTTCAAAGAGAAAGAAGGTGCTGTATCTCGATGCTTGGAGCGGCAACGGGAGGAAGTTGGTCGGGTGAGTCGACTCGTTTGCTGGCACGGGAAGTATGCTCATGATTTACCCATAGGTACTATGAACATCAAGGGTTCAAGGTCGTAGCTGACTTTAACATCCTCAAGTCTGAGGGGCGGACTTGGCCAGGTGCGTTGCTTCGAATGGATCTCTGAGCTGGAGCCTGGTTGTGACAAGAGTATTATCACGGGCATCGTCATCACATCAGCAACAGTTGGCTGGTTGTGAGAAGTAGGTGTGAGAAGCACGAAGAAAGTAGGTAAGGTGAGCCCGCGAACAGCCTGAAGGTCTCTTCGACTGGGCAGCATACTTTCTGTGTTTTACTAGTCGCTCGGAGCATATGGGTAGTTGACAAGGAGAGCAACACGTGCTGCTTCTCAATGGCGGCGAGGCTATAACGGCAATAGAGATCTGATGCCTTCGAGCGCTAAGCCAGGAACTCATACCGGCTACCTTCGATTGTGGCAACTCCCAGTTCCTGGCACAGCTTGCACGATGCAGTCGGTGTTGAATCCAGCCGGACAAGGGGGCCGAAGTCGAATGGCGTGTGCTAGGTGTGCGGATGGCTAGGCTCTCGTTCGCATTTTTCCAAGTCCCTAAAACTGACACCGAGCTGCGCGTCATCCTAACCTTCATTCACCATAGATTTATGGCAAAGAAGACTCAAGATGTTCAACGTCGTCGATCTATGACGAGGCCCGACCTACCCATGGGGAGGTTGCTGTGGCAGATGCTCTCAGCTTCCACTTGTCTTCATGTGCCTCATTGTAACATGAGCTGCTTAGGATCCGACCGTCATCCTTCATGTGTTTGCACTAGTCCTTGTGGTACCAAAAACTCTGTGCTGTACTATTTCAAGCCTGACCCGGGCGTTGAGAGATGTTTCTGCCGCTCTCTTATCCGGAACCAAGGCGAAATTCGAATCATTGGCCCCACATTCGAGCAATTAGCTGGCGACTTTCGGCGTGCAGCATGGCTGCGTAAAGCGGCTTATGGCTATGGGCTCCTCCGTCATGAAGTGCACCCAACTCTTCTGGGTGAGGGTTTCCCCACCTCAAAGCAGCGGATTCACCGACTGGCGTCTCGGTGAGTGGTCGACGCCACCGATAACTCAAGCGCCAGAGGCGTCGGTGAGCGGCCAAACGGAAAATCAGCAGGAAAACAAGCGAGATGGAGAGCGGGTCCGGCGGTTGCTACAGCGACAAACGCAACTGTCAACCAACCACAGAGCTTCACCCCACTTAGCGCGCATGTTTGTATTTACCTACCCTGGCACCTGTCAACACCACATGCTCCTCATCCTTCATTTAGAACGACATCATCCACAGCACACACACCCTCATAGGCGCTTTGTCCGACTTTTCAATTGCTTGCCAGGTTTAAGGGTGTATTTCACCGTACGCAGTCGACTTCATCGAGCGTTCACTGCGATTTATCACCATCGTCGACGTCTGATACTAACCACCACACACTCAATATGAGCTCCAGAAGGGAGCTGACGAGGACGTCTGCCTCGTCCAACGTCCGCACTGGCGCCTCTGGCCGCCCGAGCTTGCGCACAACGACAACGCGTCCTTCTAACCTTCGTTACCAAAACGGTCCCTCCAAGATGGAGAGGAGTCGCGCGACATCTCCGGCTGATTCCGTCGCCTCTATTGCTACTACGGCTACCAAGCGCAAAGAGCGCGACTACGACTTTGACACACCCGGGGAGGAGACCAATATCAATGTCGTCGTGCGGTGCAGAGGACGCAATGAGCGCGAGGTTCGTGAGAATAGTGCCGTCGTGGTCGCTGCCGACGGCGCCAAGGGCACAAAGGTCGACCTGTCCCTCGGCGCCAACGCTCTCAGCAACAAGACGTACAACTTTGACCGCGTCTTCTCTGCCGCAGCCGACCAGAGCATGGTGTTTGACGATGTCGTTAAGCCAATCCTCGATGAAGTAGGTCCTATCTGCCCGCGCATTGGCATTGCTCTGCTGACACTAGACAGATGCTTGCCGGCTTCAACTGCACAATTTTCGCCTACGGCCAGACCGGCACCGGCAAGACCTACACCATGTCCGGTGACATGACCGAGACTCTGGGTCTCTTGTCCGACGATGCTGGCATCATCCCGAGAGTGCTCCAAGCCCTCTTCAACAAAGTCGAGACCGACGACATCGAGAGCTGCGTCAAGTGCTCCTTTATCGAACTCTATAACGAGGAGCTGCGCGACCTCATCGCTCCAGACGACGGCCCCAAGCTCAAAATCTACGACGACACGTCGAGGAGGGGACACCAAACAACGGTGGTCCAGGGCATGGAAGAGAGGCACATTCGCACCTCGACTGAAGGAATCAAGGTTCTTCAAGATGGAAGCTTGAGGCGTCAGGTTGCCGCGACCAAGTGCAATGACCTCAGTAGCCGGAGTCACACCGTCTTTACCATCACGGCGTACATTCGTAAGAAGGGCGAGGATGGCGGCGAAGACTACGTCAGCGCTGGAAAGCTGAATTTGGTGGATTTGGCCGGTAGCGAAAACATTCAGCGATCCGGCGCCGAGAACAAGCGCGCAGCCGAGGCTGGCTTGATCAACAAGAGTCTGTTGACCCTGGGCAGAGTCATCAACGCCCTGGTCGACCGCAGCCAGCACATTCCTTACAGGGAGTCGAAGCTCACGCGACTCCTCCAAGATTCCCTCGGTGGACGCACCAAGACGTGCATCATTGCGACTGTTTCGCCCGCGAAGAGCAACCTAGAGGAGACCATCTCCACGCTCGACTACGCCTTCCGCGCAAAGAACATCCGCAACAAGCCCCAGCTCAACGCCATGATCAACAAGAAGGCACTGCTTAGAGACTTTGCGACCGAGATTGAGAGGTTGAAGAGCGAGCTCATCACTACTCGGCAGCGCAATGGCGTGTACCTCTCCAACGACTCGTACGAGGAGATGACGGCGCAGAGCGAATCGCGAAGAATCGTCATGGAGGAGCAGGCCGCCAAGATGGAGACCTTGGAGAACAACCTCAAGAACAAGGTCCAGGAGCTCTTTTCCCTGACTTCCAGCTTTATGGGTTTGAAGAAGGAGCACGAGGGCACCAAAACGCAACTCGACGAGACCCAAGGCGTTCTGGACCAGACCGATATTGTCCTCGCAGCCACCCGCAAGAGTCTGGCTCAAGAGACTCATCTCCGCAAGGCCCACCAAGAGACTGAGGAGAAGCTGACCGAAGTCGGCGGCGAGCTGATTGCTACGCTGCAAAAGACTGTTAGCGACGTCGACGGACTCCGCGCCAAGAACAAGAGGAAGTCGGATCTCCAGTCCATCAACCGAAGCGCCTGGGGCACTGCGCAGGCAGAGGTCTCCGAGGTGACGACGCTGGTGGAGCAGAGAGTCCAGAACTTTCAGGACAAGCAACGGCAGAATCTCGACGACATCTCTGAGCGCATGACTGCCTTTGTCAGCGAGGAGCTTAACAAGCTGTCTTCGACACAGAAGTTCTTGGACGAGCAGCTGGAGTCGTTTGGCGAGGCCCGAAAGGAGCTCTTGGAGCAGAAGGACAAGTCCAAGGAAGAAATGGACGATGTTCTCGAGGAGATCAAGGTCGTCCGCGACACGGTGAAGCAGCAGGTGGGCGAGAGTCTCAATGCGATCGCCGCATCTGCGGAACGTATCGCCGCTGATGTTCTCAGCGAGCTCGGAACTCTCCACGATCAGGTACGTCGGCGATATTTGCCACTAAATGTCCCCAGCTAACACCGTCGCAGCTTCACACCTCGTACAGTTCCCTGGGCAAAGAGTTCAAAGGCGTCTTTGAGCAGCTCACGACGCAGATTACCGAGCAGAGAAGCGAGTCCGACAGACTGAGGCAACAGTTGCAGAGCGCCACCGATACCATTGTTGAGCAGAACGCGACCATTTCCACTCAGATGCAACAGGTGCTGGACAACGAAAGGAAACAGGCGGCACAGGAACGACAGAACTTGCTGTCCCAAATCACGGGTCTCATCAATGCACACGCCGAAACGCAGGAGACCAGGCTTGCCGAGCAGACTGCACAGTTACAGAAGAGCGTCGAGGACTCGAACACGTCGCTGCAGGGCAGTGCGGCTCAGTACTTTGAGGACATGGACGCTTGGGATTCCAAGGAGGGCCAGCTTCTGGTGGATGTGGCCAAGTCTCGCGAGACCATGAAGACCAAGTTGAAGGATGACTGGAACGTAAGTAGCAAGGAACCCTTAGTGACGGACGCTGGCTGACCAATTTTAGACTGCAAACGAGCACAGCACTGCCATCCAGCAGACCACCAAGTCGGTTCACGCCGAGACGGTCCGCGTCGTCGACGAGCAGCTCAAAGACCTGGACGTCCAGATGGAGGCTTTGGACGACTTTGTCACTCGCGCTCGGTCGGAGAACGCCTCGCACCACGAGCGCCACGGCGAGTCCATGGAGGACCTGTCTGCAACAGTGGAGAAGTCCTTTGATAACATCTCGGACCACTTCAAGGTTACCTTTGACCGGGTCAAGAACCTCGGTGAAGAGATGGATGCTGAAACGGCCGACATGCAGCAGGGCTTGGAGCCGCTCACGCAGCAGCTGTGCCAGCCGTTGAGCAGCCTCCGTGAGGACATTGAGACGACCAACATCCAGGAGTACCGTTCCACGGGAGAGACGCCAATGAAGATCCAGTACCAGTACCCGACCGACCTTCCCCGGACAGAAGCGCACGACAGTCTCCTCGCCGACCTCGAGGAAGAAGCCACGCCCAGCAAGCCAACAAACGAGTCGATGGTCTTTCCGGATCTCGACCTCCACCGCTCGCCGCCAGCGCGGGTCTCGACCCGTATGTCGACCCTCAGCATGATCTCGGAGATGCCCCCCTTCAATATGAGCCTGCGGGAAGTCAACCCTAACACGACTAGCAACCTTACCTTTGACCCCTCGGCGAGCATAATGTCCATCAACGAGCACACGGCTCCCCTGTTGTTCAACAAGCGCAGCTCGATGAAGCCGCCGCAAAAGGGACGCAAGCAGTCCAGCCTGCTCCCTTCCGAGGGCCGGGAGAACGTGCCGCCCTCGTCTTTCTCGCACAGCCTCGGGCCCCGCAGGAAGAGTCCTCGCTTGAACTAGATTTGGTCATTGGAAGGGATCGATTGTTTGGCAGCGGCAGTGTCCAGGTTATGGAGTTACATAGGTACTGGTCGAACTGTACATGATACATGGCTGGTTATGGGTTAGGTGGGCAAGTTGTTTGGTGTAGGCTTATTGGTATTTCTGATACCCTTGTTTTCTGTTAATTGAACGCTTCAACACTCGAATAATGTTACATTTCTGCATTGCAGCGTTCGTCAGGTGTCGAATTGTTAGTTCCGTCCGAGAGTGAAGCATTTCGTCAGCCAGCTATCACGACATGCGGATCTCCAAACGGCGTACGTTTTTTTCCCCGCTCGTCATCCACGCCTTGTGAAATTTTGCCTCCGATGCTCACCTCTCGACAACGCAAATCATATAAGAACAAGAAACACGTTCCTTTTTCTCTCCTTTGGGATTCAATCTCTGCAAGCTTTTCCTGGAGAGAGTGTATTTTCTCTGCAAAACAATACCCATCTCACTTATCCTGACCACCTGCCCAAAGTCTCATCAAACATGGCCACCCCGGACCTGACAACCTTCAAAGCCCTCTCCTTCGACTGCTACGGCACCCTCGTCGACTGGGAGTCGGGGCTCCTGGCCGGCCTACAACCCATCCTCGCCGACATGCCCGCCTCCAGCCCCGAGGCGCGGGACCCGAAGCTGCTGGCGCGGCACTTCCACACCCTCTCCACGCGGCTCGAACAGTCGGACCCGGGGATGCGGTACGACAGGAACCTCGCGCGCTCGTTTGGGACGCTGGCGAGGGGAACCGGCGCCGTCATGTCGGACGAGGAAGCGGAAACTTTTGCAAAGCTGCCGGGAACGTGGGCGCCGTTTGAGGATACCCGCGCCGGGCTGGAGGTGCTCAGACGGCACTACAAGCTCATCATCCTGTCCAACATTGACCGCGCGAATATGGAGGGTACCTTGGCGCAGTTTGCGGGCGTGTTTGACGGGGTGTATGTTGCCGAGGACATTGGGAGCTACAAACCGTCGCACCGCAACTTTGCGTACCTCTTTTCGCGGGCAAAGGAGGATTTGGGTGTGGACGCGGACAAGGGCGAACTGCTGCACGTCGCGAGGAGTTTGACGGCGGACCACGTTCCCGCGAAGCAGCTCGGGCTGCGCAGCGTTTGGATCTCGCGCGGGGGCGAGGTGCGAGGGGGTCACGGTGTTGGCGGGGATTATGAAGAGTTGAAGGGTGACGTTGCGTTTGAGTGGCGGTTCGATACCATCGGTGCCTTTGCAGAGGAAGTCGAGCGACAGTTCCGCTTGAAGAGATCCTCTTGAAAAGCTCCTCTTCAACTTATGTTGTAATTGCATATGATCATGAAGAATCATAAAACCCCCCTTCCGGTGCGCTTGTTCCCTCGCCACCGCTGGTGTCACTTCCCACCCTTCGTCCTCGATAATGCCTCTTGCGCTTCCTCACTCCCGTGTCCTCGGCGCGCCAACCTTTCCTCGCACGAATGGGCCTCATGAAGCCGTCAACATGCACCGCGCCAAACATCTCCCCGTCGCTCTCCTCGTCCACCTCGACCTTCCGCCCGGGATGGACCCTCGCAACGTGACGCTCCAGGTTAGCCCTCTTGCCGAACCCCTCCTCGGCTCGCGGACATCCCGCAACGGTGCAGTAAAAAACCCCTACCGACGACGACCGGGACGAACTGCGCGCTCTGCCCGGTGTGCCCGGTGTTCGCTCTCGTTCGGAACCGCTCGGCGGCGGCACGCTGTCACATCCCGCGCTGCGCTGTCTTCGCCGCACAACAACCGTCTCCTCCTCCTCCTCCTCCTCCTCCGAACCGGATTCGAGTGCCTCGCGGGGATGTTGTGAAGGCAGATACCGCACCCTCCGCGCCTTGGGGCCTTTAACCGCCGGCCCTTCGTGGAGCGTCTGCATGTCCATCCCCTGCCCAAAGAGATCCGCGCACCGTTGCGTCGCGCGGGCAATCACTTCCGGTTTGAACCCAGATATCGCCGCCGCGCCCATGACGTCGCTCCAGTCGCGGAGACCCCACTGCCCCAGCATGTGTTCACGCCACTTGATCTTGTTTTCCGGTGGTACGGGCTCGCGTTTCTTGCGGGGCGAAGACGACCTGGGCTCCTCGCCCTCGGTGTCGTGCTGCTCGATGCTCTGCTTGACATCTTGCGCTTGTACCGGCGCTTGTACCGGAACTCCCTCCTCGTCCGAGGAGAAGGGAATGCGTTTCTTCTGCTCCCGCGCGATGCGAATCAACATGTCACGCTCCGTTTCGCCAGGGAGCGGCGTATGCACCTTACGCGGGCGTCCGCGCCTCGAACGGCTGCGACTTCGTGCGGGTTGCGGCGGCGGCGGCGGCGTGCGCGGGGCCTTACTCCGCGGTCTGCCAGATCTGCTACGCCTGACGGACGGCACGGAGGAAATGCTTTCGGCTTCGGACGCATCCGAGACGTCTGTCGCCGAGGCGGACGAGTCTGTCATGTAGCTCAGCCCCGCCAGTCGCCCGTTGTGCAACGTGGTGAGCGTATTATCCAGTGTTGTGAGGATATGGCGCACCGACGGCCGGAGCAAGCGCGTCGACAGTTCGTCGTCGGCGGAGACGACCGGTTCGTACATCCTGGCGGCCTGTTGAGGTGCATTCGTCTCTTGCGCGTCTTCTCCCATTTCCTCTGCATCGGTAGTGGGCGCAGAGTACGCAGACGGCGACGACGCGGCCGTGGTTTCTGGGGCAGAGTTGGCCCTCGCCATCTGCTTCGCTTCGTACTTTTTCTGCCTCCGCATGAAGCGCTCCTTCGCCTGTTTCAAGATGGCCGCCGTGACTTCTTCCTCGAGGGCGGTGCTGGGCATCTGCGGCACCTCGGCGCGAGTCGTGTAGTCGTCATCCTCGTCGTGCATTTCCTTCATGAAGTCGTCGCTGGGGACGTGCTTGACATTCATCGGCCAGGCCGTCCACCGGCTCGGCGGTTTCCAGTTGCGAAATTCATCCTCGGCTTCCTCTTTCGCCTCCTGTGAGAGATTAGTACCTGTGACACAGAACGTCGGGAGCATGGGATGAGGCTGTACATCTGGTTCTGCGTGCGCAGGCTTTGCTGCTTTCGAGGCGTCCGCGAGCGTTGCACGATTTTTCAGCGCAAAGACGTTGTAGAGGTGGACGGAGAGGTTCCGGTTGCGAATTTTCTCCAGCGAGCGGTGGAGGAAGCGTTCCTCCTCCGTGTATGCGTTCCTCGTTGAGGGATGGCCCTTCCATCGGTTCGGTCTGGTCTCGTACAGTTCTTCTGAGTCGATGGAGCGAATCTCATCGCTGTCGAGGTCCCATTCCTCGTCTTTGGCCGCCATTTCGCCTGATTGTTCGTAGATTAAATACAAGTTTTATTTATCCATTCAGCCAAAGTCCTGATTTTGTTTTACCGTGTAGTAGAGGTAAAGGATGGAAGTGCAAGGTGACGAACAACGTTGGGTGGTGGTTATCAAAGTGAGGTGAAAGGAGGAAAAATCGGACCCACTAACAGATTCAACGCCAGACTTTTATCACCGTCTGCGATGGTACCGGAGAATGAAACGAAACAGCAGAAACGGATATTTCACCAACTAAACAGCGATAGGAAGGCACACGATTCAAATTATCAAGATCAGATAGAGTTTAAATAATGCATTTCTTTTCCCAACACCACGAAAATGGTATAACGAACGCCTAGTACAATCTACAGCAAAATGCCAGCCATCCACAAGGCCTCTGTTTCCTCTTCTTTTTACGCCTTCTTCTTGTTGAGCTCCTTCTCCATCTTTCTCCTCTTCGCCCTGAGCTTCTCGTCCTCGGTGCTCTTCTTCTTATTAGTGTACTGCATCTGCTCAAACAGCTTCCTCTTCTTCTTGCTGAGCATGCCCTTGGCGCGCTCCAGGTCCTCGGCCTTTTCGGCCTCCTTCTTGGCATGCGCCTTGCGCGCCGCCTCCTTCTTGTTCTTGGGCTTCGTCTCCTTGGCCTTGACCTTGCCGCCCGTGAGTTCCGCCTCGAGCTCGGCCTGGCGCTGCGCGTCCTCGTCGTCCGACACCGCCTCTTCCTCGTCGGCGGAGGCGTCTTCATCGCCGGAGCCTTCAGCGTCCTCTTGGTCCTCGTCATCAGATCCGGCAATGTCCATGTCGCCGGCGTCCGCCTCGTCGACGTCCATCTCGTCGTCGCTGTCGGCGAGAGCCTCGCCCTCGGGCTCCTGCTCCTCCAGAGGAACGGTGGGGTCGTAGGCGCCCTGCACCTGCCTGACAAACGGGCTCAGATGGGGAGGGAGCTGCGCGCCGGGCGCGTACTGGTCGGCGGGCTTCAGCTCCTCTTCGTTGATGCTGTCCCAGACCCACTGGGGCTGGACGTATATCCTGCCGGGTATGCGCTGGTTGGGCGCCAGCTTCTGCGCCGTCTGGTTGTCCTCTGTCTCCTCGTTGGCGGCGAACACCTGAGGCCTGTCGACGATCTGGTGGGTGATGGAAGGATCGCGCTCGTTGGTGGTGAAGGCACCCTCGCCGAGGACGGCGTCCCAGCCGATGCGCTTGCAGCCGAACGACCGCAGAAGAAACTCCAGAGACTGCCTCGGGGTCTCACGGGAGAGGTAGAAGGTGCAGTTGGCGAACAGCTTGCCGCGCTCGGTGCTCGAGTGCTCGGGCTGGGGGAGGACGTCGCCGCCGGGGGCCGCGGGCTCGAACTTGTCGATGGCCTCAGTCGACTCCTCGTTGGTCTCGGTCTGCTCATCCGTCTTGTCGTCACCGGCGTTGGTGTCCTTGAGCTTCTTCAGCACCTTGTTCACCTCGGCCTGGGTCTTGGGGTCGACCTGGTGCTCGGCCTCTCCGTTGGTGATCTGCTGCTGCTCCTTCTCGGCGACGGCGAGGTTCTGGCCCTCGATGGTGAAGGCGCCGAGCTCTCCGGCCTGGTCGTCCTTGGTCTGGTCGAACTTGGGAGGGTACTTGAGGCCGAGGGAGGTGTAGAGACGGAAGTTAATGAAGCCCAGGAGGGTCATGTAGAACTCGACAAAGGTGCCCATGATGCGGAAGTCGACGTCGCCTACGACCCTCTGGTTGAACTTGTAGGGAGCCAGCCACAAGACGTCCTCGCCCTGGATGTTGGCCTGGTAGTAAATGCCCTTGATGGACAGGAAGGACTTGGTCACGCTCTGGGAGGCGATGAGGTAGTGCTGGAACTCATGGACGAGGCGCTCGCAGCGGGCAATCATCTTAGCGGGAACGGACGAGGTCGAGGGCAGGTTGGCAAACAGGAACAGCATGGACAGGCAGTCGTCGAGGTCGCGGATGGCGTCGATGAAGGTCGGGTAGCGCTCGCGGATGACGTGGTCGAGGGTGTATCTCGGCTTGCCCGTCTCATCGGGGCGGGCGGCGTTCTTGTCGAGTCTCTTCGCGCTGCCGACATCTCCACGGCCTAGAGCCCTCGAGATCTTCTTTTCGAGGGCCTTTTGGTCGCGGAACTTTTGCAGAAGCGGCTCGTGCAGGAGGTATTGGATGTCCTTGGCGTAGTAGAAGGTGGTCGAGGCAGTGGACGACTTCGAAACCTTCTTCTTGCTGCGCGGCTCACGAGGGTAAATTCCCTTCCAGATGCAGAGCTTGCGGAAGTCGGGCAGGCTGATTTGCAACTTGCGGATGGCCTGATTACGGGTGACGTAGTTCTTGGCCGCTCCGGCCTGTCCCTTCTTCTTGATCTTGCCCATCTTGACGGTTGTGGTTGGTGATTGACGGGTAACGATCGAGTGCTGTTCAAGAAGCTGTCGAGAACTTCACCTCTGGCCGCGGCGGGGCACCTCAGCAGTAGAGTCTCAACTTTTTTTTTTCCATTGATTTTTTCTGCCGGAAGCTGACCGCCTGAGTGCATGACAGAAAGGGACTAGCGGACCCGTAGCTGTACCGAGATAAGGCATGATTGGTGGCTGTTATCTAATCAGAAGAACCACCACAAATACTTGTACAGGGTGCTTTACCCACTGAAGGACATGGCGACAGCGCTGTGGACCGAGACAACTCCAGCGTCCGCCGGGTGTAACTCGGACGCAAATCTTCTTCCTCCCTATCTTATCTTATCGCTCAATTTATCCTTATCGAGACAGCTACCCCGGTCCGGTCCAAGCCAGGTGTCATCCCCGTCCTGTCAATCCATTGCGACCCCATCCACCTCTGTCCCCGTACTGCCTCCGTCCCATCCCACCTCCCTCATCCCGAACTCCCGCTCCGAGTTGTCCAACGACCGCGACCGATTCTCTCGAGCTCCGCGCGCCGATCACGACCTCCACGGGCACCTCCTCCGGCCTTTTCGTCTCGGGTCATGGACTGAAAGATGTCCAGCACAATGACTCAGGGAGGTAAAAAGACGGGCGTCTACCTTGCCGCGGCAGCTCTGCGTCTGCTGCTCTTCGTCGCATTCCCCGGCCTGCCTGATCTACTCACTGGTCGCGTCGAGATCTCGACCCCCGTGACGAGCTTCAAGCGACGTGAGTTCATGTTCCATTCACGCCCCTTCTCGTACTGGCATCAGCTAATCATCCTACCAATCGCAGTCCAAGAAGGCCTCTTCCTCTACGATCACAACGTATCGCCGTACGATGGCGGCGTCTACCACCAGGCGCCCCTCTTCCTGCCGCTGTTCTCTCTCCTCCCGGACCCGAAGTCGCTACCCATCTTTACGTACCTCCTCTACATCGCCTTCGACCTCCTGAGCGCCGATGCTCTCGCCAAGATTGCCGACTCGGGCGAGGCCGGGTCTTCGCGCCTCTTCACATCTCCACGTCGTGCGAAGCGATGGAGTGGTCTGGCTGTCGCCTCGCTGTAATACCCTCCTGCCTCTGACCACGCTCATCTCACACCGACCAGCTAACACTCACCCCTCCAGCTACCTCTTCAACCCCTTCGAGATCGCCTCCTGCATCGGCCGCTCAACATCCATCTTCTCAACCTGCGCCATCCTCCACGCCATCGCCAAAGCAATCTCGGGCGCCTCCCTCAGCTCCATGGTCGCCCTCTCCTTCGCCTCCTACTTCTCAATGTACCCGCTCCTCCTCCTCCCGCCCCTCGTCCTCCTCGCCCACGACCGCCACCCGCGAACCTCGCCCTCGTCCCCCATCACACCCTTCATCCTCACCCACCTCCTCGTCGTCGCCGCCTCCCTCGCCGCCCTCCTCCTCATGTCCTACCTCCTCGCCGGGAACTCGTGGACGTTCCTCCGGAGCACCTACGGCGCCCAGCTCTCCCTCAACGACCTCACCCCCAACGTCGGGCTGTGGTGGTACTTCTTCATCGAAATGTTCGACTCCTTCCGCGCCTTCTTCCTCGCCGTCTTCTGGCTCCACATGGCGTCGTACGTCATGCCCCTCACCCTCCGCCTGCGCTCCCAGCCCCTCGTCGTCCTGACCCTGCTGCTCGGCCTCTTCGCCATCTTCAAACCGTACCCCTCCGTCGCCGACACGGGTCTCTTCCTCTCCATGCTGCCGCTCTTCCGCCACGTGTTCCCCCTGATGCGGTACACCTTCGTCGGCGTCGCCACCATCATGTACGCCTCGTTTCTCGGCCCGGCCTTTTACCACCTCTGGATCTATGCCGGCAGCGGCAACGCAAACTTCTTTTACGCCATCACCCTCGTCTGGAGTCTGGGGCAGAGTTTGCTGGTGAGCGACCTGACGTTTGCCGTGTTGAGGGACGAGTGGGAGGTGGAGCGGCCCGAAATGGTGGGCAAGGAGATTCGGCAGATCTAAAAGATGGTTCAGTCAACGCTTTTTTTTGCGTTTTACTTGTATATTACTCACAACTGTGAGTTGCTGTACTACTAGCAGTGCGGGGCGGGTATGGTAGCATCAAGCGGCGTTTTAAAAAAGAAAGTAGTTGTCGGAAAAATTTATACAATATCGTACGGAACTACAGCGCGCTTCCACCCGGCGTTTGATGTTTGCTCGTTTGGACAGTCCCATTCTCACATTTTTGCATTCCCGGTTCATCGCATGTTCCACATAACGACGTCGACGGCAGCACCTCAGTCCACGCTCATATGCGCATCGGCACGCGGACTCGCCCTCGGTTCGTCGGCAAGCCCAAACGAAAAGTCCAGCATGGCACCCAGCTCCCCGAACCTGCCCAGGCCCCTCTTCTCCGCGTCCCACTGCTGCACGCGAGCGCCCCAGGGCGGGAGGCCGCGGTACACCCACGCGCCGTACGCCAGCGCCGACCCCGCGGCCAATACGCTCCCGGCAAGCACCAGCGTTCTCCGGTCCGCGACGCCCTGTGCTTTTGTCTCGGCCCTGCGGCGCCACTCGGAGATGTACAGCGCGCCGAGGTTGGGCGTGAACTGCAGCACGTTGTCGAAGAACCGCGCCGCGGTGCGGAGCGAGGACGCGGGGGCGGGTGTCCAGGGGAGTGCGCCGGGGGAATCCAGGCACGCCTCGCGGAGGTCCAGTGTCATGCTGTGTAAATGCGGAAACTGTTTGGCCAGAATGTTGCGGAGCCAGGGTTGCGGCGCGTCGTTGACGGCCTGCGCGAGTACGAGATGGCCGAATACGAGACAGTCGAGGGACGTGGGGATCTCGCCATCGAAGAAGCGGGTTTTCGACCCGGGCGTCGTCTCGCCGGATCTCCGCTGCGCTTCCAGAGGTGAGAGGATGTCGACGGTGACGGAGTGAAGACGCATGCCGCGGGCCGTTTTGGCCTTCATCTCCTCCATGGCACTCTTCTGCCTCGACGTAGGGAGGGACTTGATCGCGCGGTCTAGTGCCCCCTGACCGGCTTTGGCGTCCTCGTCCTCCTCCTCGTCGTCATCGCCACCCAGGTTCACGCCCAGGGGCGCGCTGCGAGCGAGGGCCTGCTTCCGGAGCAACACCGGCACGGTCCAGCTGAGCGGGAAGCCGAGGACGTGGCTCAGGGCGGGGCGGAGTGCGGCGGACCAGTTGTCGTGGTCGGCGAAGAGGTAGGCGTCCAGCAGCGGGGCGAGGCGCGACTCGACGTGTGCGGTGAGGGCGAGGGCGTCTGCACGCTCCCGGGGGGTGAGACGCGAGTCGAGGTCGAGGTCCCAGGAGGGAGACGACGGCGCGAGGGAACGCAGGTGCGAGGCGATGGAGGCGTAGCCCGTTACCCAGGCGCCGTTTGCCTTGAGGGCGGGGAGGCGGTCTGTTGGCGTGTTAGGGCTGTGCTGCAACGCGTGGAACGAAGGGGGTGTCTTTGTCTCGTTTTGGCATTTTCTTCGTGTGTTTGATCCGAGGTCGCGTGGGATGGTGTAACGGCGTGAGGCTCATGCGATGACGGATGACGACGACAACGGTGATGGTGAGAGGAGATTGCGAATAGGGGGTGTGGGTATGATACGAGTAGGAGACGGGTCGGTGTGTAAGTGGGAGTGTGACGATGTTCCAGTCAAGAAAGTCACCTACGCGATGAGTGTACTGCAGGGTCATTGCTCGCAACCAGACGCCACTGAGAACTCGGAAGGGCTGTATGAAGGTATGCGATGGCGGCGAGGCACTCGGCGTCGATGGAAGGCAGATCAAAGGCCGGGCCCCAGACGTGGAGCTCAAGGGTGCCCATCGTGATTCGGGAGACTGTGGTGTGAGTGAAGCGTGAAGACGTGTGACGACTGAAGTTGGATTCTGCGGCAGCCGGCGCGTGTCCCGATGTAGCCGATTCACGCAGCAGGCGATGAACTTCTGTGCTTGTGAAGATGACAATGCCTGTCTACTTCAGGACCCTGATCATCCGAGGCCTGCCTTGGCGTGGAGAGTCACCGAGAGGAAGAGATGACAGATATGACGACGGAGGCGCCAAACTTGCCGATGAGTCACCAGTTCAGGCTTCGCATACGAAGTCAATCAGCGCTTATCTGGATTGGACTCCGTTAGGCAGTGGTTGAATTCGCAATGAATGAACAAACAGCACGCCGTTGAGGACACAGACGTTTGGTGACGATGTTCTACCACGCTTCACCCGACAAAAAACGACGGGGCCCCTTGTCGAAAGGTACTTTTCGCGTTGTACCTTGCTGACTCTACGTCGCGAAGGCACGTGATGATAAGACACCTCCGGATGACTTAGATCATAGAAGCTGATAACGCCGATCAAGTCCTTTCGGTACCTCACTTTTTGGCTTCGGTTCGTCGGGCAGATGTCACCGCCTCAGGTACGAAGACACTCCAAGTGCAACGTGAGGTTAACACACTTTGTGTGAAAGAGCTGCAGCGCCCCTGACGATCCGGCCCAGTACAACACATTTTTCGAAAAGATTTCAAAACGCGCCGGTCTCGCATGTAAACCAAGAACAGATGGAGATCACCACAGAACCACGTTGAACAAGGCTTGTACCTGCGTGATGCAGCACACTACTGCGCCCCTTACCGTTAGGGAGAACCATCAAAGACGAAGGACAGCGAAATTCCCCACGAGGTTTCTCCGTGGCCCATGGAGGTTCCCGTCGCCACTGGCGTATGCAATCTAAATTCGTCTCAAGGGTAACAGTGTAGACGGGAGGCAAAAAAGACACATCAGACGCATCGGAAACGAAGTCCATCAAGGGAAACAGATTGACAGGTTCGTCGAGCTTAGAGCGACAGCCTGTTTCACACAGATTCAAACACGCTCTAAAGTGGAGGGAGCATTGCATTCTTCACTCGCCCTCTAAGCGGATCATCAACATGACGAGAGCTGTCAAGTTCTGCGACAAGCTCACTTTTTCTGGGGAAATGGTGTCACTTTGATTTGAAAAAAGGGGTCCGATACATTCCAGACGACATGATTATTCCCTCATACTCACCCCCTCTACCGCACATCAACGATGCCTACATCGCGTCAAGTGTCATCGACGTCAGCAATGAAGCATCTGCCGTAGTAGCACGGGTAACTATCGTGGCCGTGCCCGCGCATACGCCTGATCGGACCTGAATTAGACGCCGCCAAGTCTCACGAACTCGACGTGGACTTCCACACACACCCTTCAGCGGCAGGCAAGGGGAGGGGGGTTAGAAGTAACTGCTAGACATCACCGAACGACAGTTTCAACCATGGGGTGAATTGCGGAACGTAGCCGCAGCATCCAAAATACATTTCTACCGCACCAACGTCCCACGCCCACGGCGGCTCCGTTTCGACGCCACTCGATACCGTCAGCCCGGCTGGCACTCTCTGCTCCCTCTTTCGCTTGCTTCTTCACACAGATTCCGTTCTTCAAATTTCCACTCCCCAAGTCCCGGCGTGGTGTTTCCTCGCCGCCCACGGACGCGGGCTAGCCTACTCCTCTTGAAGCGTGTTGATATTCTTGGACACCTAAACGCCGGCGCGTCAATGTCCGCCCCCCCTTTTCAGCTTATACCACGTATGTACATACTACTTGGGACATGTCACTTTCCTTTGCGAATTAGGGGTCCAGAAGGGCTACGCAATTACTCTCGCCCTCATTCCGGCACATGGACGATCCCGTCTCCTTCCATGGGCCTTTCTAGGTAGTTGAGCTGGTTCTGCCTCGTACTGATCAATACTATGACTCGGTGGTCATGGGGTGAGATGCAAGCTATCGATAGTCAGCTCTCGTCTGGTGGAGGGTCTCTACATTCCAGGGTCTTCACACTTCAGAACTAGCACGGCGTCCCAGATGACAACTAATTCCCACATCACGACCCTGAGCTCGGTGAAGCTAAAGCAAGTACACCCGGAAACCCTCCCAGCCGTAATTTGGCAATACAGCCTCCCGCGACGCTCGGGGCAAAGAAAAGACATTTTGATTTGACACTGTCGCAACGACAACCTGCCATGACCATGACCAGTTCCATTCATTCGCATTACCGCTACTCCGTACGCAGCTGCGCATCTCCTCCCTCCCTTGTCTCGATACAATCCTCAAAAGCGCTAAGGCATCCGCCCTGCGTTGGGGGGTTAGGCGAGATGAAAGGGTGCCATTTGCGCAGAAACATGCCTTCCGTACGGCTGAAGAGAAGAACCAGGCGGACCCGTCACCAGCAACACAACCCGCAAAGTAAAGGAACGGAACAAAAGCACCGACAATAACAACGAGTCCAACATCTACAATTACCGACATGGGACGAGGGCAAAGGCGGGTTCGGTTCAGATCAACCGCCTTACCCGCTCGACGTAACATCGCCAACCATGCGAGGCATACTTGTGCTCCAACACTGCAAGGGGTTCGGTCGGCTGAGGGGGGCGGCGAGCATGGGTGAGCAGAGGAAAATCGCGAGCGGCGGAAGATCTCAGATCATCTGGTCACGGCACCAGCACGACCAGCACATCCCCACCAGCAGTCTCGGAGGAAAGACTCAAGCCGGTATAGATTTTCCCGTCCGGCGGTATCATGTTGACAACGGCGAGGTGGGAGAATCATGGAAATGGGCATTTCCCGCACTCTGTTTCCCGCCTGGCGTAAACCACCCTTCGTGGGGGGGGGATTGGGATGGGATGCGGGCTGGTGGTTGGGTACGTTTGGCATGCAACGATAGTACCTTATGATGTGACCCAGACATGGTCTCTCAATTCCGCCCATCGAGTTTCGACTAACCCCCTCCCGTAAGCCCGATTCACTTTTTCTGATAACGAGTGACTGCTGCTCGTCATTGTAGAATGGGGTGTTAATCCGGTATGGTCAGGTCACGGTCACGCGCGGCCTGTACCAATTACTACGTGCATACCTAGTATGTAGAAGCAGTAACCACCATGCAGACGGTCGAGAGATAGAGGCAAACATGCGGTCGGCCAATGGGCCGCTACGACGTTGACAACACCACTCACACTCACACACACACCCCCAAGCTGAACCCCCAATTTCATGTATACATACGGATATGCGTAGTACTTGCCGCTCTTCGACCGGGATAGGCGGGCATTTCGTCGTGCTCTGTCGGTCTGGGTAGACGTTCGGATCAGGAACCCCGCGCTGCTTGCGGCCGGCAAGCGAGCATGTCGGTCGAACGATCCGGTGACTCGCGCCATTTGTTGTCTCACAAGACGAGGGGTGAAGTTGTCGGTACCATGCCTTCGTCGATGGACCGCCAAGCTTTTGGTCCCGCCCACGTTTGCAGCTGCTCGGTGACCCGAGGCGCTGCTTCTCAGTATCAGACAGGGCCGCCAGGTGAAAGGAAGCATGTCACATTGCGCGCGAATGAGCGCAGATTGGAACGGTATTTAGAGTGTGAAGAATATTATATGCTTTGGTATTATGAACGTTTCTCCTCTAGATGTAATCCCGTTTGCAATGGGTAGATTCATATAGATTGTGAGGAAGGAAGAGACCGTCTTCTCTCAAGACTGTTTTGCCATGCATGTCTTGTCTTTGCTTCTCGCCTGAAATGCACTTCGCTCGCGTTTACTTTCCGTCGAATCCATCCGCCTTTCTGAGAAAGGGAAGGGGGGTATCGGCGACGACAAAGTGGGGAAAAAAGAAGAAAAAAATTGGACGCTCTCCTCCCGAGCAGGCCCATGACAATGTGCTTGTCTATTGATACATGTGAAGATGTGAGGATGAGGGATGCGTGACGTTTCAAGTGTTCCTGTGCCCGTAGTGATGCTTTGCTCGTTCCGTTGTAGGTCATTGATTAAAGGTGAGTTTCGTTGTTGAAGGATTGGCCGCTGGCGGTGGGTGGAATGAATGTTGAAGGGGGGCTTCTTTGGTAGTACAAGGTGGTACGAGTTCGAATAGAGTGCCATCCGTGTAGGTCGTCGGTGTGTGAGATGCGTGCGAAGAGAGACCGGCTCCTGTGGACACGGGCCGGCACGAAAGCAGGGAAGTGAAGGTGTTTGGGTGGAGAAGGGCCCATTGAAGTGGCCGCCTTCCGGATGTGATTGTCGTGATGCAGAAATGATGTCGCTGCCCGCGTAGAAGAGGGGCGCGTTGCATTGGTCCGGATCTTTCGAGGGGAGGCTGAAAGACAGGCAGGCTTTGGGATTCTTCCGGTTTTTGTGAGGTGTGGGTTGCGGTCATGCACGGCCAACACATGGAAATGGCGTGCATGAATCGACAGGCGAGGCAATCTCAAATGGTTCCATGCGAGCTGCCAGAACGGGCCGCTTTGGAGTTGAGGTGGTATCGTTCACAGTTGATATCCTAAGGGAGGTGACGGGAGAAGCTCCCATAATCCGTCCGTGGTCAACTGTGAAGCGACGCCGCGCCGTATCCGGTAAAAGGGATGGTTATAGACTCGAAGTTGTAGAGAAGTCGAGAGTAGGTCCGATGTCAATGTCGGTTGAAAGCGAGGCTGTCGCCGCCTGGCCTCTCTTTAACCTCTGGTGGGCAGAGGGGGAAGAGGGCGCTGAGGCGGGGGCCCGGGGCAGGGAGGCAGTTGCGAGGGGCGCTGGGAAGGCATGATGATGGAGTCGTAAGCCGAGGAAGCCAGTTTGACGGTTGGAGAGACAGCTGTGTGAAGCTGTCTGGAGAGCTAGAAGCTGTTGGTGTAGTGTTGGTTGGAAAGGCTGTCTAAGTGTAGACTTTGGTATTTGCTGTTGCGTGGAGTTGCGAGCCGTTGACGAGTCACAAAGAGTCGTGATGGGTGGTGAGGCAGGCGAGGATATTTGTAAGAACGGTTGAAGTTGTTTGACAGTAGTCTGAATCGTCTGAACTGGTGATGGTCGATGGTGATCTGGTCGAGAGTGGCAGGCTGGAACACTAGGGGGGAGTCGGGTGCCTTATGTATCTACGAATGCGGCCGTGGGAAGGAGATTTTGGCAGTGGTGCCTGTTTGCAGAGCTCGCTGTCCGAGACTCTGCAATTTTGGAACAGCCAGAAACCTTGCAAGGGTATTAGCCCAGCTTGACCTTGGATCGGGCACTGGTGTGCGTCTTGGAGGGTGTGGGAGGTCTGAGGTGTGAAAGTCGAGGGTGGATTACTGTACTGGGTAGTGAGGGTGTGAGAAGTGGGCAGGCAGGGATGAAGAGGGGGGGTGAGAAAAGGGGTGAGGGTAAAGTGAAGGTGAAGAAAGGAATTTTGCTTTTTCTCGTAGTGGACATTGACGGTAGGATACGGTGTGGTGTAGCGTAGTGTACGGACTCTGTAGCGTCCAGGAGAGACAAGCAGTAGTGGCTCTACCGTCGCGGACTAGCACATCGACTACATTGGCCTCTTGTACCTGACACTACTGCGTTGCGGCACTTCCCTGGCACTGGCAGAGGGCACTGACTTGGCATGGGATTGGACTCAGCTGCCAAAATTATCTTGAAGCTTGCCCTGACGTGCCCTGGCCTGTTGGCCTGGGGTGGGCGTCCGTCCGGTCATTGGTGTGCCTTGTGGCCTGACCGTACCTGCTGCTTGGAACGGAGTGGGTGGGTTGATGGGTGGGCGGTTCTCCGTAATCCGCACTTTCCCACGTTTTGGGACAGTCAAAAGGTCAAAAAGGTATGTCAGCAAGCGAACGGTGGGGGTCTACCGTGAGCCCACCACCAGGAGGCGAGAACTTACTGAAACCACCGTATCTCCCCCCAGCTAGGTGGCCACCGTTTACGCCCCCGTCCTCTCATCTCGCCGTTACAAGTACGGTACAGTCAGAAAACCTTTGGGGCGGTGACGCAGCGTCAGAATCACGGTGGGGCTTGACCGCCGCGCCGCAACCCAACCCAACCCAGGGAAATGAAACAAGCACGAGTGCAGGGGGGCCCTTGTCCGTCATGTGCTGCCCCTGTTGACCGTCTCTCCTCCCTCTGAGCTCCAGCTGCTGTTGCTCGTTGCTCGTTGCTCCAACGCTTTCGCGGCCCTGTGTATGTAAGCAGGCCAAACGGTCTTACGGACACTCACCGTCCACGTCCCAGCTCAGGTAAGAAAATAAGGAGACTCGACCCCCAGAAAAGGAGACGACGTTCGGCACCTCCGTCTGCCCCAACTTCACCCCTGCCCCTGCTCATACCTCATACGTGGTTCACACGCATGCGCTGAAAGGCCTCTGCAGAGTACGCGGTGCGCACGCAGTAGGGTCTTCGTCTTCACTTCCTGTTACGGTTCAATCTCAAACCGTCAGGGAGATTGCGACGCTCACCGCTCAAACACGCTCCATTCTGTCGTCCTTATTCTCATACTTGCTCATAACTAATGCACGCACCCAGGTTCAAAGCTCCCTTTCATCTTCAGACGACTCAATTAATCGTACTGCGTTACAGGCACCAGGGACTCACATAAAGAGTCAGCCTGTGTAATTTAGAGTTGACGGCGACGACGACGACGACGACGACGACATTTCGGCGTCCTTGTCCGCTTACACACACACACACTTTTCCTACCAATCACCAATCATTCGCAATCCTCCCTTTCCACAACCCACAGAGTAAATAGACTCTACCTTCCTGTGTACAGACAGCACACGTGTGTAGTTTGTGTCGTTACGGAGTGTAGTTGCACACTCCCTCTCGGCTGCACTTCTCCGAGGCGGCTCTTTCAAAGACGGACCACGCAACATCAGGCCAGCAGTTGCCCACCACACCACCGTGACAACCCTTTTAGAAAATGCCTACTCAGCGTACGGATACGCCAAAGCCAAATGCCCATGCCCATGCCCATGCCTACTGCGTATGCCTACTTGTATGCCCATGCAGCGGCAAAAAGTCTGAGAATTCGTCCGTTCGAACGTGCTCCGTCCACCAAAGAGGAAATTCCATCGTCGACCCTGTGCGGCGCCTGCAAAATCACAGCTGTGTGTCCGTATGCACATCCAAGTCATCGCCCGAAAACGGCATTTATACAAACGCCGTCGGCTCGTCTGTTGCAGATGGCGTACATGCCGTGGTACACGATTGCCATGCAACCCAAGCCGCCGTTAATGGGCGTTGCCTTGTCCTCTGTCCCTGTGTTGCGTCACGCCGGTCCTTCGGGCACAGGCACAGGCGCAAGCTGCGTGCACGATACACAAAAATAACCCTCTGTCCAGGGGTTTGCTGTGTGTTGTTGCTGATATCTGAATGCCTCACACTCACTCTTCTTCGCAGCAGCAGCTGGGTTGCGCTACTGCACGCTGCGCCCCTAAGGCTTACCTCACGTCACCTCGCTACCCATCTCACTTCATGCCCTCCGTCTTCATAACTAAGCGTCGTCTCAGGAACCGAAGAACACGGTAGCCTGAAGAGCAGGACGGACACCGCGTAATTGGTACAAGTAAGCCCAGCAATCGACAACAGGGCTCCATCGAGATTAGTGCAGTAAGAAGGGCCCACTCTGCATCGTCACCGCTTCCCCAGGCGCCTCTTTTTCTCTCCCTTTCTTGTGTTCATCTTGGGGAAATCGTACGGTGCATCACAGGGCGCTGAAAAGGCTACGAGATGATGGTCAAGGGCACAGCTGCTGCAGGGAATGGAGCCAAAGGAGACCAGGGGCCCGAACGCAACAGAATCGGGAATAACGAAGCGAACGAACCAGGAAATGAAGAAAGAGAAGATGGAGTCCGTAGTATACCAAGTCGTACTCAGTACGGATATGGCAGCTCGAATTTCCTCCAGTCAGAGGCCGCCTGGGCCCTTTCTCTTCTCGTCCGGGGGCCTGGCACGGTGATGAAATGAATTTGGTTCCTCAACATGGAGAAATTGGATCGGGGCTTTCTTGACCGCTGCAGGTCCCGCCGCCCCCTTCGCTTCGCTCGTGCGTCGTCGAACAGAAAGAAGGCGAAGAAAGAGAGCCCTGCATGGAAGCTCTCGTGGAACGATTCGACCTTCCACCGCCTCCGTTCGGTACCCAGTCCCTTCCCAATGTGCAATCTCCCAACTCTTTTGGCGGTATGGAGCTCAGCCAGCCAGCCAGCCCCGACTTTGACTTGTGTATCCATCCAACCCGCTGGCCTGCGCTGGGGTTCATGGCCCTGGCTGAATCTCAATTCATGGAGGAAAAGAAGCGGTGTCATCCACTCCACGATGCCACTCCATTTCCCACTTTTTCCTGCCCTCCCACCAAGATGAGATCTGGCCAAGACTCGTACGAAAAATTTTCTAAAGCGTAAAAAAATAATCCTTTTCTGCTTTTGCTGCCCATGTTTCTTCACAGGTGTCATCCTAATTTGCGATATCGTACACTAATCTTACACCGAAAATCTTGTTCTCATGACTAACACCGCTTGCTTAATCTCAGCCTTGTCACATCGCGTGTGTGCAACCAAGGGCCGAAGAGACCCTCATTAATAATCGACCACACACCATTTTTCTTTCTCTTTCTCTTCCTCGCATTCTGTCCTTTTCGCTTTCGGCCCCCGACAAACGTTATTTTTGAATTACGGGCGGCTTAGTCTGGGGGTCGCCGAAGGGACCATCCCTGCGTCATTCTTACTTCTCACGTCTTGCGGTTGCGGCTCACAGCTTCGCAATACAGCTTACAGCTCGCAGCTCACCGACCACCCGTTTTTAAAATTGTCAGACGTTGCTGCTTATTCCTGAGTGGTTCGGTTCGACAGAGTTAAAGCTCCTCCATTTTTCCATTCTACCTTTGCGTCCTACAGCTTCTGTAACGCGGCTTACACGGCCGTACCGCAACTCAAAAAATGAAGGGGAAAAAACATACGCACATCAGTCACAGAATAAACTCTTTCGAGACCCTCTCTGTCCAAACGAACCTGAGCCGTGAGCCGTTTAACCTGCCCTCCGAACTGACTCCAGTCCCGGTGAACCCGTAGGCGCATTTCGCCGGAAAGCCGCGTTCCGCACGGTGGTTTTTTTTGTCTCTCCCGTTCATTTCCAATCACCGGAAATTATCATCAACGTTGCAGTACTCAGTAGTACCCATCTTCTGTGCGTGCCCCGGACCCTGGGAAAATACCACCTTTTTCCTGCCCGAGTGATCGAAAATAGACTCCGACGCGAAACTCGGTGGTCTACTGAGAATCTGTAAGGGGCCAACAACATGGCAAAAGCCAAAATAAATGAGAAAACTGCTACTGTATTCGGCGTGCCGTGTCCGAATGTCCATTCAACAACACAGCTTCATGCCAGAGTTGCAGTTGCAACATGGCCAGTCGCACAGCACTCCACCCCCAGGCCGGACTAGTAACACTTTTTTCTTCTTCTTCGAAAATGAGTGAGCTGAAGAAAAATAATCTAGAGGCTGAAGTTTAGACACGCTAGCTCTGCCAAGGACAACACAACAAGAGAGACAATTCACGTCGATCGAGCAGCTCGACACGGACAATAGTCTTGTCTCATCTCGCACTCTGTGCAGCCTCACCAGTGCTACGGTGACAGAAAAAGGAGTCGTGACATGTCTCCCTCGTTCCTGGATCTATTGCCAATGAGACAAGGCGATCTGTCTCACCCCCTCTCTCAGCTCTCATGCTTGTCTCTGTCGCCCACAGTCCTTTGCGCGCGGGCTTCGTGCGTAACAGCTTTCTTTTTCTCCCCTCGCCCACGAGCCCTGCGCTGCCTCTGTCTCTCCTGTCCGGTTGATCGACAAACCGGTCAAGAGCACGCAGAGCTGAAGCCAGCTTCCGGCCTGAACGTCTGCCCTCCAACCAGCCTCACGCGTCCAACGACCGGTGAGCTACGACCAGTGTAGCTATTCCTGTCGAGGCTTTCTTCTTCCCTGACCGTCATGGTGATCAATACATATTTCATGTCCCCTTCGCTTGTCTCGGATGCACGAAGAACCACCACCCATGTGATTGGCAGAGAATGCACAATCTGATATTTATCAGCCACTTCCCCGTCACAAAGGATTCGGCCGCTCAGCCCACCGTTTCCCAAGGTACCGTCTGGACAGTGAGACACGCAATCGCCAGCCAAACCCCCCAAGCCACGCTCACCGTAACTCACCGTAAAACTGCGTACATGATTTCCAACACCAGAAAAACGACACATCGAGAGCCTCTCTCACACACACGCGCAGCGTCGTGGCATCTGGGGCCCCAGTCCGCCCAGCCTGCACCTCGAGGTCAGCTGGTCCCCAAACACGACCGAATAAGCAATGTGATTCCATTACACTACGCCCCCCATGTCTGTCCATCCTGCCCGCCCCCGCGTCGGCGTCGCAGCAGAACCCACGTTGCCTGTCCATCCGCAATCCCATATTCCCGGTTATCCTGCTGCCTGCCTGCCTGCCTGCCTGCCTGCCTGCCTGCCTGCCTGCCTGCGGTCATCACTCCGGTAGCGAATGATGACTTGACGGAGGCTGCGTACCCGTCATGCGAACAGGCTTACGGATTACCTTACTCACACCTCACCTGCAAGGTCCATCATCGTCCACTTAACGGTCTGTGAGAGATGGGCTGGGCTGACCGGCTGCAAAGAACTCCCGATGTAATCGCAACACCACAGCATTTCCAGTCAGATAAGAAGTAGGCATGTTCGGGTACCGTAACACCGTTTTCAACTGCCGACTAGTGACAGTGGTAGTAGCATCAGCAGTCGTAGTTACAGTCGCAGTGTGGATCTGACCTGCATCGCCAAAAGTGCAACACGACAAACTGCCAGCATCAGCTACGAGTGATGAAAGTGGTGGCTGAGCGGCTGGAAACCCCCCACAACGACGACCTAACCAGATCCAATTCCTCACAATAAACCGTCAACCAAGACATCCTTCTCAAACACACAAAAAAACAAGCACCATGGACGACATGGCTAGATACCGCTACCCTTCGTAGAGCAATCCAAGGTCCAGTTCAAGCCATTGTAGCGATTGAATCCCGGTTCAAGCCCGCCATCAAACCCCTCACTCCCGGCCCGGGTTGGGTTGTCAAATCAGCCCCCAAAGAGGCTTCACCATGCCCCAAGAAGCAATAACGCTGTGGTCCCAATGTCCCAAGAAGACGCCTCCCGACCCAGATCTTCGGAATCCTTCACAACCGTGACCGTGACGGCGGGTGATCAAGCAAACACCAACAGACGCCATCCACCATCCCACTGCGCCGGTTCCTCAATTTCCCCTCCCTGCCAGAGGACCAAAAAAAGCCATTCGCGTAAGGTAGTTAGAGCAGCATCCTGAGAAAACGGTTCAAACTGATGCGGGGAGCGTCTGATTGGTCGACCTGCCACCACCAGCATCTTTTTCCCCCTCAAGCCGACTGGCATGGGATGGGGCTTGACGATGGCTTGACGGCAATCAAGATTCGGTTGCGCCCCAAAAACATCGGCAATTCTCTGGCAGGCGGCTTCATAGCATCTCGACTGGGAGCACTCCGCAACGTATGTGATTAAGCCCAAGCTGAGAAGGATTGACGGGAGTAAGGCGGCGCCCTCGCGACAACTTCTCAATGAGTACAAGCTCCAATCGTCAATGGGGTTCAATTGGCAGCACAACTCGACCCAAGAGCGGACGCCACACCCAAAAACATCCGTGACAGACAAAGAAGGAGAAAGGACATATCTACAACCTTCCCTCTCTCGCGTTCTCTCGTCTGCGCTCTTCATGCTTGATGGATGGAATGGCTTGCGTGGCTTACTGAGCTTCCCCAGTATTTCCCCTCTCAACTCACACTCACAGACAAGATGCAATGGCTTATTCCGTGCCGTGCTAATGGGATATCGCCATCCGTGATATTGGAACCGCTATGCCGCTAGAACCTCTGGGCTGCCAGTAATATCACGGGCGGGTTTTTAAATGCTGATAACCAAGAGATCGTCACCACCATCAGAAATCAGCCAACGACGCGCAAGCCTGTCCCCCTCCTTGTAAAACGCCAGCAAGCTGCGTAAACACACCCCCGTCTCCCTTCGTCGGTCTTGGATCTCACATCTGCGTTGGCAACGCACGATTTGGCCATTGGCAACGTTCCCACCGTGTCTTTGGGGTGGCATATGGCACAATACCATCATACAATCGCACTGGCGGCCTTTGGATCCGGAGCTAGCGTAGGAAGTACATACTTGTAGAGCAAGTGGTGCAAGGCCTGTCGCCGTACAACCGATGACGATTCAACTCACCCCGTCAAGCTCCTCGCCGCACCAAGAGCACGGAATTTCCCACTGGCCCCGCGTCTCCGTCTGCGCCGCGCGTTGGAACGGTTCCTGGCCGGTCCCACATCCTCCCAGCTGCCAGCAACACCAAAAAAAAATCGGCGGACAGAATTCCACGGCCACTAGACGATATCAAGAATGGTTCTCCCACAGACTTCCCGTTCCGGTCGGGAAGCCTGCCCGTCCGTCAGGAACGATTACCTATAGACAGAAGCTCGAGACTGGTAGAGACAGACAGACATATGTTCCAGTCAGAAGCTTGTTGACAGACACGCAGACGGATACTCTCTCTCTCCGCACAGCTTGTCCGCCCATTCCTCCGGTCCAAGACACCTTCGCGGCCTTCGCCGGCATCAACTTTCTTCCCACGATATGCCGTGCCGTGCCATGCAATGCAAGCTGACATGGAACCAGAAAAGCCAAGTTATTCCAAAGTGATTCACCTACGCCTGCAGGACAGGCGAGCCAGCCTGCTTCTCCTTCCCTGCAACAGAATGCTGTGCGACACAACCCCCTTCGTCAGCACCAACGTCGCGCGGTGTGCGGATTACCGTAGCGCTGACTCTGGTCCCGATTCCGACTCTGACAAGCGCGGGCGCGGGAAAAGGTTGCCAGGCACACGGCACGGCGACTTACAAAAGGTGTGTGTGTGTGTGTGTGTGTGTGTGTGTGTGTGTGTGTGTGTGTGTACGGATACAAGTGAGAATGAGTACGTCCGTTCCGAGATTCCGCTTTACGGCCGACGATACGTCCGTCCAACGCAGACAAACGCTCGACGGGGGGAGTTCACAACCCGACCCGTATCGCCGGGAACAATCGCCAACAGAGAGGTACATGTTTCACAAGTCTCCGCTCCGCTTCCTTCTTCCCATGTGCGCCGATTCTGGTGTGTCGGTGAAGCGGCAACGACGATGACGCTGACTACCGTAACTTTGCAAATTTGATGGGCCTCACGGCTGCCCGAGTGGGAGATCCCATCGTTGGGCTCTCTCTCCTTCGTGCGAACTGCTGCGTGAACGCCATACCGAGCACACACGCACGCCCGTACCCTGCTCCGGCGGCCTTGTATCGGGACCAGTCACACCGCGCAAACCTCGACTCGCTTCACATGCCGCTGGCTCATCAGACATCACCGCCTCTGGATGGCTGGCTGGCTGGCTGGGGGTTCATGTTGGCGGTATGACCTGCATGGCATGGCTGGTCCACAAGAAAAACAACCAAATTACCCATGACCACGTCGCTCAACCTCCTCCCGCTTGATGAAACCCCTCGCCGCTCCACGTAAGGAAAAAAACCAGTACTGCCTGCATACTTGGTAAAGCAAACCCCATCGAAGAAGAATGTTGGAAGAAGAAGAAAAGGCTTGGCTTCTTCATCGCTGACGAACCAGTTCCCCGGTTCCCCCTCCCTGCCGAGGACACCGAAAGAGATGGCCCCATCAAATCTGCCAAGTTCGAGTCACCCAGCACAATGGCGGTCTGCCCCATGACGAACGACCAGGTCCCCCGTATCCGTGACTCCGGAGGTGTACGGATAACTGAAATGACCTTGTTGATGATCTCTTCCTTCTGACCAAAAAAAAAAAAAAGGGAAAAAAACAGCAGCAGAAAAGTGCTTTGTGACTCACAATGTGCTGGCCTGCCATACTTGTTGTGTCCGTACAAGTACGCTGCTTACCTTACCTCTTCATTAGAGCGTAGAGCCAATCACTAGCTCGGAATCGTCTCCTCTTCGGACATTTTTTTTTTCGCTCTCTTACAACTCACCTCGCTTAATGAAGTCGACGATACATACCCCTGTCATGCCCTTTTCCAAGGCTGAAGTTCTTCGCATAATCACCGCATTTTGTCCCTTTTGCTTGCCCCAGCGGGACCCCGGTCGTTCGTCAGGTACGCCTACATGGCTAGCCCGTGAGAAATCCCCAGCTGGAATCAAGAGTGAGTGCCTGAGAGGGTCGAGTGCCTGAGAGGGTCGAGTGCCTGAGAGGGTCGAGTGCCTGAGAGGGTCGAGTGCTCCGTCCGAGTAGTGTAATTCTTTCATCATGTGAACGTGCAGACCTCCATTCCTCAAAAAAAAAAGTGAGCGGACCCAAATACCACGATGCAAAATTGGGAGCGGCGAGCCGCCTCGAGTGCAACGTGGACCCGTTCAACATTCCCGAACCGTCATTGCTAATTTCTGCCGTCTTTTTTTTTTCGTTCGCCTCTTCATTAAACCCCGGAGACCTTGCGCTATGAAGAACAAGGAAAGGGTCCCATCCCATTCTCCAGTCTCCATAGAAAGCAGGACAAGGAAAAGAAGGGGAAAAAAAGAAAGAAAGAAAAATAGAAGGCGTCTAGAAGGAGCGGAGCCTCTTCGGTAATGAACCCTTCTTCTCTCACCTTGGTTCAATCTCCATGGTCCACGAAGCCAACCGCCGACGACCCATCTTTTCCCCCTTCAGCAAACCCCCGTCGACATGCTCACCTCTGCGTACTTGTAGGGCTCATCGTCGCAAGCCGGGATCTCGCTGTCGGCCGTCAGAGGTGTATCCGCAAGGCGTAAGCGTCACCGAAAGCTCTTCTTCCCCAAACAGCCAAGGGTCCCCCCTACCTTCGGTGATGGCGAGCCTGGCAGAACAACATGAGACGAAGATCAGACCGAAACCACCGTGCTGAAAAGTGCCGCCCGTCGGTCAATGCCACGCTGGTCCCTGACCGGTCGGTGAGCTCCTGATGCCATGACATGCCATGCGTGTTCGGCACTTCCTCCCATCGCCTTGCGAGTCCGCCGTCCTACGCCGACTCCCCTCTCCCCCCCCTAGAGCCTCATACTGTGACATCTTCATCCATCAGTTCGTATGAGCATCGCCAGCGAGGAGGAGGTCTGTGAACCCGACGTCTTGGGTCAGACCTTACCGCCTTGACGGTTCTCCTCCCTCCCCCACGTCTCAGTGGCGTCTGTTCCTGATCAAATTTCGGCGCCGCCGTTTTTTCGTTTTTCCTTCTTTTTTTTTCTTCCCACGTCCATGGGCATTCACCACCTTGACCGTCGTCCTGTACCAGCCAGGTGAACGGACGTGATGGCCGTGGACTGTAGTAAACGGTGAGGTGAGGACCGGATACTCTGGCAAGCACCGAGCGCGACCACAAAAGGGGGCGTCGTAGTCCGAGCCGATCGCGTCCCGTCCGTAATTACTAAACAGAAGAAGCGTAGGTAGTTAATAACCACTCCGTCCGCCTACGATGATTAAGCTTCCTTGGATCTCTCCGTAGTCATCCGGCTTCTTTAACTAGGTAGTGAGCTGCCTTGTCACTGCCAAAGCTGACGATCCGCCATGCCGAGCCTCTCGGCGTCTAAAATTCCAGCTTCATCTGCGTCACCGACTAGCATTCCATCGACAGAACCTCTCCCGATAGATGCGCCGCCTTTCGCCTTCTTTCCCTTTCCCCTCTCTGGTGGCTTGCCCCGGATCGTTGCTCTTTGCTCGTAAGAGATGCTGCCGCCGAGAGCTAACTCGTCGAAACAAACAATCGCCGACAAGTGCTTGTCGCCGGAAGGGGTCAAGTCCCATCGCGTGTCTTCTGCGTGGCTTGCGTGTGTCCCACACGTTTCTTTCCCCCAACACAAAAGGCACGCAGCATCATCTCTTCCAGCCCACATGCAGCATCGCGAAATGTGCCCCCTCCCCCTCTGCCACGGAAGCCTCCAGAAAAGAGGCGGACTGTCCTATCAGTTCCTGGACAAGCGTACCAGAGTCCTGGGAAGAAAAGCCATCCAGCCGGGAAGAAGCCGCTGGCCGCGAGCTTGTCCGGCCTAGCAGCCTACTCCTCCTTTCCACGTCACTGCTTTGTGACGATGGAGGGCCATTGACGTCGCGGCGTGTGTTTCGTTTCGTCCGTTGCAACGCCGCGCCCTTCTCTCGTCTGATTACAATGCTTGCTCGTTCCCTCGGTCAAGCGAACCCGGACAGTTAAACGCGCGGAGCTTGCGCGGTCAGGAACGCGTCCTCGGTAACCTTCTCTGTTACACTCGTGATCTTGGAAATGTTCACGGTCGTAGTCTGCCTGCTCCGCCTCCAAGGCCGCGTCTCTCGGCTCCGTTTGGGTTTCGGTCAGCTTCACACCTTGGAGAGTACACATGTCATGACAAAACATCCCCGACGCTCCGTATCCTCCAAAAAGTCCCTTCTTGTCCGACGACCCTGTCCCTGCTGAAAATGACAAAAAAAAAAAAAAAGAAGAAGTGGAATCTTTGCGCAATTAGTCAGGAACCGCAACGTGTCGATGCTGGCATGATGGTTCTTTGCGCATCTGGATATTCCTCCGTCGACGTGGGAACAAATTTCGAGAAAGGAAAAAGAAAACGAGTTTTCTTCCAAGGCAAAATCCCACTTCCCCGTCCGGTCCCAGTCCGGTTCCATTAGAACTGGAACCCGAACAATGTCAAAAATTGGTCGTGTTGCCATCGTGTCGCGTCCCTAGCCGGACCCTGTCAAGAGTCAGCCACCGTTCCCAAGGAACAGGTTGCACTACTGTAGTCTGTAGTACGGTCCGGATGGTGGTTGGTTGGTTGTTGCGTGGCTTGCCGAAAACCCGCTTATGCCAATGCTAAAAAATCTCCACGATGTGTGGGAATGCCTTCGTCATGAGGTCCGCCGCAGTCCCGCGAGACCGGATTCTTGGGCACGCCGCACACCGCAAACCGACACGTACACCTCCACCTTTCACCACTTTATTACACACCGGCACCCTCATCCCGATCCAGGTAGCGTCTTCTCGTAAACATGGCAGACGGAGACCATGGCAAACACAGACCGAGAGGCACAGGAATGCGAGAATCTTGGGGGGGCTGCGCCAGCGCCTGTGCCCACAGCAGTCTCCATCCCGCAGATGCAGTGTCGCATCGAACGAAGTCCCGTGATGGTTCCAATGGACCGGTACCAGTCAAAAAAATTGGAAATGTGCCCTCCATCCCTTCTCGGACCCAAGTTTTTTTTTTTGTTTTGGCGCATCTCCATCGTCATTCATTCGTCCGTCCGTCGTCAAACTACGTTAAGTGCAGTATGCACAGCAGGGGGGCGTGTGATCTAAGCTCCGTATGTTCCGCGTCTTCGAGAAGACAAACGTGAGCCAGCCCCCACAGGACAGAAACCCAAGAGGGCCCTAAAGTGCTCGCGTCGGCTAGTATTTATGGCCGTACGGACGGACAGAGGATGTCTTGGACATATTCTGCCCAGTATGACTGCGGAACATAAACACTACTACTTTGTAGTTAGTTAGTATGGGCGAACCATCGTGACCTCCAAAGAGCTCGTCAGGAACAAAGAGTCCGTGCAAGGCGCGTACGGCGCAAGGTACCCGTCGATCTAGGCTAAATTCCGCGATCATCGAGCCGAATGCGCTCGAATGTCTCTCATCTAGCGTCTTCTACTCAGTATTGCTTGTCAACGGTGCCTGAACCAGCCGTGATTCGCCCTCTTCGGCCGAGAACCACTATCGTGATGCTGAACGTTTGTGTCCGGTTTGTTTTTGAGTTTCCACAACTGACGGGGACTTTTGACGTTGCGAGCCTGTCACACGAACACCCTTCGGCCGTCACGTCTTCGTTCACGAGGCGGGGTACGGAGTGCTCCTTTGGGTAATCCTGCCAACAAGCCGGCTGCCTTGAAGGACCCCTTGTTGCTTGACATCCAAGCGACTATTGGAGCTCAACCGGGCATAGTCCATGGCACAACACTGGTTCCGAAGGAGTCGCCTAGTGATTAGTATAGAAACAGGGAAGGAAACCCTCCCCCATCATCTGATCGATGACTCCATCACGAACCCTGTTTGGCATTCCCACTCGCCATGTGCGGAACCGCCAGTTCGGCCGAAGTCTCTTGGACTTTGGCAGCAGCAGGCCGCTGCTGCTTGTCTTAGGGTGTCGACGGTGACAAGTGACATGCAACTTTTCATGTCGGAACGTGATCATCTGCCCTCCAGCTGTGCCAACCTGTCCAGCTGCAGGTCGACCAGGGTGTGTTACGATTTCGCCAACATGAACCAGGTTGGAAATCCCACCCCCTCATGACGGGCATGTCCAAGAGAGAGATCGTGCGGATAATCATACTCCAGTACTTCTTGGCTCCTTTCTGCGTACAGGTATTGCTTGTGCGTGCGTGGACGCAACGCAACTCGTTAATAGAGTGGCCGCAGACCGCTTCGAGCGTGCGAGGAGGCAAATGGCAGCTGAGACGACGCCCAGACAATGGACACGGTGGTGATGGGTGATTACTGTTCTGAAGCTCCGGTCGAGCCCCTGGTTCGTGATTGACGTTGATGGGCGAACGATGGGGCGCGGAGTAATAAAAGCGCACATAATACCATAAACAAGACGACCATCTGCTTGCTGCGAGGCCGAAACATTGGCATGTCTCAACGTTTTTGGAAGTGCCTCTGATTGAGCGTCTCACCCCGGCTGTGCGAGCGCCGCAGGCTCGCCGACATCACGTGTCCATCGACGGCGACGTCCGTTTCGAGATACTGGTCGATTGACGAGTCTTGCTCTCCGCGCAGCGATCCGGCTCACAATGGATGGTTTACTTGTCATCGCCAGCAGCGGCTCATTTGCGACAGAGGCTGCTGCTGCTACCACTCGGGCGACGACTATCGAAACAAAACAAGCACTCGTGGTGTGGTCCGAGGGGGGCTGAACCGCATCATGCAATAATGTCGTCTTTCGCGAACATAATACCTGCTCTGTGTCTACATGCTGCGTAGCTAGCATGTGAACTCGCAGCCCTACCACCACCACTTTGAACCCAAGAGACTGGGGGAGCCAATCTCGGCTTGCCCTTGTCTGATACGATGCTGCGCTGCGTGCCGTTGCGATGCCTCTCGATAACGAACTCAGGAGCCATGATTCGACGCCTCTTTCTGCGCCATTCCTGCAGGTCCCAGCATCTTCAGTCAGCATGTGCAACACGTGGCGTATGGGCAAACGCAGTGCGGCGTCTTGGGTGCCTCGCCACGCTCACCTCTCGGTTTCTTGAGATTCTTCCGTGAGGGGTTTCCGTAAAGGGCATCGTGCTTCAATATTTCAGCTCAAGCGAGCCTTGTGCCGAGGGTGTGCCACGGAGCTTGTATGCAGAGATTCCGTCATAGATTGCGCGCGGCTGGCGCGTCCGCCATCGCACAGCCTCCCGCAGCATTACACACTATTAGTATGGCGGTGACACAACGAGTGACCAAGACTCCAATGTCCCGATGCGGTACAGAGTGATTCGGCGGCATCGGAATCACACAACGATGCTTCGGTATGTTGCTTCATCGGCTGGGACGGTTACATTCAACCGTTGGGGTTAAGGTCCTCGCAGTCCGAGGCGGCTCTCGGTTTCTTCGTCGCATTCCTGCTCTCTTCATAGGTCCGGCGTTTTCCTCTGTGTAGTTTAATTAACGGCCACCTCTGGAGGCCGCTCGTGACCGGCATCCTCGGCATCGACTGTCCAAGAGGCAATCTTGTCCATGTTCGCTGGGCGGCCAATGGCACAGCTCAGGCAGCAGACCGCAAAGAGACATCTGAAACAATCTTCTCTTTCTCGCTCCGCAGTGACACGGGTGCGACGCAAGCTGCCCACCCCTCCATCATGACGGACTTGTGTGTGTGTGTACGGATATGGGTGTATGAATCCTGGCCTTGCCTTGCGCCGCCTGCACTGAGAGTCCGAGACTGGCAGCGACAGCGAGTAACGTCGAGCAAAGTCCGCCCCACGTCCGCTAGGTTGGTCACTTCACCGTATCTCCCACGTGGTGGACAAGGGGCCGGCTGACGAGCGACAACCACCCCTGACGATCATACTTTCGACAGGGGCGTAACAGGCCATGTCGACTTCAAATCAGGTAGGATTGCTCAGCCAGACGGTCGGTTACACGCTGGTGCTGGTGCTGGTGCTGGTGCCACCGCCTCTCCTGCACCTGCTGCTGTGCCTCTGCGTTTGCATCGTGATGCATGGGCACTGGTCAGCTGGTACCATACTATGCTACGTTGGATGGGTATACAGTATTGTCCGTAGTCTCCATGACCAGCTATCCAAGCCAAACCGAACCATCGTCTGACTCACCATAGTATGCGAGCACTGCTTAGCCAGCTACTGCAGGTACAGAGGTAAACGGCCGTGAATCGACCTTTGCTTCTGAACAGGCGCTAGAAAACTGCTTCGATTTTTGTCCATTTGCCACACACGCACCGCTCGACCTTCAAGCCGCTCCGTTTTGTTCCCTCAGTCCGGTGGTTGGTTACACAATTCGTCGCCAGGCACCGGCGAACAAGGGCTTCGGAGCTGAACTCCAAAGACATCTGAAGCGGCACCCCGCGCGGGGCCAGCGACGGTCCTGAACCTCCGAGTTGCAATTGAGGACACAATGCGCCCCCTCCAGCTCCATACTGCTCTGTCACAGTCGTTGCGTCTCTGATCCACCGTGATCTGATATTGTGTGCATCGTCGGTGACATATCTGTCAAAAATAGGCACTCCGGTAGGGGAGGGGGCCGAACGCTACCATTCTAGGTAAAACGATGAGAAGTCGTCCTGTCTCCGTGCTCCGACCACCCACTCCGGCCGCGGTACCCTGCGTGGGGGACCTCTGAGACGACCGCCATCCGTGATGTCTGTCTGCAACACTGCACGTCCCAACGAAACGTCCTGCATTGTACGCAAAACGAGGTCAAGGTAAACGGTCCGAGGAAACGGTTTGAACCGCTCGTCGACCAACCACCATCCAGCCGGCTCAGTGGGGGCTCATGGTCGTCTGAGGTCGTCTGGTCGGCCGCCGCCAGTAAACACTGACGTTGCCTAGGCATATCTACCCTTGTGTACAACGCGTCGCACGTCAACGCTTCAAGCCTTGCCGTCTAGCACGTCAATGGTCCGATAACTTAGGTGCCATACTATATATTCCTGTTTGACGATCATCCACCCCACCCTCAACTCCCGTACAGGGTGCGGCCGGAGGTCATGCGCTTTGGAGACTGGGGATGCGATTCGACCGAGTGTCTGCTGTGCCTTGCCCCCGCCGTATCTCCAATCAACTGCAAACTGTCAGCCTAGCGAGGTGACGGGTAAAGATCACCATCTTGTCGACCAAGTCCCATGCAAAAAGGCGTGTTGAGGCTGCAATCCTTATCAGATTTAGATTTACCCGCGGTAGCGTTCGTCAGCGCGAGAGATTGTGCACCCACACCTCCAGTGGGGTTGAATCGCCGTCCGACTTCACCGAGCACTGCTACACAGTACGTGGTGCAGGAAGCGGCCTCGTCGGTTCGAGAGCGCCAACTTTTGTGGCCGGCTTGCCGTCCGCGCCCATTGCCAACTGTACGAGAAATGGCGTCAAGAGGCACTCGTTAAATCGTCCGACCATTTGTCCGTGCCTGTGGCGGGCGGTCCAACGGGAGACTGCCGCGCTTCGGCCTGTATATGAGCAATGCCTTGAGCTAGTGATAATCGGCCGAAGCAACTCCAGGTCCAGCTGTCTTCGTTATCGTGATCCTAGGCCACCGTCGCCAGAAGTGGTGGTGTGCAGATGCGAGTCTTCAAGGATGCCACGGCTCCATTTGCAAACACCATGGTGTAGCTCAGTCCCGCGGAGGTCCCCTAGAACTGGCATGTCGGTACTTTGTTGGCATGTATCGCTCCCCAGACCCAAGGGCTGATGCTTGATGTTAGCCTTTGCTTGCGTGTTCGGCAAGGTTAGCGTCAGCGTGCCATCCAGGGGCCGGTTACGTGCAGCATCCATGCAATTGTGTCTGTTTCGGGGCTTCGTGATGTCCAGACCGACGATGGACTTTGGCGGAGGAATAAGCCTGTGGGTAGGATCTGACGCAGCGACTCTTGGGACGACTGGACAGCGTGTAAAGGCATATGTCATTCGGCCGTGGGCTGTCTCATCCCGGGCAACGCTCGCTTGCGGTGGCCTCAGCGGCCGCTTTGCAGAAACCGCTGAGAAATTATGGTATGTTTTTTGGTGTTTGACGATTACTATGACCGGGCAGTACACACGCATGTTTCTCAGACCCGGTCCCTACGACGCCGGCCAGGGTTGCTCTCTCGACGTGCTGGTCCCAGAGGCTCATCGTCGATGTCGTCGCTATTGAGTCAGGTTCTCGATTGCTAGCCCATGCCAAGGAGGCGCTGCGACGGTCAAGAGGCGGGGTGGCAGAAACAGAAATACGTAGATTGAACGCTTACACAAGTCGTCGTTGATTGAAGAGTCCTAATAGAACGACAACTTCTTCAACGTAGCGCGGCCTTGGCGGACGCGTCAAAACCGACTGGTAACGTCAAGCTTGGTCAGCCACAGTCCATGAGGCTGGGCTCCCGTCTGCCAATCATCACTTGCCACCGAGCCCGTTTCACTTGTCGCTGGGCTAGCCAAGCATCGTCGATCGTGCGCTCCTCGGCAACTGTTGACCAAGGCTCTCCTATGATCGTCCACTTCGGCACCATGCCGCGACATAGCGCGGGGAAACCGGAACATTTTGGCGGGCACCGGTCATGGTCGCCCGCGGAGCCAAGCGCCGGGTTTGGGGCCGGAGACTGCCTCTAGTCTGCACGGACGGCATGGTGAACAGCCCGATGACGACTTCTGGGATGACCTTGTCTTCCCCAGCAGTCCCACAAGCCTTGGCCAGTCTTCAGGCGTGGTCACACGTGTGCTTAACCTCGTTGCCGAACCATCTCGCACTATTTGTAAGCCAGTTGCGGTGGTGGGTCATTCTCGAAACGACTGTTCCCAGGATAACTGCCTGTATTGCTGCAAGTCTTTTTGAGCAAAGTCGAGATCTCGATCTGGCTGATGATATTGGCTTCACCTAGAAACGGCGTGGTTCGCCCGGACACATAAGACCACCGGCGGGAAGTCTATCAACAGATAATGCCGCCCTAGACGTAGTGCATCCCAACGATTGACAAGAGTTGACAGGACGTGTCAAGTTTCGGTCCGAAACGACCTGCCATCGTGCCACCGCGTGTTCATGCCAATCGGGATATGCGTTCTTGTCGATAACATCTCGTATTATGTTGCTAGTGCACCCTCATCCCTCGCTCCAACTAGGGCTTAGCTCCAACGAGGGCTTAGTTGGAACTCACGGCGCATCCTCTTCTGCACCAGGATTGGGCATCTGCGTGGAGGTGATCCAGTTTTCCATGCTGGCTTGACCGGCGGGTTGGTGCTTGGCATTGGTGGCACTGCTCGATGAAGCCATTCTCAGACCTTGGCGTTTCTTGACGACCAAACATAGAACACGGCCGTAGATGGCAAAACCCTCATACGAGACATCCATGGCCATCTTCTTCTTGTCATCCTCATCGGGATCGACTTCAGATCCAGTAGTTTGTTTCTTGGGGCGCTTGGACGGGCGGGGAGCGTCGCTGTCCGAGTCTATCTCGATGGCCGATAACTCACCGCCAGCATCATCTTCCGAGGGTACGTTGTAGTCGGGGTCAAGGTCGCCGCGCTGTCGTTTGGATCGCCGAGGCCGAGCCGTTTCATCGACAGCGGGGATGCGTGAAAGCCCGGCGACGTCTTCGTCAGATTCACTTTCGCGGCGAATGTTTGCCGTCACACCCTGCTCTTCCGGCTCCATGTCCAGGTCAATGGGAGCCTCGTTGGTTTCGTTGATGAGCTTATTAGAGTTGGACAGCAGCCGGCTAGTGGCCTTGTCGCGGAATTGTTTATGCTTGGTGAGCAGCGAGTGGCGCGTGGTCGTCTCGGTCAAGAACATTGACACCTCAAACTCGTCTGCGGCGCCATCTTTAGTCAGACACGTCGCAATTTACCCGGGCCCGGTGGTATCGATGGGGATGGCATTCGCCGAAGTAATGGTGACGGCGAGCCAGTCAGTGGACATGAAGACGAACCTTGGACAACAACATCCTTGATGGTCTTCTTTTTGGAGCTCTTCTTCTTGGTCCGCTCGCGTTCCCTCTCCTCGCGAAGCTTGGGCAATACCAGAGGGCGGACGCTCTCAATGACCTTTGGCAAGATGGGGTTGCGCGGGTTCAGCAACCAGCTTTGAGCGAGGGCTGGGTTGTCGAGATAGATACGACACTCCAGAACGGAGTACTTTGTGATCCTGAGATAGCGACGTAGAGGAGCCATGGCTGCAATGTTTTCTGCGTCTAGATCGGACTGCAGCAACCGTCTTCGGCGGCGTGAGCTAAACACAGCACTGGGTTGAGCGAAGACCCCGAGATGTTCGGCAGAACGCAACTGACGCAGCCGGATTCAAGAATTGTTAGACGCGCAAGGCGCTGAGCCGACTCAACACGAGGCAATTGAAGCTGTGTGGTTGAAGATTGGAAGATTGGATCTTGGTCTTGGTTTCCCAGGTCGAAGCAAGAAGGGACTTGACATAAACTGCACCTTCCATTTGTCTCTCACTGATTTTGAGCCTTGAATCGTGACGTCGACAAATGACATCTTCCCAGGTAACTCCATGTATCCATAGTCCCAACACTGCTTTGAACAGTGGGAAACCTAGCATTGAGTACCTACTTCGCGCAGAAGATACTTCCGATGGCCTAACGATCCACTGCCTAGCTGTACCTGCTTCACAGGGGACCTTTCAGCCTTGCGGCAACGACGGACCGCTGTAACATGCAGCTGCAGCACCCATGGTAGCTGCCGTGACCACTGAACAAGGTGGACCTCAGGCAATATGGGCGCTTCAGTCAATTTTTCTCGGGCGATGGGTCTCGACGCTCTGCTTTCGGAGCGCATCCTCGCGACTTCGACCCAGTTCAACCTCCCATCGCATAGTCCGCGGTGATGCTCACGAGGAGACCATGTCGAAGTCCTGGGCATCGACGCTGAGGTTGCCCAAGTCCACCTTTCCGTAAGCCATCGCGTCAAACCCGCCACGCCTGCTGTCGGCTTCCCTACGCCCCCGACCTCAACTGACCGGCTCCGATTCAGACCACGCCCGCTCCCCCAGTTCCGCGCCGACTACCTTCGTCGAGGTGCCGATGACTTTTACAAGTGGCAGGCTGCAAATACTGACCGCCCGGGTTTTACCCTACACGATGGTCCACCATACGCCAACGGAAGCCTGCATGTCGGCCACGCGCTGAACAAGGTCTTGAAGGACATGATCAATAGGGTCAAGGTCCAACAAGGTGAGAGAGGTGCTGATGCTACATGGTCAATGCCCAAATGGCTGATTGCTTCCATCCCAGGCTATCGAATAAAGTACAGACCAGGATGGGATTGTCACGGTCTTCCGATTGAGATGAAGGCGGTAGGCGCTTCCACTGGCAAGGACATGACCGCCGTCGAGATTCGCAAGGCGGCAAGGAACCTCGCCTCGACTACGGTGCTGCAACAGATGGAAAGCTTCCGATCATACGGAGTCATGGGTGACTGGGATGCTCGCTGGACGACCATGGACTCTGACTTCGAGATCAGGCAACTGCGCCTCTTCCAGCAGATGGTCCGTCGAAGACTCATCTACCGGAAGAACAAGCCTGTCTACTGGTCGCCGTCTTCCAGAACCGCCCTCGCCGAGGCAGAGCTTGAGTACAACGAAAACCACATCTCGACTGCCACCTACGTCAGATACCCCGTCATGAACGGCCCTGCGCTGCCTGGTTTCTCTGGTCAACTGTACGCCATCATCTGGACCACAACTCCCTGGACCTTGCCGGCGAACAAGGCCATTGCTATTCACGAGGACCTGGACTACGCCATCATTGCCGTAAACGGAAGCGCATATCTCACAGCCGTCACTCGTCTCGACGCTGTCAAGGCATTGTTCACCGGCGCAGAGCCCGAGGTCATCGTGCCATCCATCAAGGGATCAGAGTTGCGGGGGTTGAAGTACCGAAATAGGCTCCAAGGCGTCGATTCGGCGCCTCAGCCCATCATCCACGCCCATTTTGTTTCTGCAGATTCTGGAACTGGTCTTGTTCACATCGCTCCTGGCCACGGTTTTGAGGATTACGAAGCTTGTGCCGAGCTCGGCATCGAAGCCTTCGCCCCAATTGACGACGAAGGACACTTTACTAGCGATGCCTTTCCGGATGCCCCTGAGAAACTGACTCAATCCTCTTCGATCCTCAAGGGCGGCGGCAAGGCCGTCTTAGCTTTGATCGAAGACGATGTCTTGCAGGCTGCAAAGTACAAGCACAAGTACCCCTACGACTGGCGAACCAAGCAGCCCGTGGTCATGAGATCTACTGCTCAATGGTTCGCCGACGTCGACAGCATCAAGGACGACGCGATCAACGCTTTGAAGGAAGTAAAGTTCATTCCAGCTTCCGGACGGAACCGTCTCGAGAGCTTCGTCGTTGGCCGTAGTGAGTGGTGCATCTCTCGTCAGCGCGCCTGGGGTGTTCCCATTCCCGCCTTGTATGATGCCAACGGCGATGCTGTCGTCACCGAAGAATCAGTGGACCACATCATTTCGGTCATCCAGGAGCGCGGCATTGATGCTTGGTTTTCCGACGCTCCTGACGAGAATGCTTGGGTCGCACCATCCCTCGAGGGACGGTATCGCCGCGGCACAGACACCATGGATGTCTGGTTCGACAGCGGTAGCAGCTGGTCCGAGAGCAACGGCCAAGCAGACGTATATCTCGAGGGATCCGACCAACACCGTGGATGGTTCCAGTCCAGCCTGCTCTCATACGTTGCAGCCCAGCGAGCTGAGGGTGGTCAGGCTTCTCAGCAGCAACCCGTGTCTCCCTTTAAGACCCTAATCACTCACGGTTTCACTCTTGATCAAGCCGGCAAGAAGATGTCCAAGTCAATTGGCAATACCATCACGCCTGACCAGATTATGGATGGTACCCTTCTTCCTCCGATCAAGGTTAGGGGCAAGGCCAAGGTATCCGGCGCCGGACCGACCTACGAAGCTCTCGGACCCGACGCCCTGCGCCTTTGGGCCGCGAGCTCTGAGTACACCAAGGATGTCGCCATCGGACAGAATGTTCTCAAGTCGGTCCACACCATGCTCGTCAAATACCGCACCATTATCAAGATGCTGTCCGGTTCGATGCATGAATCAGCGCGCACCGCACCGACGACCGCCTTGGACCATATTGCACTGATCCAATTACGGGATGTCATGGAGGAAGTTCAGAAAGCATTCGCTGCGCATGAGTTTTACAAGGCCTTTAGTGCTTTGAACCGCTGGGTCGCCAACGACTTGTCGGCCTTCTATCTCGAAGCCATGAAGGATCGTCTATACTGCGGCGACGGCGGTGGTGTGCTGGAACCCATTTTCTTGGGCTTCCTCCGAATGCTTTCGCCCATGACGCCTCTTCTCGTCGAGGAGGCGTGGGACCACCGCCCGGAGTGGATGAAAGCAGACGCGTCTCTGACTCATCCCCTGCATGCCCTTTGGGACGCTCCGGTTCACAGTTTGCCCCTTTACAATATGGGAGAAGCATCTCTACGCAAGGATCTGCCGGTACTGATGTCCATCCACGGTGCCGTCAAGGCAGGCCTCGAGAAGGGTCGTCTGGACAAGGTTTTAGGCTCCTCGCTTCAGTCGTCTGTGGTAATCACCTCGGGCGACCAGGGCGTTGCCGGTGTGCTGGCCAAGTATGCCAGCGAGCTCGAGGCCATGTTTGTCGTGTCTTCGGTCGCGATAAACACGGACATCCCGGCAGAGGGCGAGTGGCGCTATGATGAGACGTTTGAGGTCGGCGGTGTGAAGGGGACGGTATCCGTTCTGCCGCCCATTGAGCACAAGTGTCCTCGCTGCTGGCGGTACGTCGCGCCCAAGGACGATGCATTGTGTGGACGATGTGAGGATGTTGTCGAGGCCTTGTGAGAATATGTAAAGGAATATGTAGATGTACAATAGTTAACACTAAAAGATGAAGATACCCTCGTGCTAGCTGCCAAAGGTGTGCAGGACCCCTGTGACCCAGGTATCAAACAACTTCCGCCACGACGTCAAACTTGGCGGCACGATACGCTCACAAAACAGCAACGACGACACCAACAAGATAAACACATGTTACTCGCTCCCATTAAGACAGTATATGGAAGGGGCATCAACGTCTCGAGTCCAGATCGAAAGAAGGCCTGTATCAATGCGTGAACCGCGCAAGTGGCTCTCGATGCGTCAAAAGACAGAAAATCGCTGCTCAAATTCAACCTATTTGCCAACTCCTGCCCAGTTGCCCTAAACAATCCCGTCCATCGATTATTTTTGCAGAGGCTGTCCCATACCGCCGTACGTCACCATCTTGGTGACCTGATACTCTGAGATGCCGTACAGCGAGCCCTCCCTTCCGAACCCAGATTCCTTGACACCACCAAACGGCGCGGCGGGATCCGAGATGAGCCCCGTGTTGACGCCGACCATGCCGACCTCGAGGTGCTCGGCGACGCGGTGCACGCGCTGGATATCTCTCGAGAAGAAGTAGCCCGCCAGACCGACGTTGGTCGAGTTGGCCAGCTTCACGACCTCCTCCTCGCTCTCAAACGCAAACAGCCCGGCGACGGGGCCGAACGTCTCTTCCTCGGCCATGGCCATGTCCTTTGTCATGCCGGTGATGACGGTGGGCTCGTAAAAGTTGGAGCCGAGGTTGGACAGCTTGTTGCCGCCGACGACGACCTTGGCGCCCTTGCTTTCGGCGTCGCGGATGTGCGCGTCCACCTTGTCGATGGCGCGGTCGTGAATGAGCGGCCCGTGGGTGATGCCGCCGTCGAAGCCGTTTCCGACCTTGAACTCCCTGACCTTGGCGGCGAATTTCTGGGCGAATTCGTCGTAGATGCCCTTCTGGATGTAAATGCGGTTCGCGCACACGCACGTCTGTCCAGATGAGCGGAACTTGGACGCGATGGCGCCAGCCACGGCCGCGTCGACGTCGGCATCGTCAAACACGATGAATGGCGCGTTGCCACCCAGCTCGAGAGAGAGCTTCTTAAGGGTGCCAGAGGCCTGCTTCATGAGAAGCTTGCCGACGTTGGTGGATCCAGTGAAGGAAATCTTCTTGACAATTGGCGAGGTAGTCAAAGCCTCGCCAACTTCGGGGGTGTTATCGAGGGAAGTAATCACGTTAACCACACCCTTGGGTATGCCGGCGCGATGGGCCAGCTCAGCAAGGGCGAGGGCGGTAAAGGGGGTTTCGCCGGGGGCTTTGCAGACGACTGTGCAGCCTGTTGCGAGAGCAGGCCCGGCTTTTCTGGTGAGCATCGCCGCCGGGAAGTTCCATCTTGTCTGGTTAGCATGTCAAATTCAACGGATATGCCGTCAAGTAAAAACGTACGGAGTGATGAGGCCGCAGACGCCGACGGGCTCCTTCATAGTCCACACCCGGTTGCCAGGCACGGAGGACTCGATGGTATCGCCGTAAATACGCGGTGCTTCTTCGGAAAACCATTCGAAAAAGTTGGCAGCATAAGTCACCTCGCCCTTGGCATCGGCAACGGGCTTGCCGTTCTCCCAGGTGATGAGAGTAGTGAGGTCCTCGGTGTTTTCGACCATGAGGTCATACCAGCGGCGCAGCAGCTTCGAGCGCTCGCGACCCGTCTTTGTGCGGAAAGAATCAAAAGCAGTGGAAGCAGCGGCGATGGCGGCGTCTGTGTCGGCCTTGTCGAATTCGGGGCAGGTTCCAATTTGGTCGCCGGTCGCCGGGTCTGTCACGGCGAAGGTTTTGCCGGACTTGGCCTTGACCCATTCGCCATTGACGTAGCACACGTTCTGCTTCAACAGCGAGGGATCTTTGAGCTGGTGTTTGTGTGAGTGAATGTTCCAGACGGGGGCTGAAGCTAAGATGGTACCTTGGGAACCATGGTGGAAGCGGCACGGAGAGCGGAGGGGATGAATGGGGTACGAGTAGAACGCAGCGGGCCTCGTGCGACGAATCTCGACGCCGGGGCGACGGCCTTTTGTAATGCGATGGGCATTGTGGAGAGCCGAGGTTTTGGGTCGATGACGAGACTGGACGAGAGAGAAGAAGCTCTAGCTTGCTGTCTCTGGGGCGGAGATGATGCGGGGAGGGTGTGGTGTGGTGTGTTGTTCAGATGGACAGGGTTACGCCGAGGGTTCAGCTGTGCTCAGACAGTGCTGACCGTCTTGAGAGAAGGTAATTGAGATTATCGGGAGGATTGATGACGGGTTTTGTAATGCCCACACAACTCAATTGCTAATATCGTGAGAGGTGAATGTTTGAGCGACAACGGCGAGCTTCGGTATGCAGAATCCCAGGTGACGCTTGATGACGTCCGCCCCACTCCAAGAAGACCGGCCCGGTTGTACTCGGTAGTGAAGTACGTATTTTTTTGTCCGGCTGGACGTACCCTCACCCAGAGCACTGCGTGCTTGACGACTCCCGGCACCGTCACATGGCTTTTGACGAGGTTTGGAAAAAACTTCGAGTAGAAAGAAAACTTTTCTGGGCATTTTTCAGTGTCCCTCTGAAGCCTTTAGCTCACCCAACCATCGAGATGCCGGACACGGAGCCGGTCACCGGCAGCACCTTGATGGGCCCGGCCTCTAGTTACGGGTGGGGCCGGGCCTTCACTTGAGGTAAGGTGCCTAAGTACACTGTTCAGATAAGATAAGAATCTTATATGTACTGATCCAGCAAACTCACTCTTACTCACAAGCTTGAGACTCAATTAACCTCAAGCTTCATATCTATGTCTCACACTCCACCTCGTTCAACAAGCTATTGCTTATCCTAATTATGATCGATATAAAGGTTGATTTAATCCTGTCTTCGAAACGAACCTGGCCTGCCTAAATCACAACCAGGAAGTCCTTCACCTCTAAAAATGCCCGTCCGCCTACAGATGCCAACAATGAGATGAACAGACACACCCCTGCGTGTTCATCCCATCCCTCCAAGACACTCATCAGATGAGAGCTTCTCATGACCACCTACTGACGCCAAATATTGAAATCGCCAACTCCTCACACAGCTGTGCCCAGTCATGATGCTCGCAACACCACCGGTTAATCTCCCCGCTCGGGGAAATACCCCAGCCATCCTCACAGGCCAAGCTCTTCGACGACCCTGGTATTGCCGCACTCCGGTTGATCTACCCCCGATTCTGATAGCCCGCCCGTTCTGCATGCCGTCATGTCATCCTGCTCAAGCCCGCCTTGTCGACATAACCTCTCATCGACGTCCACTGGCACAGCACCCTGAACTGAAATACTGCTCGTCACCCCGCGGGGACAAGCGTGGCTCTCGTTTCCCGTGATGCGGGGAAGCTTATTCTCACCTGCGAGTGCCGACTGACTGACTACTCATCCGCCCAACAGCCTCAACGACTTCCATCCGTCATGGGTGCCCACGAACTCATAAGATCGGTGACGTCCACCATGAGCGATGAGCTCTGGTGCTTGTTCTCGCTCTTCATCCCATCCATCAATATGATCCCGCGGCCCAGAACACTTCTCTCGGCCGCTGCTGTAGCCCGCGCCTCTTCTGCCGTGAACCCTATCCCAGGACCGGAGAGCGCCAGCTCCATCTTCGATGCCTTTGTGAGCTACTCGCTCGAGTTCGCCTTCTTCCCAGACTTTGCCGGTAAAACATCCTCAATACTTACAAGCGTAGCATCAAGCCCCAGTCTAACGTGTCTGTTGAGGGAACAAATCTGCCCCCAACACCTTCTCGGACAACCTCCTCATCAACCTAGGTGACCTCCAAGGCGTCCGTCCACATGTACGCGTCGGCGGCAACACCCAAGACTATGCCCTCTACGACTCCTCCCTCCCTTACGCCGTCAACGGCACCTACGACTTTGACAGGTCGCGCGACTACCCGACCACCATCCACATCGGCCCGTCCTTCTTCGAGTCCTATTCGACCTTCGCAGACACCAAGTTCACCCACGGCTTCAACCTCGGCCTCGGCGCAAACCGCTCCGAGGGCTGGACCACGCTCCTCGCGACCGTCCCGCTGGCCTGCCGCGCCATCGGCAAGGAAAACCTCGACGTCTGGGAATACGGCAACGAGCCCGACCTCTTCTCCACCTCCGCCCAGGGCCCCGTGCGGCCGCCCTCGTGGAACGAGTCGACCTACGTCGCGCAGTGGCTCAACGGAACCCGCGCCATTGCCGACGCGCTCTCCGAAGCGTGTCCGGACTTCCCCCGGGCGGAGTTCATGGCGCCGTCGAACGGGGGTACCGCGAATCGTCTCCGCGCGCCGGCGCAGTGGGCCGCTGGTATCGACGCCGACGACAACGTCGCGCTGTTCTCGAGCCACAACTACATCAGCGGCGCCGAGAGCCCCGGCGTCACGTTGCAGGGCACGCTGATGAACCACACGCGGACGGTGCAGTCCGTTGGCGCCCACGAGCGCGAGTACGCAAACATCACGGCGCGCTTCGACAATGTGCCGCCCCAGATTCTCGGCGAGCACAACTCGCTATACAACCAGGGGAAACCGGGCCTTTCAAACTCCTTTGGCGCTGCGCTGTGGGGCGTGGACTTCAACCTGTACGCTGCTTCCGTGGGTATCAGGCGTGTCTTCATGCACATGGGAACGGATTACAGGGTAAGCTGCTCTCGATTGAAGCGAGTAAAGAGGATTGCTGACAGGCATGGGGAAATAGTACGCGAGCTGGCAGCCTGTGGACACTGACGTAGCTGCCATCGGGACGAAGGCGCCGTATTACGGTAACATCGCCATCGCCGCCTTCATCAGCCCAGGACTCTCGGCGGACCCAGTGTCCGTCGCGCACGTCCCGCTGGCCGATGACAACGAGCTCTCGTCCGCCTACGCCGCGTATCAGGGCGACGAGCTCCTCAGGCTGCTCGTCATCAACCTCCATGCGTACAACTCCACCATCGGTGGCACGGGGACCAGCCCGGACCCCGATGCCCCTGAGCGTCCAGCTTTCCAGTACGCCTTCAACGTGCCGTGGCAGGATGGGACTGCAAAGGTGCAGCGGTTATACGCCAACGGGAGTGACGCCATTTCTGGCATCGCCTGGGATGGGTGGAGTTACAACTACGAGTTGGACGAGGGGAGGCCCGTGAAGCTCGACAACGTGACGGTGGGGGAGAGTGTTGAGATTAAAGACGGTCAGGTAGAGGTTGATATTGCGGCTAGTCAAGCTGTGGTTTTGAGCCTGGGGAGGGATTGCCGTAGGTGGCTCTAGATATATTGGCATGCAATGCCGCCATTGTAGTTGGCGTCCACCAGCACAGGAAACACACGGCAAGTTTACCGAGCCTTCTTACATCGTGCCTCTATGAATCTTCCTCGAATACTGCCCAGTCGAGAAAGAAACCAGCTCAGCTCAATACAGCCAAACACTGCTTGTATCGACAATGAAGTCATTCAACCCTCCCTCCTCCCTAGATCTCCACAGACAGGGCTGGATCATGAACTTCACTCTTCTTGAATTGCTGGGACTCTGCGTTGCCAGTCTCATCGTGCCCTCGTCGAAGCCAACGTCGTATTGCTGCTGCGTCGGCCAGTTGACTACATAGCAGGCGCGCTGACCAGCAAACTTGAGATCCAGCTCGATGGCCTTGGCCACTACAAGCTGGAGGTCGCAGCGGTACGCCCCGAATTTGCTCCCCTTTGGCTCGCAGGGCTTCAAGAGACCTACGATTTCCTCAACAATCGATTCGACTTCATCCTCTCGGTCGCGAGGCTGGGGGATGACTGAAATGATACTGGCCGTCAAGGCTCTCCACTGGTGATACAGGTTGCCGTGCTTTTCCGGACTGCCCAGGTCTCTTTGGAGACTGGAGGCTGCATTTACGTTCAGTACAAAAGTGCTCGGGTCTCTCGTGGCGCCACTCCGAGACTTACCCAGTCCCTGCAGTTTTCCTTGATATTTTCCCGCCCAGCACATACGGCCGACATTGTTGTAGGTCCCAAAGATGTGATCGAGGAGTGCTCTCCAGAGTGCGGCCTCAACGAGGGCGGTGGCGGACGTCTTGTCTGACGCGACATCCGCCACCTTGAGCGTTATCTCGCTGAGCTCATCCCCTTTGATGTTGACCCATGACCGAATCTTGACATCCCATCGATTGCCGGCGAGGTGGTTGTCGACCAGGTTGCGTATACCATAACGGAGCTCTCCCCAGTCTTTCAGCAACTCACTTTCTGGTCGGTTGAGAGGCGCAAGGGTCGGCACCTGGGCGTTCTTCATCGCAGCATTGGCGACTTTGCCTCGCAGATTTCCAATCGTTTTATCCTTGTCTTGGATCTCCTTGCGCTGATCGGCGATAGTCTGAAGAAGAGACTCCCGCTCTTGGCTTAGTGTATCGATGATGTTAATTTGTTCTTGAACAACATGCGACGTTTGGTCTTCCTCCGCTCCCCTGTTGACATGGTTCTGCTCTTGGGGAGTGCTTGTGAGCTGGACGACTGCCTGAGAGGCACGTCGGTCTTTTTGCGCAGGATCAGGGGCGTGGGCTGGAAGCGTAGCCGGAGCTTCACGTGGCGGAAGCACTGGCACCTGAGCCAAAGGGCCGGTCTTTTGCTGGATTCCGTGCCGTCGATCGCCGTTACTGGCTTGTAACTCATTTCCACGGCCAGCTGGCCGTTGAGAGCCAGCAGCCTTCGGTTCCGGGGGATGAACTGGGCTCCTGAAACTGCCGGCTGTGGACTTGTTCTTGCGAATTTCGTTCTGTCCATCAGACGCAGGGACGAGTGCTCGTGAAGCCAACCCCGTATGTCGTGGGTGAGCGACGTCATGCTCCTTCCCACCTTCTGACAGGAAGTTTTGTAATTTGGCTCCCCAGGACCTTTTTGGTTTACTCTCGCCCGTTTTGAATTTTGATGTCATAGCCATCTCGTTTCGTCTCTCAAGACTTCGAGATCGGTTGGGTGATTGATGGTTCACCGACCTACTACGCTGGACTTTGCTACTGTCCCCGTAAGAGCTGGAGGGGCGTTCAGTGGCAAATGAGTGTGATGAAGTGTGGGATTGGGGTGCATATCCTCGAGGGCCACTCTGACGCTCGTGGCTGGACATGATCCAGGCGTTGATGGGACTTTCAAGCAAGATTGACTGATTACAACGAGGTGGACGCGTGATGGAAAAGGTAAAATGGAGGTTCACAATCGATCAAGCAGCAAGACGTTGACCGATCAGTAATGGAAGCAAGCGCAGCCTGATCTGAGCGCAAGGTATTGATGTGGCGGCACCGAGATGGTTCGCCTTCTCTTCCGAGTATCGGGACGACAACCCCAGGCAGAGTGAAAGAAGGCATCCTCGGAGAATGGAGGGTGGGTTGCATGTGCAAGCTACTATTACTTGTCTTGGTAGAGACCTCCACGGACCACAAACCGGGTTGCCTGGGAGGTGGGAGGATTGTGATTGTTGCCTGGACATGCATATTGGTGGCGTGGAGCTCGCATATACGACGCCATCGGTATGCTGATTAGCTCCAGCCTCGAATCACAGCTCATATTTTGGTAATTTGATTGACGTTGGTATCCATACCGTACGTACTGCGTAGTAGCGTGACTTAATGCCTTCAGGCCATACTGTATCATATTGGATGTGATAGCAACTAGGGCTCCCCAATGGGGCAAAACGGAATTGATTTGAGGAGATGCGTGTCTACGAAAAGGCGGCCGTCTATGCTCCCAACACAAGGCTGACCACAAAGATGGTCAGATTTAGCACGGCTCCCAGTGCCGTAATGGCGCTTCTGTGTTTTCCCATGGCCTCCTTCATGCGATCTCGCATGGATGAGCCGGGCTGAACCTTCAGCCGCTCTACGGATTCATTCATCAGCCGCAAAATCTTTTCCGCTTCCTCCTTTTCCTCCTTCAGCCGTCGTATCTTTACCTTGTCGCGGATTTCTGCTTGGTTTTCCATTTCCAGCTGCTTGTTAACGGTAGAAATTTGCAAATGATAACGTTCACTGTCTTCCTTGACAACATCAAGCAGAGTCATGCCCGCCTTCGTCTCAAGTACAGGCTTGTTCTGCTCCATCATCTCCTTTTGTATATCGAGTACGACGTTTTCCTTGCCCGCGAGTTGAAAGACGAGAGCATATGCCGAGTCTGGCGTACCGTCGAATTGAGCAATGTAAGATCCTTTCTCTTCCATGGAGCTCCAGAAACTGTCGAGGAGATCCTGCTCGCGCTGAATGCCAAGTCTGCGATCCTGCGAGCGCAAGACGTTCCACATGGTTGTGACCAGAATGACGTTCTTGAGAGCGTCGTCTCCAACAAGACTCTCCAGAAGACGTAGGTATGACTTTGATGTTCCCGACATTCTGTTGTCCGTAATCCTGTGGAGATAGAGAATGCCCCGTAGTGGAAGGCCGGAAGCATGCTGGGCGGCTAGAAAATCTTTGATCTCATCGAGAATCTCGGCCGGAGCACGTTCGGTGTCATCGAAGCCGGGAGTGTCGACTACGGTGATGCTGCGCGACTTGTCGGCGTCGAGAAAGATCTGAACAGCCTGGCAACCTTGGGTCTCTGGAACCTGGTCAATTCAATCCGGCCACAATCGAAATATCTCCAATTCGCCCGGATCAACGTACCAGAAGACAGCGAATGGCCCTCCTTCACGCTTTGGCTTTTGAGCTGGTTCAGGAAATAACTCTTTCCTGCACCAGTAACGCCCATGACCAGAATAACGCCCTCGTTTGAATCAGCCATCGCGATCGATACAAATTTGCTTGCGGAAAAACTTGATGAGCCTAGTGAGTGTTTTCTTTTCGCTCGGTTCAAGTCAAAACGCGAAAAGCTCACTCTGCCTGGAGGATATGTAGGACTTTTCGAGCGAGCCACTACTGATGTACTTTGTAACTTGGACCCCTGATCACTGAAGCTTGATTTGTGTAACACGAAGCAGGCTGTGGAAGCGCTGTGACTGCGGAGATGTCTGTTGTGAAGGATCCAGACAATGGCTGCTTACGTGCATGAAGCTGGTCGCCTCGCGGGCTATATCGGTGATGGAGGGTGACACCGGCTGCTCACTTGCATAGATATTGGCTGCCTCGTGGAATCATTGCCTCCTGCCTCCGAAAATCCTTGTGTTGAGGTGGACGGAGATACGACAGCCTGCTCTGCTGCTGAACAGGCTATGAAAGCCGCCCCCAGGCATTCCCCCCTTGCAGACTGAAGTTTGAATCGGAGTATGTACCCCGTAGTAAGGTCAATCATTATTTATCATTCCATATTTCAGATGGGCGTATTTCAGATGCATTCATGCTTCATATTTCTTGAACAGTGGGGCAAATCTCGGATTTCTCTTCACGCAAATCCACGTCCTTTTCACCACAATGTCTGATTACTCAATTCCAGTTCGGCCTCACCTAGGCTTAGCAACTGCGGTTGATGAAGAAAGCTCTGAGAAATTCGTTGCTATAGGCATAGATTTCGGCACGACGTAGGTCTCATCTCATCACCGCTGGTTCTTAAACCTGTTATTCTCATCTGTACGTCTGGCCTAATAAGTGCCCGTCGCATTGCAGGTATTCCGGTGTTTCCTGGGCGCGATCAACCTGCCCCAAAGAGCTGAACGAAATATCCGGATGGCCGTCACAGAACCCGAGAAACAGGCTTGAGACCCAGGTTCCAACCTTGTACGACATCAACACCAAGAGATGGGGCTTCGAGATCACGCCAGGCATGGAGCCGCTGAGGTGGTTCAAGCTACTGCTTCTGAGAGAGGATGACATTCACAAAGATGACATTCGGAACGCACCACAGCTCAGACAGGCTCGCCTTTTGTTGAGTCAAAGTCCGAGCAAAATGACACCGGTTGATGTTGTGGGCGCCTACCTCAAGAAGGTGTGGGATCACACTTATGACACCCTCGGGACAATGATGGACATAGAAGATCTGCCTCTTCGTGTCGCCATCACAATACCCGCCATCTGGCCTGCCTACGCCCAAAGCCTCATGCGACAAGCGGCAAGAATCGCTGGTATCACATCGAACCGCGATATAGGTGAAACAACTCTGGATCTGGTTCAAGAACCCGAAGCCGCGGCTTTGGCAAGCCTGTTTCAGCATAGTTCGTTCCCAGAAATAAAGGTGCCGCCAACAGACACATGCCTGGCATTTGGGAGTCTTGAAAAGGGTTGCTAACTCATCGCCAAGCCAAACGAATCGTTCATCGTTTGTGACGCTGGAGGTGGCACTGTCGTGAGTAGCCCGGACTCGCTTTCGCCTCGCTCGTCGCCGCTCGCGCACTAACGACATATCCAAGGATGTCATCAGCTACACGGTCACATCCGAACGCCCGTTCAAACTTGAAGAATGTGTTCCCGGTGACGGTACGTTGTTCAGGAATACGACCGTGGGGCGACTCTGACGATCACCAAGGAAAGCTTGCAGGCGCTTTCCACATTGACCAAGCATTCGAAGCTCATCTTCGCGGCAAGTCCAAGCTCAGGATCAACTCTCTCGAGACCTCCGAATACAACGATTTTATCCAAAAAGAGGGGGAACTTGGCGCCAAGCGAACCTTTAGCAACGCCGGCCAGCCCGAGTTCTTCAACCTTCACCCACCCCCGGGAGCTTATGGAACGATGGCCCGTTTGAGGAAGAAGGAGACGCTTGCTATCAACATGTAAGTTGCAAGCAACCGGGTATCAAGTCTACGGAAAAGGAGTCGACGCTCACTGTTCTTGCAGACACGAGATGAAGGGGTTCTTCAACAAATCCCTCACTGGCATTAGAAGCCTCGTAAATAGCCAGAACAAGCAGATACAGAAAGCGACTGGAAAGCCGCCCAAGGTCAGTATCTCGAAACTGAATAGGTTCTTAATAACCAGAACAAATTCTGACCCTGGGTTTATTAGAAAATCTTACTCGTTGGAGGGCTTGGTAGCTCGCAGTACGTGTATGACGTGTTGAACGAGCAGTTTGACAACAGAGTTCTCCGACCAAGCGACGGGTAAGCCCATCAACCCCTCCTCTTCTCAGCTGCTTTGAACGGAAGGAATTGCGAACAAGAGCGCTTACTGCCAGTGAATCTGCTGACTGGAACTCTCAAGCTGGTCGGCTGTCGCCCGAGGAGCCATCCTTCGTCTCTTGCAGGAGAACATATCTTCGCAGACTAACCTGTCTCAAATGCAAAAGACAGCCCTAGCAGTGCTCCCAGACGTAGTGTCCCGCAAGTCGAGGTACAACTATGGGATTGTTGTCGACCACTCAGCTGCACACGTGGCCCTCGAGCCTCAGGATAAGCCATACATAGACCCAGAAGGAGTGAGAAGAGTCTCTCGAATGGATTGGTATTTAAAAAAGGTACATCTGTCGATACAGATTCCTGATGTCTTTTACTTACCGTTAACCAGGGTGACAAAGTCGACAAGATCTCGCGTATTCCTGTATCATACAACAAGTTCTACCGAGCGCCACTGCCGCCAAAGTGCACTTTCAAGATCATGCACAACACCGATGACGAGGCGCCCAAGAGACCAGACTCGAAGGTATTGGAGCTGTGCACTATTGACTGCGATTGGGACAAGCCTATAGAGCAGTGGAAGGCGGTGGGTGAACCGTCTGCCGGATGGAGGAAACACGAAGACCTCGAGTTAGCCATGGGCTTTCAGGGTGAGCCGAAGTGGGAGCTTCGAGTGGGATCTAAGAGAGCGGAGCACAAGTTTCAGGTACAGTATCTAGGCACGATGTGATGTCAGATTCATTGATCTTGACATCGGTGCTTGGGGGCCTGGGGTATATACTGAGTATTGGAAAAGACGTTGATGTGTATGAACTCTTCGCTTCCACATCCCAGAACTCGCTATCAAGCTGTCAGCTTTGCATAGCACTTTCTTGGCAATGTTTTCGAAGCTGTCCGATATATTGATAAGCCAGATCTCCCGCAAATCGACTTGGAAGTACGTAGGCACCGAGAATCTTGGAAATAGTAAGAGCCAACGTGTCCTTCAACTTCTATATTTATAAAACTCATGGCACGAACTCAAGAGTGCTGCGGTTTCAAATAATTCAAAAAGACAGTAACGACTTTGTTGTAACAGGCTTTACTTACTAACTGCCTTCCTTGGTGTTGAAAGGTATTGCATCTGTTTCTATTTTGGCATTTTCAGGCTTTGCACATCGGATCTTGGATTTGGATTCACTAGTGCTTCTAGCAAATGGCTACGGGAAATACAGGTAGTAATCAGAGCTCATCCAAAATGCGACTCAAACATTGTAGTAAGGTTAACCGATTTGAATCTACTTCAGCTTCCCTTGCCCAAAAGCGGGAGTATGGTCAAGAACTGCCCAAGTATGAAAAGCTATCAGGAGACGAGGAGCAAGACTTATGTGCGCTTGGGCTATTCCGGATCTGCGTTGTGAGTTGACCATGCAGCTGCAGACAAAGTCAAACCTTCATGATCGTCCTCGCTCTTTGCAGCTACGGACTATTCGGGGGGCAGACTAGTTGATGTTTGACGGAAGACGGCATTGTAGGAGACTTACGCTGGACAGAGCACTTTGCCTACCTTGGTGTACTCGCATTAAACATTCAAATGGCCTTCAGTCGATGATGAATAAATGACGGACTAGGGTAACCTGCGAGGAAGTCGCATGCGTCTGAGAAAGGAGGGAACCAACCCCGACTACTCAGGTACGGGTTGGGGTAATTACAGCTCATGGATCAGCAGGTTGTGATGATCTTGCCTTTTGAGGCTTCCAGTAATACGCCCCGGAGTGTCGTTGTCTACAAAGGGGCAAAGAACCGCGAAGTTTAAGTTTGTCAGTGATGAAGTGTTCGGCCGACGTCAGCTCGTATGCGCTATTCATGTAACCTCGTGTGAAGTTATCCTTGCCCGGAAGATCCAACACAGTGAACCGTGAGTACGGATACAGAGTTCTTGCAAAATGGCTGAACCCGGCATTCTCGACACATTACTGGTGAGAGTAATTACCATCTTGAACAGGATGGGGAAAAAGCAAACGGCAGAGGTTTCTCTCACCGCCTGTCCCGGCCCCGCGAGCAGGCCGCTCTTGAATGCCGAGACGTACTGGTCTCGGCTTCTGCGCAGCCACTGTCACAAGAATACCACCTGGGTTCCAATGTCTGGCTCATACTCGTCTTTTTCTTTCTCATTCTTCCCCGCACCTTTTGGAAAGTATTCCGCAAAGAGTCGATTCTGTTCAACGTAAACACGAATTCCAGATCCTGGGCTCTCAAAAGGTAACAGAAAACAGCGAGCACCTCTGTATACTACAGCATGTCCTCTGCAGAAGATTCGGAGCCCTTCTTGGCCGACGACGCCGACGAGACCGGGTACGACTCGCCTTCATCTGACCGGTTCACACAGCACCAAAAGCGGCCTGTGAATTCTGCATGGCGGAAATATCTCTGGGTTGTTCATGCATTTTTCTTCGCTCTCAACCTCGCATTTCTCACATACAATATTGGCGATGTAGGCGAGCACATCGCCCCTGATCAGTCTGTACTCAAGCAAGTCTACTGTGAGTGAGACTCAAGCCTACTTCCTGGTTGATGGTGCGACTGACGCTTAAATCACCGAAGCGCCTGCTCGAGATGCCATTCAATATACAGTGAAGAAAGAAATGGCAATGTTGTCTGACAACCTCCTCGTTGGTCCACCGACTCCTGAGGCCGACCAGGCATGGGAAGAGCTCGAAAGGCGTGAGTCTCTCTCCGAAACTTGACACGTACCTCGTCTAATCCAATATTTCCCATAGCGTTTATGCTTAGGATCTCTAAAGACGAGATGGACCGGATGGGAAAGACCTCGCTGGCGCTCAAAGATGGTAGTGGTTATATTGGCTTTCTTGAAACCTTCCACATGCTTCACTGCATCGTAAGTCCGCTCCCACAAAAGTTCCCAGCACATTTGAGCCACAAGCGACTGTTCGACCAGGAGTTGGGTGATTAGGTGGATCAAGACTGACGCCTGTACAGAAAAGCTTGTGGAAGTCCCAGCACACGGATCATTACGGCAGTGGGCATACCACGCAACCGGGCCATTTGTGTCAGTATTCCTTTCCTCGGAGTATCCTACCTCAAGGAAGTAACTAACCATCACCTGATGATCTAGCTCACTGCCTGAACGTGCTCCTTCAAGGGATCATGTGCAACGCGGACACGATGATTGGAACGTATCACTGGTCGGAAGGCGGTGCGATCAAGGGAAAAGAGATGAAGGACCTCGAAGTCAACAGGACAGGACATCGGCAATGCACTGACTTCAGCAAGCTTCAGTCGTGGGCCAACGCAAGGGCTCTCGACTTCGATATTCATGACACCGACAAGTTCCTCCGAACACTAGAGCCGGAATTGGAGCTGTAGCGGCAAATGTCAGCTCAAGACGAATGTCCAGGGTGGTCCTAGATACAATTTGTTGAAATGTGTTTCCAAGAAAGTCATTCATGGACGACCAATGGAATCTGGTCGGCGATCCCGACCCTAGTCCAAATGACAGTGACCGTGAATGAAAGATCATGAAAGATCACAAGACGGTTGATTCGATAGGATTTATAAGTATAAAATAGATACCTGAGTATACTGTTTATGAGGAAAGCGTTTCACAATCTTGCTTGACTTGAGCATTACGATAAGGATTGTTTCCATAGAGGTTTCTTATTTCTTGGACACAAAGTCAAATCCCGTAAACATTACATACACTTGGGGACAGTTTCGATCATCTGTTCCACTAATTGTAACTTGACATCGATGCCATCGTTACTATTTTGAGTACCAGTTCCACTATATCATAGGGTATTTGAGAGCTGCAAATTAAGATCGAAAGCGAAACCAAGCAAACAGAATCTAAAAATATTATCAGAAAATGAGTGTAAGTGAAGCAGAGATGATGAGTGTGGGAGGTGGAGTGAAGAGTAGAAAACTGCTTTTTATACTTGTTAGACTTCTAAGCACAGTTACAGTAGGAAATCATGAATCCTCCATGCAGCTGTTGGATTTATACTTGATACTGCAGCAGATCTTCTTACCTTCTCGTTGGGTGTGTCATACTTGTGACGAGGAGGTTTTGGCTGGACAGTGGTATTCGGCCCGGTCCTGGCCCGCGGAATCGATAGAGTAGTGGGCCCGACATCGATGCCGTCATGCGTTAGCCGTATTTTCATCTCGCACAACTCGGCTTGTAAAATGTCCGTCTCTGCTGCCTCGAGTGTAGAATTCTTCTATTGTCCAGTCAGATTGAATCTCTAGTAAGGTTGAAACAGATTTATTACGGCTTAGAGTTTAAATTCACATCATGCCATGTAGTGGACGTGGACGTTTATTAATCATTTCAGAACCAGCAGACTCTGGTCTCCCCTGCTTCACACACTCACACGGGCACCACTCTGCACTTAAGACTTGGATTTCCAACCGACTCATCTTCGGGATGTTGATTGTCAGAATAGCAAATTCCCAGCATTTCATAAGAGCAGCAGCGGCAATGCGGACAAGGGCGGCCTCTGCGGCCATGGCTAGCACCATGCAGCAGCAGAAGAGGAAAGGCGAGGATTTGGACAACATCAAACCTGAAAAAAAGACACGCGCCCAAGGTCGTCCAAGTAGAACGCGACGCGGCCCCTCACCAGACGCTAAAGATGAGCCTTCTTCCACTTCCCCCGTTGCAACGCAAGCTCAGCAGCCGACACCGGTCACCGACGTGCAGGCTGATGCCGCGTCACCACGCAAACCTGAAGGCTCACCTCCAGTCAAGAAGCTCGCCGACAAGAAATGGACAGCCTGGTCGACGCACGCCAATTCGTCGCCGTACCCGGGATTTCTACGTCCAACACCAGAGGAATGCCAGACCGCCCACGATATTCTCGAAGAGCTTCACGGCGATGTAGTCCGAGAGACATTTGCCGATCCGGACGCCCCGTCACAGGAGTATCCGTACGTCATGGACGCACTTGTCGTAGCCGCTCTCAGCCAGGCCACCAGCTGGGCCAACGCGAAACGAGCAATGAAGAACATGAAGGTCATCTACGGGTCGACTTTTAACTACGACGCGATGGTGGACGGCGGCATGGACAAGTTGGTCGACGCACTTAGGCCCGGCGGCATGCAGAATCGCAAGGCAAAGATTCTGATGCAACTGCTGAAGGACGTCAAGAAGCGCCATGGAAAGTGGGATCTCCAGTACCTCTTCAACGCGAGCGACGAGGAAGCCGTCAAAGAGGTGATGAGCTACTGGGGCCTGGGGCCAAAGTGCGCTTTCTGCCTTTTGAGCATCTGCCTCAAGAGGGACACATTCGCGGTGGATGCGCACATCTACCGCATCTTGGGGTTATGGGGTTGGCGGCCGAGCGAGGCGACCCGGGAAATGGCGCAGGCTCATCTCGACGCCCGCATCCCGAACCAGATCAAGTTTGCCTTGCATTATCAGCTGATTGTGCATGGCCAAAAGTGCCCAGTCTGTCGTGGAAACGGGAATGGCAAGGCCACATGCGATTATGAGCTCAAGTTGAATGAGCTCAAAGGAGCTAACAGACTCTCATCGAAGAGAATGTGATAGTGAGAATTGAACAACGCCAACACATTGATTTCTTTCTGAATGATTACATCTTCGAATAAGCCAACTTTGGCAGCCCCCATTTGAGCCTGAAAAACACACTGCCGCTCTGCTGAAATGAGCAGGAAGAGGGTGAAGACGTGTTCTTCCCCCCACCCCGCTCCCTTTTTCCTATTTTCTTCTAGTCCGGGGCAAAACACGGACTTCGGTGTCCGATATGGACTCCGTGAAGTGCGTGGAAGCAGATGATCGGTGATACACACTCTGCAGACCACCATGAAAAGGGGGTGTCCCACAAAATGGTCCAAGAACACTGTGAGGGTCGTGAACGAAGTTGCGGCTTGATTCGATGCCGCCTAGGACTGATCCGATGCGGGTATCTGTGGATCCCGTTCCAGGTGTCCCACACCACCGTATCTGACTTCGGGCGTCATCGAGAAGTTGTGGCGGGCCGCGGTACGGCTCGCAGAACGCGGAGGCACATCGTGCAGCATGATGTTACTACCTGCTGGATATGGAGAAAGCTGAGAGTTGTGTATAATTTATCTAATGTGATTGTACCAAAATCCTGTGTTGCAATCTGTATTTTCAACCAGTCTTTCACAATCTCTTGGCAGCATCAAAAAATGGGAGGCTTCACGTTACTCAATATAGGAGTAGAGACTCGGGACATTTATCACACGAGTCTTTCAAATCATCTACGGTAACTTGGTTGCTTGTCAAAAGATTTGCCTAAAGGACGTCGCGCTCCTAGCTTATTACGATTTTCTGGACTGTAGACCGTTGTGGACCGTACCTTTCGTTGTCGATCATGTCCTTCGGCCCAATTACATGAACCTGGTACGATCTGACAGCTTTTGGCACTGTGAGTTCGTGAAAAGCTTCAAGATCAATGACGAAGACATCCGACATGTGAAGTACGTGCCACGGGACGCCACAACGCTGAATGCCAGATGACAGACCCAAGTAGAATAGCCAGACTGACAAATGAGGGCTAGGTCACATTGAGATATTGAAATATAAAAGATCCAAGGTTTGCCAGTGTAACTTTTTTGGAATCCGAATTACTCTCAACTCACTCCATCCAACTCTTCATTGCACTGATCCAACCATGAGCTTCTCGTCCGCCCATCTTCGCCAGATTGGCATTTACAGAAACCTTCCGACGTTTGACGAGTCTCTCGGAGGCCTCACGGCCATAATAACGGGAGCCAACGGCATCTCTGGGTTCAACACCATGCGCGCTCTTCTCGACAGCCCTCAGCGCTGGAGGACGATCTACTGTCTTTCGCGCCGGCCTCCTCCAGACGAGATGATGGCCTTGCTGTCGGACGAAGCCCGGTCCCGGATCAAGATCATCTCGTGCGACTTCCTCGACGATCCTGCCGTGATCGCCGAGAGCTTGAAAACGTCCGCCGTCCGCGCCGACCACGTCTTCTTCTACTCCTACATCCACAAAGACTGGTCCGAAGCCGAGGCCCTCGTCGAGAGCAACACCGCCTTGCTGAAGAACTTCCTCGAGGCTCTCCAACTGGCGGGCGTCAAGCCCGCCCGCTTCGTTCTCCAGACCGGCGGCAAGAACTACGGAACGCAAATCGGCCGCGCGCGCACGCCGCAGCTCGAGTCGGACCCGCAACCGAAGCACCTCTCGCCCAACTTCTACTACCCTCAAGAGGACCTCCTCAAGGCCTTTTGCGAGAGGAATGGTGCCTCCTGGAACGTGATCAGGCCTGCCGCAGTCATTGGCGCGTCGACGCACGCCGCAATGAACACGTTCTATCCGTTTGCCGTCTACGCCGCGGTGCAGGCTCGGAAGGGCGAGCCGCTCTTCTTCGGAGGCGACTGGGAACAGTGGCAGTACGAGTACTACCACTGCTCGGCCCGCATGACGGGCTACTTGACCGAGTGGGCAGCGTTGGAGAAGCCTTGCGGCAACGAAGCCTTCAACACCAATGACGGAGGCCCTCTCACCTACGAACGCTTCTTCAACGAACTGGCCCGCTGGTTCGGCGCCAAGGGCGTAGTCCCCCCGCCAGATGACGAGTCCCAAATGGCAACTGTTGAATTGGGACGCGGGGGCAAGGAATCGCCCTTGGGCTACGGGCCGCCCATCCTGGCCAAACAGAGCTTCAGCCTCGGGGACTGGGCTAGAGACGAGAAGAATGCCGCCGTGTGGCGGGATATCATGAAGGAGTCGGGAGGCAAGATCACAAGCAACCCTTTTGACGACGCCGAGTCCTTCTACATTACGAAGTGGGCATATCACCGATTCGGCAGCGTGTGCCTCAATAAAGCGAGGAGATTTGGGTGGACAGGTTTTGTCGACACTATGGAGAGCATCTTTGAGATGTACCAGGAAATGGGCCAGTTTGGAGCCCTTCCGGCGATGCAGGTCAAGTCTGCTCGTCCGCTGTGTTAGCAAACCAGACCACCTTGTTTAGGCGGCGTGGGTTTGAGAACATCGTAGAAAAAGATCAAGGTATTTATCTTGGGCACTACGAATAAGTTATTGTTGACACAAAAGCTTATATTTTGGAACCTTTTTATTACTAGTGGATAATACTACATATCCATAGTAGTTCTTGACTATTTATAGTGGCTACATGCATCAATGATACCTTAGTTCACTATTATAATCATATGCGCTAAACCCTCCCTCTAAATCAAGCATAAATGACTGCGGCTTTCACTTGGATGGGAACATCCAGTACGTGTTATCTACGTTATGCCGTGGGCGAGGGGTTTAAAGGTGGTGAGATTGCTGGTGCGTTTGTTGCAGGATAGATTGTGACGTAGGATCAGTTCTTGTGTGGTTGTTGTCTACTTTGAATACTTCAAAAGATATTTGAGAGTTGCTCGGGAACGATGACTCCAGCTCCTGTCCCTACTGAGATCTGGCATACAACCTCGGCAAAACACAATCTCGAGCCCCCGGACAGACATGATGACAGTCACGACGATTGTACGCGTTTAAACTTCACAGCTTGCATCGCCCACTGCTTAACTTGGACACATACCCGTCCATACATGCATCAGGCTCGATTGTGATCAGGAAAATAAAGGTCAAAGGCTGACGAAAACAGCACTCACGGATACTCGGGATAATTGCTGGAGAAAGCTTACACGGGTAGAGAAGTGCGTGAGCCTTGGGGTGAGTCAGGTAAGCCTGACTTGAGGCTTCGTGCAATTGCAAAGCAATCTATTCATTTGTTCCATTACCAGTTCAGCTGAAAATTCCCTGTGCTTCAGCTGAGATGCAAGCAAACACTGGCGGAAAGGGTATATCCTAGAAAAGTCGTTGCTTCGGCCGAAACTTGGCGCAAACGGTCTAGGCATATCCCATCTCATGACTTTTCTGCGACTAGGAAGCATGGAAATTTTCGACTTCCATGTGCCGAGACCAAGCTAACTATCGCCAACAGCGTAGCCTCAAAAACACCTACACGGGAGTTGGACACATTTGAGGCCATACTCACTCGGGACGTTAACGCGGCCCACGGCCCGTCGCGAGGTTCAGCTCGCCACATGTTCTTCTTCCGGATCCGGCACGGAGCCAGTTCGTTACAAGTTCTGGGCTCCGTTGCGCGCTTATTTAGCAAAGGTCTCACTTTAGCTCCGGGAAGGTGCCCCAGTTTCCGGGGCTCAGGTCATGGCGTGGCTAGACCCTCACCTCCTGTGCTGAAGTGATGGATTGTCCAATGATAAGAACATAACAGATAGTCTTTCTCAAGCTCTCCTTTTGGGTGTCTCGGGTGTTGAGATGTTTTCGTGCTACTTTCGTAGTTTCTGCTTCTCGACGAGAATGTTGAATACTAGACTGAGTTTCGAGGCCACGGCTGGATTCCCTACATCCGGGTTTTCGTGGACCAAAGGTCGGTCTAGATGCCGCGAACATCTCTCGAGTGTTTGTTACACTATGATTAGAAAACCTTCCACACAACCCTCCAAGTCCTAGTTTGACTTCTTCGGGATAGCTGTAAATCTCGAACCCTAACCTTTTCACTTCTGAGTCCTTGTAAGACACACACACACACTCTCTCTCTCTCTGTAGTCTTCAAGTCTAACACAAAAATGGCAAAGCTCGGTGTCCAGCTAAGTCACATTGCAGCGAGAAGAGAGGCAAACTGAAAGTTTCCATTGCAACGCAGAAAGACTAGCGGCCATATTGTAGGAGGCTGCAGCCATTTCTTCGTGAACTCCTTCCACCGAATCTGACATAGCCTATCAGCCTCAAGCCCTCCAGAGAGGCCAGAAGTCACGACTATACCTGAATTTTACGCTTGCATTTCATTAAGCTATTGAATGGGACGATGAAAGCTTTGAGATTCGTAATCGCTAGTCGTTCACCTCCCCTTGGGAGCATATAAACTATCACATTTCCCCTCGTCACTGAAATCATCTGGGTCCATATAACCAATAAGAAAAAAGACAGCATTCTGCATCAAGCTCCTTACTCGACTACGTATCAAGATGTCGACTCAAACTATAACATCAGACACGGCCGATGCCGGGGTTTCCCTCTCCAACGACCAGCTTCCCCAGCACTTGATCGACGCGATGCAGAGAATTTTCAAGAAGCATCCGGGATACCGTACAAGTACGTGCGATAGACTCGTTGTTCAACAGGTGTCCCAGCTAACTGTCTTCGTCCATTCAGCCCACGCCAAGGGTCTTCTTGTAGAGGGCGTCTTCACACCCACCGAACAGGCCAAAACGCTGTCCAAGGCTGCCCATTTCAGCAACTCTTCCACCCCGGTCACCGCGCGTTTCTCCGTCGGCGGGGGCATCCCCAAGGTCGCCGACTTCAGCCCCCTTGCGACCCCCAAGGGCATCGCGATCCGATTCCAGGTCGACGATGACACCCACACCGATCTGGTAGCCCACTCCTTTGACGGTTTCGCCGTGCGCACCGGAGAGGAGTTTCTCCTCTTCCTCCAGCTCTTGGGAAACGTGGGAGCTGCCCGAACCGCGCTCGCCGAAGCGGAGCAAAAGGGCGGCGACACGACCGAGGAGCAAGAGGCTTTTGATAACGCTCAGAAGGCCTTCTTCCCGTTCCTTGAGGCCCATCCGCTGGCGGCCAAGTTTTCGAACGGGTACGGACCGAACCCCCACAACTATGGCACCCTCCAGTACTACGAACCCAACACCCACATCTTGACCAATGCCGAAGGCGGTGTCGTGAATGTGCGCTACGTACTGGAACCCGCCGACGGAGAGCATCTGTACGGCAAGGATGAGCTGGACGGCCTTTCCCCGAGCTACCTGGAAGAGGACCTCAAGCAGAGGTTCCCGGAGAAGCCCATTGGTCTGAACATCAAGGCGCATATCGCGGACCCCGGCGACGTTTTGGATGACGCCACCGTTCCATACAAGAGCACGACCTTTGTCCCGGTTGGAAGGCTGGAGATCAACAAGGTCTCTGATGACAATGTCGAGAGGCAGCAGCAAATCGCCTTCAGCCCCACCCCGGAGAAGGGCGGCATCCAAGGCATCATGTCTTCTCAGGATCCTCTCATTCAGGTTCGGAAGGGGGTTTACTGGATCAGCACTGACCAGAGGAGGAATGAGAAGCAGGTTGAGACGACGGATGCCGAGTAGAGGACGAACGAGATGCCGAACCTTATAGTAGCCCCCACGTTGATTGTGTATACGTTTGTCTCAAAGCTGAAATAGAATGGGCACCGATTTCACAAGATGCTGATGAAGGTGATGCTTGAGTCGTTGGCTACGTCTCTGAGGAGCCGAAGTCCTGCGTGGTAGCTCTGCTTCCGCCTCCGCGATTTCTCGGGCTTCGCCGAAAAGCTCATCGATCGTGTTTTCGACCTTGCTATGACTGTCGACATAGAGTAATGTCTCTAGGGCGATATGTAGACTGAGGCCATAGAAATTTCAGGAGAATCAGGGACTGTCATAATCTTTGAGTTCAGGGGCCTCAGCACATGAGATTTCTCGTCATCGTTATGGGAACAAATAGAACTACTGCATTATACTCATGGTCTCTTTGACGGGATCGTTGTAAGTTGCTTCAGCACCGGATGTGAGCCAAGTGTCAAGACAGTTTCAACTTTGGCTCAAATACAGCCTAGATCAGAGCCAGGATTGACTTATTAACGGACTCTATTGGGTGGCACGGTGGAGTGAAACTCCATAACAGTCAAGCTTGGAATCACGCTCGGTTGGACCCGGGCGTACAACATGAAGGCCGCGGTGGATATTGATCGTAAAACTATAGCCTGTTCAAATTAGAGTTACTGTCTACACATGCTGAAGGCTGAACAACTTGGTCGACTTCTAAACTTGGATAGAAGTGGATTTCACTCATCAGCGACTAGTTGATCAGTAATATGCCTTCATTGCTAGCTACAGGCACAACTCGGTTGAGCAACGGCTGAAGTTGAAGTGATATCATTGCCGCAGACTATAATCTGCCAAAAATAAACGAGAGCTTTTTCTTACACTCTCATGCTGGCTCTACAGAGCATGTTGAATCATATTCCCAGCCCATGGGCCTAGCATCGACAAACACAAAACAGACAAGAATTCCACGCCAGCGCCTCTCCTCTAATGATGGCAACTCCCCTTCCCCCATCAGCCGTACTGCTGCCTCAGCGGCAACTTCCTATCCAGCGTATGAAACGCCATCGTCCGCGGCGTATACGGCACCACCCTCGGCGTCCCGGGGCCCTTCATATCCCTCAGCTCCCACACGCCGCGCTCTTTGGAATAGTCCTCGACCGGCGAGCTCCCATCACTCCCGGCGCCGCCGCCGCCCTCCTCATCGTCGTCGTCCATCTTGTCAAACTTGTTCGGCAAGCACACGTACACGGCGATGGCCAAGCTCGCCACGTTCAGGGCGAGCATGTACACCGTGGCCGCAAAGGTGCCCTTTGCCAGTTTACAGGAGCTCGAGGCCTTGAAGGGCGCGGCCAGGTCGCACGACTTGCGAATGTACCACGCGACGCTGGAAGGGTACCGCGGGTCCGCGTGGTCCGGGCCCATCTGCCCGTAGACGGAGACGGTGTACATTGCGACCATGCACGTGTTGAGCACGGCGGCGAGGAGGGGGAACCAGAACTTCATGATGAAGGCGACGAGTTTGGTGAGGAGGATGAAGAGGGAGATGACGGAGAGGGCGACGTTGAAGTCGGTGAGCCTGGGGCAGAGGGCTTTCGTTAGTTTACTGCACGATATCCTGGAGGGGGGGCCTTTATTGCTTCCCCAGAGATGGAAGAAGTGACTTACGTTCGGGTCCAGACAAAGGGGATCTTGGGCAGCGGCTCGTAGTTGGCGTAGGCGTACAGAATCATCTTTGGATTCGAGTTGAAGCCGTAGGCGTGTCCGACCTCCCAGAGTTTCGTCCGGTAGAGATCCGGTTGGGCGATGCCGAAGAGGACGAGGAGTGGCACGAGGCCGATGAGTTCGAGAGGGAAGATGGCCCACATGTATGGCCGCAGGAGCCATTTCCTGTGTAGGATTTTGTATGCCATCTTGGTCGAGCTTCTGAAGAAATGTAGTCGAGTTCGATTTCAAGTGGCAACCTCGAGAGGCTGCGATGAACGTCGGTTTCGTCTCTGTTCTGCGAAAGAAACCCTGTCCAGCTTCACCTCGTGATCGGGAGGGGAGGATTTGGATCGGCGAGGGGGCGCAGCGTCGCCGAATCAAACAATGGTAGTCCCTTCACATCGGCCGAGTACCAGCACTCGACCTCTGCAACATTCAACACAGCAAATGAATTCGACACGTCCAAGGTCGTCGTTCGTCGTTTACCAGGTCGCATTCACGGAGGGAAGAGGGAGGAGGAATCAGCCGCCCAGCCGGTCGGGGGCATGGCGGACAGTTTAAGGGCCATGCCATGCGCATCCGTCACTCTTTCTTGCAGATTTCACCACTCCATCCAACCCATTCAGAGGCGGCCATTCACCGGTGAGGAGGGAGGCAAGCACTGCAGCAGGGTCAGCTTAGGGTCGCGGCATTGGACGGCTGCTGCATGTGCCGTGGTCGACAATCACAACGCCCGTGCCCAATGGCAGTTCAAGGAGACGAGTGGTGCTAAGCGCCGAGTTCGAAGAGGGTCGTCGATTGGGCGGTCCCCGGACCGAAAGGCCAATGAGCTTTGAATGAGCGACGTTGCGCACAATACCCGCCCGCCGATGGAGTAGTGTAGAGCAGGGGTTGATCGTTCGCTCGGCGGCATGGCTGGGCTGGGCTGGGGATTGCTGGGGGCGAGCAGGATGGAAAAGGATGGTAAGATCAGCTTTTCGTGCGATGCTGGTGCCATGCAACTGGAGACGCGGCCATGAAATCAGGGTAGACCGGCATGATTGTTGGTTTTGCTGCGTGGTGATGATCGGGAACGTGCCGGGAACCGCAATCCCAGCATCATGTTGGTGATAGATCCGCAAGCCGGCGCTTGTGAGATGTCCCCCGACGACTCGAAAGCGGGATGCTCCGGTGGCTGCCAACTCGTCCTTCGTGGTGGTGGCGATACACAGGAATGATTCAAGCGAGAGGCTTCCAATTCCTCTAGAAGGTATCACGTGTGTGAGGTGGGAATCCCCACGGACGTCGTACACCGAGCGTCACACTGTGAGGTGCTTCGCTGTCAAGCTGTCAAAGGCTGTCTCGCTAGCGTCCGACGCCAGAATGAATAAATAAAGATCACTCGTAGTACTCTACATGGAACAGGTGCGAGCTTATGTGGGCGGCGATCTGATTTGCCGGCACATGGCAGGGGAACATCACGTATATTAATAGAGGGGAAACGTCGATGGAAAATCCCGCCCCGGGAAGACGGATGTATGACCGCAGCTTCTTGAGCTTGACCTGCAACGCTGGTTGTTACTTCGAGAACGCATGGCGTTGGTGCGACTTTACAAGGTGTCACGGGTCAGTGTATTCTTGGAACACTCGGCCTGTCATGATCCGATAGGCAGATGTAGAATTAGATGAATTGAATGCTGTCAGGCCAAGTCGTCATCGGCCGGCAATTTGGTGAATAAAATATTGAAAGTGCTCTGGAGTTATAGCTATTTATTTATCTGTGGTGAAGGAGATCAGTAGATTTTTGTGCGAACATCAAGAATAACCGCAACTTTTGCCGTCCCACTGTACTGACCAGATCAGAACCATGAGATCCCGTGGCCGACGCGGCGCCGAAATGAAGCTGCGAAAGGGAGGCCGGAAACGAGACATGTGTTTTCGCAACTCGGACCCGTTTGAATGAAGAAGTAGGGAGGAATGCTGGCTGGTATCGTTGAATTCCGGTCACGAGTTCCGGTGCGTAATAAGAGACCACTCAGCCGTTCCTCTTTGCGTCAGACCTGGACACGCAGTGAATATGGCCCAGAGATAGGCGGGCACAAGGCTGATTCTGCGTATTTCGACGTTTAATCCCGACGACAGTATTGGCAGTAGCCGACTTTTGCCCCAGAAGCAGCATCTAATTATCTAGGACGGCATCGAAGCAAGCATACAACTACTCTACAGAGGTGTAGCTGCAAATGGAAAAATGTCACGTCGTTATGATCGTGCCATATCAAAGACTATTCAACACGGCATGCGTATTAATCGTTGTCCCTTGCCTGAGTACATCGACTGATCGAGGCTCGGATTCGCGATCAGAGACTGTGTGGTGAGGCTGCTGACGGGCAACGATATATGAGCTAGAAGGATTCCAGTGCGGCGAATTCGCTAGGCTAGCCTTCGGAGTTGAGATCCGGCCCCGGGATGAGTTGGCACACCATGTGAGACGGTTGAGGCGCTGCACCGGCAGGAATTCGATTTTGCGGTTAACAATCGAGAAGCGGAAGAGCCCTGATAGCTATCTGGTGTAGACTGCAAGCGGCCTTGGACCTGTAATTCTCGTAGCATCATCAAGGCGACAGCTTTCGCGCCGCATCGCGCACGCCCAAGGAAAGACACTTATGGAGAAGGAATGCAGCTTCATCCCTCCATTAATTATCAACACATCAGCAAGCCTTGTCTCTGCTTTTAACTGTCTCGTCTGTCGGACGGGATGTGTCTCCGTGTCTCCAGATACAATGGCTCCGGCTCCGAAGTAAGACTGGGGCTGTCTGACGTTGACGTTACTTTGAGCTGGGCATGCTGGGCGGTCTGGGTGCATCGGCACCGCAATGCGAAGTGTCTACATACAGGGGCCAAGGCAGCGCGCCCAGAGAAGGCTTTCAAAGGAACTCTTTGAAAAGTTTTTGTCCGGCGGCAGGTCTCGGCGGAGAGCATGCAAGCGGACACATGTGGATGTTTCGAGGCAAACAGCGACAGGCGGGCTGGGTCTCGCCCGGTCTCCCAGAGTCCCGGGCCATCCGCCAGGCCAGGATGGGACGCGAGGAGCCTCGGTGGGTGCCGGTGACTGGTCGTTGTTCCGCGCGACGCCGTGCAGCCACAGAACAGTTCAGGTCTCCACAACGATGGGTGGTTGATTCCAAACGGCGTCGAGGACTCCCAGGCGCATTCTGAACAAGTATGCCTGTTGTCGGGCTCAGCGCAGTAGAGCTTTCTTCATTGTTATTCTGGCATGGGGAGATGGCATGTCTCGAAGCCTCTACGTAGTGGTGAGAGCTCAGCGCGCCAAAGATGGCGACCGTCGGCCTGGGACGCTTTTAGGTGTACACATGTAGACTGCAAATCTTGATGAAGACGCGAAATGGGATGCCTGAGAGTTCGATCGGTTAGCTCTGACACTGGCACCGACACTGACACTGACAGTTCGGAGCACGTCAGGGGATGCCACTCCGAAAATCATGACCGAATGCGACGAGACAGGAGCCTTTGATTTTGGTATCGAGTCGCCTGGCCTTGCCGACAGATGGTTGCCGGCGGCGTCGGTCGCTGACCTTCCTCGCCTACCTTGGGCGAGTTGAAGCTCAGTACCTGGGTGCAAAGGCAGCGGCATGCTGGATTTTGGCGGTAGCTGATGGGCAGATACCTAATACACAGGTACTGAGTAGGGACCTAAGTAGGCACTGCCCATGACCTAAGGTACCTTGCAAGGGGAACGACAGGAATGTGGCCCTGGGCGAAGTCAGAATGTCACGTGCAGCGATCGTCGATCGATGGTATCGAGTGGGGGCGACCACGGTCCAGACCGTGCCGATTCCAGACCAGCAGGGCTCGGGGGAGCAGCAGGACTGAAAATGGAAGGAAGCAGGGGTAGTCCTTGCCTTTTGTTGTCTCTCTTACCCTATTGAGGGAGCTACGAGGGACAGAGCGGGACCTGCTAGTGTTCCCCCACTACTACTTTGGTCCTACGGAGGTAGTTAACCTGCGTGACCTGGATGCTTCATTTTTCTCATGAATATCTCCAGCGACGACTGCAATCGCGATGAAGCTCTTTTAAAAGAATGACTGTAATACTCCGCAGCTGGAACAAGATACGTAAGGCCGTACCATAGTTAGATAAGGTACACAGGCAAGACAGGTAGGTAATTTCTCTAAGCTGTGTGAAATAGAGACGATCTTTCCCTGCCAATCTGTGTACCGGTTATGAAGCCCGGCATTTGTTGATGTCGGGCCCTGTTTCTTACGATTTCTCGGGGCTGGTATCTGTATTGAGGTACATGCTTAGTGAGACTGAGACACCTTAATGCACTCGACGTCGAGGGCAGGAGCTGGTCGACTGATGAGGACCACAACGTGAAGTCTCAAACATGGCTTCGCAACAAGGGTCGAAGGCATATGCACCCGTGTCCAATTCGGGGCGCAACTTTCACTTCTGCAGTCCTCCCGATAGAGGCAGATTCCTTAAGCCTGGGCGGCGGCAGTCGTTGTGATGAACATGCAACACCGGGGGGCGCCGGGGCGTGAATACCTCTACAGATACACGCACGACCAGCCATCGTTGCGAGCGCGAAATTTTTCTTCTCTACTGTTTCTTGGCGGCTTCCTGCTTCGTTCCCAGGTGACTCAAACAAGGTCGCTTCGCCAGGATGCATTCCTCGATGGAAAAAGAGAGACACCGAGGGGGTGCTCAATGAACCATTGCATGCACAGGACGTACAACGACAGCTGTAACTATATTGAGAATCCCACGCATCGACTGACGCACAAATGTCATCGGGAGCTTAAGCTGGTGCAACGCTATCGTGGGATATCGCTCGTACGAAAATGGTAACAAATGTTGCAGATTCGATAAATGACACGCGCCGTCTTGGATGACATGTTCATCGTAAGAAATTCGCCTCGTCTCATCCCTCGCTCGCCCGGCCGTCCTATACCGAGCGAGGCAACGATCATCACACAACTCATCGCGTCACTCTGCCAGGTGGAGAAGCAATGGAAAAGCCACGCCGTCCCCTGGGCAAATCCCATGTCCCGAGAAGCTTGACATTTCGACGTTGGCTTCGATTGACACCGACATTGGCATTGGGTCCCTTCATTCCCCAGGTTTTGGACGGCACGGCACCGCGTACGTGGTCTCCAAGATCTGCCCCCTTCTTTGATGGTCTCAAGTCTGTTGGTAATCAATTTTCTCCGCGCGAGTGGGAACTCGCTGTTGAGTAATTACCATGTGCAGTACATGGTATTGGTGTACATGTGCCGCTCGTCATTCTCCCAGGCTGCAGCGAGGAGACGGGAGACGGGAGACGGGAGACGGGAGACGGGGGACGGGGGACGGGGGACGGAGAGGAAAAGAAAGAGAGTCGAAAAACGACGGGAGATGTGAACGAAGAGGGGTTCTCGTTGCCGGGCGCATCGACGCAATGCATCAAGTTGGGATATGCTGCATATCTTGGCCGCCGAGGATACGGGGCATGCTTCTTTTGCTTACCCACTGTTTCGTCTGGCTCCTTGAGGCATCTATCGGTTTTTCGTTGGAAGCATCTGCAGTGAAAAGGATGTCATTTCTTGCGATTGGCGTCGATAGAAGCATTCAATCGCGCGGCCTCGAGTAGGTATAGGCACATACCTGTGGTTGGTAGTATAAGGTATGCCGAGCAGGAGGCAATGGCGATTTTGTCGATACGTAGTACTTGTGACGCAGCAGCAGGAGGCCCAGCTCAGCATCCTTGCAGCTGGGGAGAGGAGCCTACAGTGGAGATGCTCTAGGTTTTCATTGGTTCTTGATGAAGGGTCAAGACTAAAAGTACCTTATGTATACTTGGAGGAGGTTCACGTACGATTAGGTTACGAGGCACATAAATGGGAACGAGTGACTTGTCCAAACATACGGAGTAGCAGTATCGACTTTCCAAAAGCCCATGTTGATCATCACCAGTTTCCGTCACATTGGCCATATTGAGTGGAAGAGCTGCACGACTCGTGAGAGACGATTTGTCTTTGGCAGCTACGAAGCTCACACGGACTCCCGCAGGTTGTCGAGACGAACCAAAATACAGACTGTCATCTGCCTTGGTGGACATGGGACTGCATTGCTAGGTATGAAAGCAAATCGACTCGACCCATTGGAAGCCTACCATAGTATCTGTACAGCCCGAGGTTCCAGACCCGGGTCCAAATAGCCAAGTTCGCAGTCCCACCCGAGCTGTGCCTCGACTGACCCCAGTATAAATTCACTGCTCAGCTTGCGCGACGACGTATGTGTCTCGAGTTCAACTAGGCCGTCGTGTGTCATCGTTTCCTCGTAAGGAGTACGTTGGAGTAACGAGAACTGCTTGATGGCCTTGATTGCATTACCAGTTCCCATGCCTGCTGATGTTTCCGTCACAACTGTCACCTCACGAGCCTTGCCCGCTCTATGTATACCACTTCTGTGATTCTTGCGAATGCCCCGTGCCTACTAACCTAGGTAGCTCCTAGCGTGGATTATTCTGCCTTGCCGCTGACTGGCCGCCCGTATCTTAAACAAACAGATACTTCGAGTCAGGTACTGGGCTACGACGTACCTTGCGAGGCACGGCTTTCCCATAGGTACAATTGGCAGCCGAGGATCAAGAACAATTGCCAAGTCGCAAGCAAGCACGGCCACACAAGGAAGGCCAGACAAGGATGAAAAGCAAGGAAAGGCGTAGGATATGGTAGCTATGTACCTAGATACCTTGACTAGATACCTAGGTAGTACTAGTAAGGTACCTATCAACGATCGTTCGCGAAACGAGGTAGCGAACCTCACCCCTTCACTCGCATCACACAGCCGTACCTGGCCTGGCTTTCCTTACAAGTACTCCGTAATGCTGCATTGTATATTCCAACCGCGACCGCCACGACCACGACCAGAACGGAGCGAACCATTGATCGCCTTCCCACCCCAGACCCTGTCCTCCTGCCATGCCATTACCTTAGCACCTTCACCTCACACCTGACCCTGACCGCGCACGCATACGCATCCATACTTTGTAGTAGCCACCGAGAAGAGCCACCAAGCTACGCCAGGCCAGACCAGTCCAAGAGCCAGAGCCAGACGACCACAAGAGGTCGACTACCTACACTATCAACGCTAATACGACGTTCCCTTGCCTTGTCTCCTGTCTCGACTGACTCTGACTCTGCTCCGACTCCTTTCTTACATCGAGAAGAATCCGATTGCCGTACGGTTGCTCGATTTCTCCTCCTCCTGATCCACGTCTGCATCGTCGACCACGGCATTACGACCACTCATCCACGACCGACTGTCCACCCACCGCTCCGCAACACACGCGCCATTGGCCCCTATCCCATCTCGTCCGCCTACGCCTACGCCCGCGTCTGCGTCTGCGGCCTGCGCCCGCGCCTGCCTTCTGACCGGTACTGCTCTCACGCGCTCACAGCCGTGGAAGGGATCGAAGAATCTGCGGGAGGAAGAAGAGAGACGAAGAGAGCACATCAAAGCGAAGCTGAGCAAAGCAAGGCCAGGTAAAGCAAAACACCACACGAGCCGCGCCACGCCACGCCGCATCGCATAGCACAAGAGCATCCATCGTGTGCATTATATCGCATCCCACCTCTTGTTTGGCCAGACTACTGCCCACAGAACGGTGCATCACCATTACTCGGGTATTGTTGTCCACCGCACCGTCGTGTGTGGTGTCGACCAGGTTAACCGACATACTGGCTCGGAAGCGTCTTCATCCTGGTAAGAACAAACACTTCTGCTTCATCTCATCTCATCTCATCTTCCTTTTTTTTTTTTTTTTTTTTTTTTTTTTTTT
>QAPG01000058.1:0-39953 GCA_004366825.1 Colletotrichum spinosum | reverse complement strand
TTTTTTTTTTTTTTTTTTTTTTTTTTTTTTTTGGCTTCGTCCAGCCTCGAGCCAAGTACGGATAACCCTTACCCATACCGGCTCCCCTGCACAGAAGAATACCCTGCCCTTTGACTTTGCTTGTCGCCGCAAGCCTCGCATTTTACCTTGGCTGGTCTTCCCTCTGTCTGGGTTCCAACATCAGCCCAACTCTGCAGCTCCAACTCCAACTCAGCCCTGCCTTTCTTTGCAAAACCCTAGCAAAACTCGGTCCAGGCACAGAAGTGGTTTATTTCTCCGGTGTCCTCTTCCAGCTCAGATTAGCCCAATCCACGTACCCTGCAACTGCAACTGCAACTGCAACTGCAACTGCAGCTGCACCGGCACACCCCATCAGCCAACTCATGGCGCTGCGCTTATCCACCGCCGTCAAAGTGCCCCCATTCGCAGCCTGGGCAGCTTGTCCTGGTCTTTGAATTGAGCAGGCATCCCCGCTCGTCCCATCATTTGGTGTCCGTACCATTGAAGAGCAAAAAAGGAAAGCGAGCCAGGCCGTTCCCTATGGCGTTCGGCCTGTGGTTTCTCTGTTTCTTCTTGGTTCTGCTGCTGCGGGCTGGTAGGATGGCACGACCGATGCCATCGACTTCCAACTACACATCTCGCTGCACAGCAACCCAGGTCGAGTCTGTCGAAACAACAAGAAGGGAGAAAAACGTTTCATTGCTCAATCATAGCCGGGAAACCAGACACAGAGTTCGACACAGGCGAGGCATTGTCTTCAGGCGGCCGTCTACTGCTGCGTATTCTTCTTACATGCATCCACGCTCTCAAATTCTCATGTTTGTCTCAACTGGCATCTACAACCAATGGTGTCGGTAGGCGAGAAATCCCATTTCCTGACTACACTTTCCAAACCCAACCGTCATCTCTACTGTTCTTCTAGTGGTCTCCGTCGTACTGAGTAGTATTACTACAACTACAGTATCCGTACCTCATCGACAACATCTCATTGTTGTTGTCCCTTCCCTCTCACAGCCGCTGGGTGTCTGTGCCTCAGCCTGAGCTTCAGCTGGAGCCTGTGCTCCATCCGTTCCGTATCGCCGCTCGTGTCCACTCCATGTCTGTGCTCGCTTTTACCTTCTTGCGTGGTCAAGGTATCGCCAGGTACTTGCTCATGCTCACCCCTCAAAACCCTCCAAATCGGTACCTACGTTTACCTCGCTCTCGCGGCTCAGACCAGGCTATGCCGGCAGGCCTACCTTACCTTACCCTACCTACCTATTAATTACTACCTACCTACCTAGTAATAATAACCTACCTACCTAGTAATAATTACCACCCGCCGGTACCTATCAAACTCTTACCCGCTCCCACGCAGTAAGAGGTACCAAGTGGCCTAGACCTCAGCAGACCTCGACCTGGACCAGGGCCTGACGGAGCCTGTTTACTGGCTCACCACTCGCCTTCACCATCACTAACATTTTGCCCTCCCTCTCTCTCCCTCAACGTCCACCGCCCACATTCGCCCTCACTCTCCTTCTATTCCCCCCGTCGTCTCCGCCAGCTGGACTATCCGCTAAAAGGATCATTTTAGTTTCGGCAGGGGAAGATAACCAAACTGTCGGAGAAGCTACGAGACGAAATTTCTCTGACCGGTCCGACTCTTTCGGCCCTTCGTTTTTTCCTCTCAAGGAAACGCCTCTGCTCGCGCATTCATGCCGACAGGCAACGATCACTTCCCCCAACCCGCCATACACGTGCTGCCACCACCTCCACCACCACCCCCGACGCCATCGCAGTCAACTCCTGCTATCCGGCCTCGCTGTGTTTCCGCCCACATCGACTTCGCGCTCCTACCGGCATCTTCTACTACCACCACCATCTCCTCCACCTCATTCGCGACCACCACCCCGACCTCGATTTCTACCCCGGCGTCGACTCCGACATCGACCACCACGGATCACTTCACCTTGTCCTCCGTTGCATCTGCGGCACCCAAGGCTTCTGGTCCCGTATCGCCCGCTGCTTCTACCGTCAATCCCTACCAGGATTCGGGCAATCAATCCAGCGATCCTCGTTATCTCCCTGCCTCGCCTCCTCTGACCGTCGACAACAGCAACAAGAGCAAGAGCCCTAATCGACAATGGAAAACTCCCGATATTAGTCGGTATGGTTTGACTTACAGCGCGACCACTTGCGAAAACCCCTTCAATGTCGTTTCGAGTACTCTATTAACACCAACCTCTGACCCGACATCGCCTACGGCTACGTCCCCTCCTACACAATCTCGTCCGCGTCTTCTGCGGCCTCCCAGCTTGCAAGGAAAGCGACACTCGGACGAGGAAACGGCACAACAGTTTCAAACACAGTCGTCGCCCCTAAAGAAGCCGAGAACAACACGTCTAGCCCCCCCGAAGAGTATAAATCTACCAAAACCACCCCTCCCATCCGCCATACTGGCCAGCCGAAATCAACAAGCTGTGACGTCTCCGTTGTTCTTCTCCAGGCGACAGGCGCACATGCCACCTCGCCCCAATCCTCTCCCTCCCTCCGACGCTGCCGCCGTGCTGCTGGCTCGTCTGAGGGAGGATGCCGATGGCGTTCACACCGTCCGCCTGCCCCGCGGCACCGTCCACACCCAGAGGAGTTCCGCCCGCTCCGGCAGCACGCCTGGCAGCAGCAGCCTTTCATCCTCTGCCGAGGCCACCCTGACGTCTTCACGGAGCCCAAACAGTCAATCGATACCACCGGGCCTACAAATATTAAGAGGGATTGGTGTGGTCGAGCTACTCGAGCAGGATGAGCGCCCGACCTTCATCATCGACCTTGCCAACCCCGTCAACACCAACAATACGGATCTCCACTTGTTATATGCCAACGCCGCGCTCCGAGCTTCTGCCGGTGTTTTGGAGTTGTTGTCGGTGGAGGGCGAAGATGCACCAAAAAACGCCGACTATACACACTTCAAGGCCTGGGTTATGAGCTTTGTTCGCAACCATGAATCGATGGATGTATGCCTGCCTTCTCACGGCTACGGTGGCATCACCTGGACCTGCTCGACTTTGCGCAAGCGTTTCCGGTTCGTGAGCGGCAACATGAGCGCCGTCTCCACCGCACCCGACTCGCCCGGTCCTCTCGCCGAGGAAGCGGCCGTTCTCGAGCAGCGGAGTAGAGGTCCGACGCCATCTCAGCCGAGTAATGTCATCGAGAACGAGCCCGACTACTTTGGTGACCTTGTCTCGGAGCCCCACGAATCCGATGACACCCCCATCGGAGACGACTGCGTTATGGTGGACGACGGCGGTAGGCATCATACGGATGAGTTCACCCAGCAAGTGTTCCAGGCTGCCATGATGAGACCATCCTTTGACTGGACTCGCATCCAAGTCACGGACGATCTCAACGAGCACATTCTCTTCTGCCGCAACACCGACTGGGCGTCCACGCCTCTAGGTCCTATCGAGCACTGGAGTACCGATTTGAGAGCCATGGCCAACATGGTCATGGGTAGTCCCCACCCCGCTGCAATGTACTGGGGACCAGAGAACACCATCATTTACAACGAGGCATACGTCGAGCTTGCCGGACAGAAGCACCCACAGCTCATGGGCATGCGTTACCGAGACGCCTGGAAAGAAATCTGGGACGACCTCGAGCCTGTCGTTTCCAGCGCGTGGAATAACGGACAATCAACCATGAAGAATGACAACCAGCTCTTCATACTACGTCACGGTTTCTTGGAGGAGACGTTCTTCTCTTGGTCCCTCATTCCACTGTTGGGTAGCGACGGCCAGGTCATGGGAATCTACAATCCCGCCTTCGAGAACACTCGTCGCAAGGTCAACGAACGCCGCATGTTGACTCTGAGAGAGGTTGGTGAAAAGACTGCTGCCGCTAAGGACGTCAGGAGCTTCTGGCCCCGAGTAAAGGAGGGTCTCGAGTTCAACGACGTGGACGTGCCGTTTGCCCTCATCTACTCTGTTAAGGAGGACAACGAGAGCGAAGTGTCTTCCATGCACTCCGGTAGCATTGTACACCCGCCGCTGTTGCAGCTCGAAGGCACACTGGGCGTCCCTGTCGGACATCCCACGGCATTGAGCAACCTCGATCTCAAATCCTCAGATGAGGGCTTCGCGCCGTGGATGCGGCAGTCCATGACCATGGCAGGAGCTCCCATTGTTTTGTCGGCTGAGTCTGGAAACCTGCCCTCCAAGCTGCTCGAGGGTTTCGAGTGGAGAGGCTTCGGAGACCCGTCCAAGACCATCGTCATCCTCCCTGTACACCCCACGACAGCTGGCGAATCCGTCGTCGGCTTTATTGTGCTGGGAACCAACCCCCGTCGGCCATACGACGACGACTACCAGCTGTTCATTCACCTTTTGTCGAGGCAACTGGCGACTTCGATGGCCTCGGTTGTCCTTTTCGAAGAAGAGATCAAGCGAGGTCAAAGAGCAGCACGTCTGGCTGCGCTGGACCGCCAAGAACTCCAAATGGAGCTGTATCTCAGGACGCAAGAGGCGGTAGAGAGCGAATACAAGTTCACGCGGATGGCCGAGTTCGCACCCGTTGGAATCATCATCGCCAATGACAAGGGTCTCATCAATTTCGCCAACGACATGTGGTGGCAGATCTCGAGGCATCCACGTTCAGAGGATAGTGTCAACTCATGGATGAAGAGCGTGAGAGAAGAAGATCGTCTTGGGGTCGAGCGTTCGTGGCGAAAACTTGTGGAGGAAAGGGAGGCCATCACCATTGAATTTCGCTTCAAATGCAGCCGCCAAAACGGAGTCAACACGATCGACACGTGGGTTCTGATGAGCGCGTTCCCAGAAAAGACCGAAGAGGGCGATTTGAAGAGTATCTTTGCCTGCATTACAGATATTTCACCTCAGAAGTGGGCCGAAGACTTTCAGAAACAGCGTAGGGAAGAAGCCGTGGAGCTGAAGCGTCAGCAAGAAAACTTCATCGACATTACCAGTCACGAGATGCGCAACCCGCTCAGCGCGGTTCTCCAATGCGCAGACGAAATTGTCAACAGCATCAGCGAGTTCCGGAGCTCGCACAACGACAAGGAGCTTGACGTCTTACTGGAAGGCTGTACGGAAGCCGCCAGTACGATCAACCTGTGTGCGAGCCACCAGAAACGGATCGTCGACGACGTTCTTACTCTATCGAAGCTTGACTCGCAGCTCTTGCTGGTGACACCAGTTGACTCGCATCCGGTGACGGTTGTGCGCCATGTCATCAAAATGTTCGAGTCGGAGCTGAACACGCACGACATTCGGCTGGAGTTCTCCATTGAAAAGGCCTACCTCAACCACGCCGTCGATTGGGTGAGGCTGGACCCCTCGAGGCTACGCCAGGTCCTGATCAACCTCATGACCAACGCCATCAAGTTCACACAGGGTCGTGAGAAACGAGAGATTACACTCAGGATGAGCGCGTCCAAGAACCTCAGTGAAGTCACCGGCAAGGGTGTGGTGTTCTTTCCCACCCGGAAGGAGGATGTTCGGGCCCTCACACACGAAAAGGACTGGGGCGACGGAGAAGAAATCAACCTTCACTTCTCGGTTCAAGATACCGGCCCTGGCCTCCGAGAGGACGAAAAGAAGCTACTGTTCCAGCGGTTTTCGCAGGCATCGCCGCGAACTCACGTACAATACGGCGGATCGGGTCTCGGACTGTTCATCTCCAGGATGCTCGCAGAACTGCAGGGTGGGCAGATCGGCGTCGTGTCAGAGAAGGGCATTGGTAGCACATTCGCCTTCTATGTCAAGTGTCGTAAGACGGAAACGCCCAGCTCAGAGTCGACGACGCTCTCGGCCCTCAATCTCGCCAGGCCGGCCAAGACGACGGTGCCCTCGGCGTCATCCACACCCCCTCCCACCACGCTACCGCGCCGCAGCTCGTACCGTAAGCAGGTATCCGAAGGGCCGCCTCACTACGATGTCCTGATCGTCGAGGACAATATCGTGAACCAGAGAGTTCTCCAAAAGCAACTGAGGAACTGGGGCAACAACACCCACGTAGCCAACCATGGTGGCGAGGCGCTGGACCAGCTGCGAAAGTCACGCTTCTGGTCGGGCAACGAGGCCGATGGCTTTGACCTGAGCGTAATCCTAATGGACCTGGAAATGCCAGTCATGGATGGCATGACATGCGCAAGGCGCATTCGCGAACTGGAGAGGGAGGGCACCATTATCTCCCACATTCCCATCATTGCCGTTACGGCCTACGCGCGGCCGGAGCAGATTGAAAGCGCGAAAGCTGCCGGTATCGTAGGTGCTTCCCCATCAACCGCAATGACGTCATCTAACGAGGCGCAGGACGACGTGATTTCCAAGCCTTTCAGAATACCAGACTTGATACCCAAGATCGAGGAGTTGGTCGGGAAGCATAGTAACGCCCCGGCCACAGAGCCCGTTACGTCTGCCTAACGGGCACGGGACCTGAGTTTGTCTCGTTTGAGCTTGCTTAGCGAGCATAAACAGCATCATGAAGCTTTCGTGACGAGGGAGAACATCGTCATTACTTTTGTTGATCAATAGACATATCTTGACAGCAGAACTTGTCAGAATCGGCGTTATTGGGGTTCACTGGCAGAAAAAGGCTCATAGGTGGGTGGTTTGGTGTAATTGGTTTGGGTCAGGCACGGACTGGCATTTTACTGAGAGTAGGAAAGCACCCGCAAGACGAGAAGATTCGGAGTTTGGAGGTTGGATTGCATACTACGTACAACGATGGAAGGACGAGTGGCGGGCAACGGAGGATGCAAACCTTGTTGGCGATCACATTACACTGCATGCATTTTTGCGGTTCTGCCCGCCTCGGGGGATCGTGTAGCATAGATACCAAAGATGACATGGTTCACATGAATCGATTCAAGAGATTTTCATAGTCCCCGGCAGTGCAGCTGCGGACGAGACGAGAATGTGAGGCTTGGCCGAGTTGTTTGCTTGATGCTGACTAAACCTACCTTTTGTGGACCATGGACGCAAGGCCAATTGAAGTTCAAACTGTTGACGGAGCTTGGAGAGCTGCTCCAGCTCCATCTACCTAGGCCCAGACCAAGATGACCACTCTGAGAACGACGAATTCTCTCCTCCGAGGCGCCAATGGCCTCTGGCGAGCTTCAAAAAGGTCGATTCAATCCTCATAGTCCCCCATTCCAACACCCTCAACTAACGTGCCAGTACAGCTCTGCCAGAACCTCAATCGCCCGTCTCGTGGCAGCACCACCACCACCAGCAGCCACGCGCACCTTCACTTCCACCACCGCGCTCTCCAAGAAGAAGAACAAGGCCCCGAGCTACCCTACGAACGACTCCCCCGCCGTCGTCTCCAAAACATCCCACTCAGCCCCCGCCGAGCACGACGCAGCCGACCCAGACGACGTGCCCGGCTCCAAGCACCCGAAACCGGACCCCTCCGACCCCCTCAACTTCGCCGACGTGGCCTCGCGCTTCCAGAGCCTCGCAACCTTCCACACGGACATTCTGAAGAAAATCCAGGCGGGCGACCGCTTCTCCCCCGACGCCATCGGCGCGCTGGCCGTGCAACCGGACAAGAAATCGGGCGCCACGTTCCCGCTGCGCGAGCTGGCGGAGATCGTGCCGCGGCCGGGCGGCAGGACGGTCTCGCTGCTGCTGCACGAGCGGGACTACGTCAAGCCCGTCATGGCCGCCGTGCAGGCCTCGGCCGACTTTAACCAGCAGCCGCAGCGCAACCCGGACAACGAGCTGGAGCTGGTGCTCAAGGTGGAGTCGCAGGGCAAGGACGTGGTCGCGCGCAAGGCCAAGGACGCGGCGCAGATGTGGCGCGACAAGATGCGCGCCGTCACGGAGAAGAGGAAGAAGGTGCACGCAAAGTGGCAAAAGGACGCGGCGATTGTGCCCGACTTGAAGAGGCGGGCGGACAAGGAGCTGCAAAAGTTGCAGGACAAGGAGATGAAGGACGTGGATGCCGTGGAGCAGCAGACGATTCGCAAGATTCAGTAGACACACACGAGCTTGTGCCGCATGTCCAAGGGACACGAGGGTTCTATTGAGAAGGAAGGGGAAAAGAAAGGAGGTTGGTTTGAGAATAGCACGGATTTGGTCTGTAGTGTACAGTAGAGAAGACTCGGAACATCTAAATGTACAACATGTCGTTTTCCCTTTTTTGGTTCTGGCATCGCAACTCATCCTTCACCCACGTATGCCCTGCATCCCCAACGAGACACCCCTCCCTCCCCATCCGCTCGCATTACAGCCTCTGAACCTAGGCGCGAGCCGCCTTTCCCTTGGCAGGCGCGGCGGGCTTCCGCGCCACGAGCTGCGCCAGCTTTGCGTCAAACTTTTTGGCGTCGACATTGGTGTACGTCTCGTTGTGCAGGTGCTTCTGCGTCGCCACGAGCACGGGGGCCGCGCCGACATCCGCGACGAAGACGGGGGTCTCGTGCTTCCCCTTGACCATGCGGTCGGCAATGTACTCCCTGACGGCCTTTTCCGCGCCGTCGGCGAGTCTGGCGTCCTTGACGGCCTTGACGAAGCGCGACTGCTCCGCCTCGGGCGTCTGCGCAATCTGCTCGGCAAACTGCCTCTTCTGCTCCGGGTCGGCCCAGAAGTGGATGCCGCCCTGCTTACGGTCCGCGAGCCCGCGCGCCGTGTACTCTGTAGACTGCCTAATCAGCCCGGGGGCGGTGTTGGTGGCGACGTCCCGCAGGCCCTGGAGGACAACGCTCTCGGTGCCCTGGACGGAGGCATCGCCGCAGAGGGGGAGGGCCGGGGCGTGGGCGAGGAGGGAGGCGGCGGAGAGGGTTGCCACAGAGGGGACAAAGGGTTCGGGGAGACCTTGCTCGCGGGCGCGGACGTAGGTGTGTTCCTCCTCCGTCTCGGGGCGGAAGAAGCGCGTCCAGGTTTCGGAGCGCGCGAGGTTGGCGTCGGCGTCGTCGGCGTCGTTGTCGCGGCGGGTGCGGGGTTTGCCGCCGCGGCCGCCGCGTCCTGCTCCGCGTCCGCGGGCTGCGAAACCGCCACGTCCGCCGGCGCCGCTGCCGCCGCGGGTGTTGCCGCCGAAACCGCCGCCTCTTGGGAAGCCGCCGCGTCCTCGGAAGCTGGAGGGTAGTCTGACAAAGTTTGTGCCGGTGCGCGAGGGGAGGGTTTTGACGTCGATGATGGCGTTTGGTTTCGCTGGCGCTGGCGATGCTGATGCTGATGCTGATGCTGGCGCTGGCGCTGCTGTGAACGAGGAAGGTGGTTTCGTGGAAGGGGTGCCGGCCGCGGGCGTCGATGCCGACTTTGAGGAACCGCTCCTCAGGAGCTGGTTGATCTCGCTCGCGGCGGCGCGGGATCGTTCGCGGCCGGTGGGTTGTCTGGCGCCGCTGCCGGTGCTGTTGTTGGAAGCATCGTCGCTGGGGCGGATGTGTGTGGTGGTGAGGGTGCGGATGCACGTCTTGACGGCCACGACGTCTGGCTTTATGCGGCTGCCGGCCGAGCGGAGGGCCTGCGGGTGCATCGTGGGCGGCAGGATGGTCGAATCTGGGGTGAGAGGTGTTGTTCTGCCTTCCGTCCCTTGGGATGAGCTTCGTCTGATGGGAGTTGTGTAGCTGCGAGAAAAATCTTCGTTACGTAAGCATTCGTGATGGTGCGTGCGCGACCTCCTGCCTGCCTCCGGGTTCGATCTCGGGCCGCCGCTTGATGGTGATGGTCCCGTCCCTTTGCTTGTCCTATAATCCTCTTCACACGTAGACACGCTTCAGTGGAATAGTTGATTTCAAACTTTTGCCAGAATGGTGCCGCCATGATCAAAGCTTTGGCCTGTTGACATGTACAATGTGTGCACAGTAATTTCACGGACAAGACATGGCCAGATACGGTATTAGGTTTTGGCATCTGTCTACTTCCACGATCCGTTTCTGCGACCAAAGATGGCATCTCTTGGAGTTTCAAGTCACTATTGCTTCAGGCATGTATTTATGCAGCAGTTTTTATAGCAGAACCTGGAGAAATGGTAAGTCGATGCATCCTCCACATGCGAGAGCATGCTTCGCAGGATGGCACGTTTGACTGGGCACATACCGTAGGCTCAGACCTTTTGGCTTAACCGCGAGAAGAACATCTGTCTTAGGCCAGCCTGGGTGAAGGTCGTGGTCAGATGTGTTATCCTCCACATGCGCAAAGCACGCTTCGCAGGATGCCCAGTGTCTGGGTATTACGTACAGTGGTTTGAACACCCACCTAGCCGTGACAAGTGCATTGTCCCGGACTGATCTGGGGTTGGTGGTCCATTTTTATCCTTCACATGTCGGAAACATGCTTCGCAGGATCCTGGTTTCTGTAGTGATACGTACAATTAGCCTCAGGCGGTGACAGCCTGGTCAGCGAGAATGTCGGAGTCGCCCGCGTCCAGGGCGACCATGAGGCCGCAGCGGAAGAGGCGACCGCAGGCAGTTCCCATCTCGATCTTTGCTTCAAGTCAGTGGAGTTCTGTCTGAGGACTTGAGGTTTGAACGTGCGTTGGTGCCGTTAAAGTGGTGGACGGGAGCCTGCCTCAGCATCGCAAAGTCTTCAATCTGTCAGCACCAGGGTCTTTTCTTGACGCTTCTTCTTCTCACTTACCCTCGAGCTCCGACCTGCGGAGGGGAGGAGTTTTGGCGGATATGAGGACAAGATTGGCCTTGCCGGAGCGCTAGGCCTTGCGGGAAGTCGAGTAGCCCATAGAAATGCGACCCAATTTCACCACAGGGGCCAGGCGCTGAGCCAACGTGTCGCTAGACTTGTCCTTAGTGCGAGCCATCGCAAGGATTGGAAGATTTTTGGTCGATGGTGAAAAGATGGACGTAGTGAGGGTTCAAGGTGTACAACAGCTGCTGGGTTTGATGGGTTGCTGAGTGAGGATCAAATTGGAGGGGCTCGTTGTGTTTTCCTTTTCTGCGGTGAATTGCAACTTGGGCAGGTCTGGCTGGCCCGGATGGATGGCTCTCGCTCGCCAGCAGGACTTAGACACTGTCTTTGGCTAAATTTACAAGAGTGGTCGATTGGCCCAGCGGTTAAGGCATCTGCTTTACAAAGGACCTTCTAGCACGATTGTCTTGTTTCGCAGAGGATCGCAGGTTCGATCCCTGCATCGATCATTTTTGCGATCATCCAAGACGACGACGAACGACCCTGAGGCCATACACGACAAGTCTTTACATACCATTTGCGCAACAGGGATTTTAGGATGATCTTTGAAAACTGACAAATCGAAGCAGACCAGCTATCAAGCCATCGTTTGCCGTTGGCAAGTTCAGACCACTTTTTTTGGTACCAGGTGCTCCTCGTTTAGGCGCATCAGGCAGGACAGGATAGACCAGCCCATGCCAGGCCAGGCCTAGGCCAGTCGCGCTTCCTCCACCCAAAGCACGCGACGTCAGTGGGAAAGCCATTCCTTCAACCACCACTGTCGGACATACATACATCAGACCTCACGTACCCCTCCAAGATATCACCACAATGGAGATCGAGGTCGACGAAGACCTCTTACGGACGGTCGCGTCCGGCGGCCAGATTGACTAGTAAGTTTGAGATATACACACCCAAACTCCAACCTTCTTTCGCCCTCCGCAGCTAACCCGGGTCGCACAGTGGTCTATGGCCTGCCATGTCGCAGAGCATCATCAAGAGACTAGATCAGGTATGCCGCACCCTTTCGCCCTTGGATTCTCGCCCACTGCCCTCCGACTTTCGCCTCTCGTAGGGTGCGCTCACATGTTCGCCTCGCGAATGTTCTTAGATTGCCCATGATGAATTCCCAATTCCGAATCTGCCACCTCCTTCCCAGCGCATTAACCCACCAGGCCAACAACCACCACGATTACTCTCTCCGATCCCCACGTCACCGACCACCGGTATCGCTAGCAGTCAGCCTTCCTCTCTGGACGCCGATAAGGAGAACAACCGACCAGAGCCGTCGACGGCACCGCCGGCTTCCGAGACAAATGCGCCTGCCCCGGAACCCAAGGAGGGCTTCCTCCCGGAGCAGATCGAAGACATGCTTACCGAAATCAAAACCGTCCTCGCGACGTTCCCGAAATACCCCCCGCACACGATTCAGCGCCTGGCAGAACTCGTCTTGGAACCTCATCGTCACTACCGCCAACTCGCTCCCTATCTCCATGCTGTCGACCGCGTTGTCCACGTCACGAGCGGTGCCAACATCTTCCCTCTGCCACCCGCAGTTCCCGACCTTTCGGCCATGACGCTCCTATCCAACGGCCACCCCAATGGCCAGCCCCTGGATCCGGCCGCCAGCGTCTCGTGGGCTAACTCGCCCAGCAACTCCAACTCGGCTGCCTCTACCGTCGGCACCGACGAGGCCCTCGGCGGTGCCCTGCTGACACCTATCCCCTGGCTCACACGCCGCCCGAGCCCCGGCTCTGTCTCGCCGTCGTCCTCCAGTGGCGGCGGTCCCGCAGAGATTCGCACCGAGTCGACCGAGACGATTGACGGCCCCAACGGCGTCGGTAGTATCGAGACGGTCAGCGTCAGCGTCAACGGTATACCATCCATGGGCGCCAGCAGCAGCAACGCCGCATCCCGCGGAATAACGCAAGGTGAGTTACTGCGACAGGAGCAGGAGCATGGCGTGGTCCCAGCCAACCAACGAATTCGACAAGCAGAAGAAGTGCAATTACAGCACACGGCCGCGCTGCGTAGCGCCGCTACCGCAGGCAGCTCCGAGCAACAGCCGGACTCGGCAGCTGCCACCGCCGCGGAAGACGAGAACGAGATCCCGCACGCCCGCGGGCCCGGAGAGATTGGCGTCGGCGACCTCGGCCCGCAGAACGACACAACCAGCTTCGTCGGCGGTCACGGCGTTGAGATGCAGGGCATCGACGTCGAGGCAGCTGTCGGTCGCAAGGCCGAGCACCGCACGTCGCCGACTACCGAGGACGCGCCCGCGGAGCCGGAAGAAGAACCAAAGACGGACGTCAAGGTTGAGGCGGACGAGGAAGAGCCCGCTGATGATGCCGCGTCCGAGACAAGCGCCACGTCGCATTCGAAACGCGATGCCAACGAAGAGCTCGAGGGCGTCGCGAACAAGAAGATTAAGGAGGGCGAGGGCGACGTTGTTACGGCCGTAGAGCCCGCCAAGGAGGACGCCAAAGTGGAAGACGTCAAGGATTCTCAGGTCAAGGAGGAAGACGGGGAGATGCAAAAGGATGAAGAGATCAAGGGGGAAGATGCTGATGCCGCCGTCGATGCTAACAATGCCGCCGCCGCCGCCGCAGAGGAGGAAAAGATCAAGGCGAGGACTGCGCCCCCTGGGATCGAGTGAGAAGGGCCTGCATTTGCAGTGGTGAACGGGAATGATACCATGAACCGTCTTGGTCTTCTATTACATTAGGATCAATGTTTCGTATCGCGTTACAACGTGCGCAGTATCACACGAGAGGAACGAGATGAGCATCGTCCTCGTTGAAGTATAGCTATCAACAGATGACCCAAATGAAAGCAAATAGGTTTACGCTTTGCAAATTGCACTGATGAGCATTTCGCGTAATGACCACACCACGCGCTGCCTACTGGGGAAAAAAAAACCAGGCAAGCCTAGAGGCAGTGAGTACACCGGCCTCCTCAACGCCATGCTTTTTCGTACTCTTTTCGTAACAAACTACCCATACCCATCCGGCCCTCTTACACCACCCGCGTGATACTCTCCTTGGAAATGACACTATTCTGCTTATCGTCCCTCCGCACGCGGAAGAAGCTGTCGCAGAAATCGCTACAACGCATGTGCCGCAAAAACTCCTCGTCGTGGGTGATGACAATGAGCTGGAAATTGCTCTGGGCCTGGCGGGCCTTGATGATGGAGTGTAGGCTCTCTGCGAGGGACTTGATGTTGTCCTTGTCCAGGTTAGTCGTGGGCTCGTCGAGGGCGATGAGGCCGCAGTTTACGCCGAAACTCTCGGCGAGCGCGAGGCGGATGATGATGCTCGCGAGGACCTTTTGCCCTGCCGAGCAGCGGCCGCGCATGTCCATCTCCGTATCCTGCTTCACCATGCACACGCGGTAGTTGTAAGAGCGCCGGCCCGCAGTCGCGTTCTCGTTGTCGGAGCGGATGAGGATGGTGTCAATGTCGGTCCCCTGGTACGTGGTCTGCCAGAGCTCACCGGCGATGCGGTTGACTTCTTCCATCTTGAGCCCGTGGTACGACATGATTGCGTTGTCCAGGGCGGTCCCGTATCTGCCCAGGTCCTCGATTGCCGCCTTGGTGGTCTCGACCTTGATGTGCGACTCGCGGTATTTCCGGGACGCGTCCTTGTACTCTTGCTCCCACTCGGCAATGAGCCGGCCCAGTTCCTCGTCTTTGGTCTTCATCTGGCCCATGATGGAGCCGCGCTCGGCGACGAGCCGGTTGTGGCGGTTCTCCAGCTGCTTGGCCTCGGCGCTCAGTGTCCGGTAATCATCCTCGGCGTCGCGGGACTGCAGCTCCCGGATCTCTCGCCGGAGGATTTCGAGCTGCCGCAGGTTCTGCCGGTACTTGAGGTTATTGCCAATGTTCTGCTTCTTGCGATCGCCATTCTCAATGTCTTGCCTCAGCTTGTTGGTGCGGAGCGTCAGTTCCGATATGTCCTTTTCCAGGGCAGCAATCGCCTTTTCGAGACTGCCAATGGCGCGTTGGTTCGCCGCCAGGTTGGAGGGACCGCCGCGGTCAATGTAATCTTGGATGTCGCTCTCCGCCATCTTGAGCTCCGTCACCGAGTCGGCAACTCTGTCGCGCTCCTCGGCGATGCCCTGCTCCTTGGCACGACCGCGTTGCAGGGTGTCGTTACGGATCGACCTCGCCTCGGCAATCTCGGGCTCGATCGACTCCAGATCTTGGTCTGCTTTGCTGATCAGCTCCCGCTGGTGCGTCTGATCATCCCTCAAGGTCTGGATCTGATTCTGGAAGTCCTTTTTGCGCTCCAGTTGGTTCAAGGCCTTGCTCAGTTTGTTTTTCAGCTCGCTCTTCTCCAACTCGAGTGCGTTCAGCTGGTCCTTCATCCGTTGGCGATCGGCCGTGGTCTTGGCAATCTTGCTTTTCATCGATCGAATCTGTTCGTTGCAAGAAGCTTGCAGTTCGTGGATCTCATCGGCGCTCCTGCTAGCAACGGTGGACGACTGCTGAGACATGATCCTGTCAACCTGCGCCTCACTATCCTTAATATCCTTGAGGGTTTGCGTGATATTGATGACCGTCTTGTTCAGCGACTCGATATCGGCCAGTTTGCCCTCCTCAGCAGTGACAGCGGCGTCGTGCTCTTCGAGCTGCCGGTCCAGAGTTTCACACTCACCCTCCAACGACGAACACTCCTCCTTGACGCCAGGAATCTCCTCCATCAGCCTCTGATATGTCTCGTACTGCGACTTGACCTTGCGCAGTGAGTTGAGAATCTCGCTTGAGTTGGCAAGGTCCTCCTCGGCCTTTTCCTTCTTGTTTGGGTCGAGAAACTTGACGAGCTTATCCGAGAACCTCGATTTGGATACGTTCTGCTTCTCATCGAACTGGCGGTCGCACAATCTGCACTTGTTCTGCGCCTGCAACGTCTTCTGACAGCTGCGGTAGTAATCTGCCAACGCGTCGAGCAGGCTGATATCGGTGGTGTACGTTTCCACATCGTCCTCGTGCATCTTGACCTCCTCCTCGTAGTCCTCGATGTTGGCGCCGTCCCGTACTGTACGCAGAGCCTCGACGACAGCGTCCCGGCAGCGAAATGCCTCAGTCGTCTTCTTCTGGCCGACCTCCTTGGCGCTCTTTAGCCTGTAGTCGACCTTTTGTTGCTTGTCTCTGGCCGCGTCGCGCTTCTGACGAGCCTCAGCAAGCAACTTATTCTGGCGTTTAAGAGCGTCGTGATACTGCGACTCAAGGGTGTCCGTCTTCCAACCAGAACCGATGTGGGTGTCAAGCTTGGGCCTCCATGTGCTCGTTAGAGTCTCCAGCTTTCGGTTGCGATCCGACAACTCCTTCTTCCGCAGGTCCAGCTGTGCGCGCTCAGACGCTAGCCGTGTGCACTCAATCAGCTCGCGGCCCAGCTTCTCGGTTTCGTTCTCCAGCTGCCACAACTTTTCGTTCTCTTGTTGCAGCTGGTTATCGAGGTCGGCACTGGCTAGTGCTTCGTTGGCCTGCTTGAGACGGGCTTCGACGTCCTCAAACTGGCTGTCGAGGATAGCCTTGGCGCCTTCGTCAATGTCGAGACGGTTAATGTCCATTTGCAGAACGTTGATTCTCTTCTCGATGGCGCCCAGTCGTTGCTTCGCAAACACGCGGTTTTGGGTCGTGGTAGCCTTGCGTCCCTCTAGTTCGGTGATGACACCAGTGGCTTGGTCCAGCTCGCGGGCGTTCTCCTTCTGCACGCGATCCAACTCCCGCTTCTTATCGGCCAGGAGCTTCTGGATTCGTTCGTTAAACGCGTGGACCTGGCTGTCTTTCAAGTCACCATCAAAGCCACGGAAACCATGGAGCTCAGCTGCCTGGTGCACCAGCTCGACACGGGTCTGGAGTTGGCGCTCGTATTTATCCTTGTCAGACTGATGCTTGCCTTGCTCGGCCAGCTTCGCAGAGAGGTCCCTTCGGGACTTGTTAAGATCCTGCTGTAGCTGGGCGTACTGAGCCTTATTCTCGTCGGCCTCTTCCTGGAACCTCGACATGCGTTCCTCGTACTGCTCGAGAGCGTCCTGAAGGTAGTCGTCGTCCTCCGGGAGTTCCTCGAGGGTCATCTTCAGATCCGCGATGGCACCTTCGCGGTACTTGAGCTGGTCCTCCTTGAATTTGAGATCATTGACTATGTTCAGAAACCTGTTGGCCTCCTCATGCTTCAGGCGAATTTCCTCCTGCATTTCATCCATCTCGGTAGACAATGCCTCGCACTTTTCTCTGGCTTGCTCGATCTCTTTCTCCAAAGCCATGGACCTCTTCTCGGCACGATCGCCCTTTTCCTTGTTGATTCGGTCTTGCTCCTCGAAAATTTTGAGCTTGGACAGTTCCTCGCCCTGCTTCTTGCGGAGAAGCTTCAGGTTGTCGATAGCCTTGGTGTATCGCATCGCCTCGAAAATCTGGTCGAATTGCTTCTTCAATGCCGCAGGCTCGCTCATGGGCCACAAGGACTCGTCTTGATGGCAGAAGATGACGTAGTCGAGGATTGCTCTCGAGACTCCGAGTTCTCTGGGGATCAGCTCGTCCATCTGGGCGACGCGGGAGGACGTGACCGTTCTCTCGCCATTGTTATTGCAGGCCAAGGAGCCCTCGAGAGATTTGAGTGATCGGGTGGTCTTCTTGACGGTCAGTTGCAGACTGCGGGTTGCTACGTATTTCAGGCCCCCGGTGGAACTGAAGGCGAGCTTGACTTGGGCCAAGACTTCCTTCTCTCCAACCAACTTGGGATCGTGAACGAAGGCGCCACCTTTGCTGTTTGGGGGTTGTTCGCCAGTGGTTGCGTACTTGAGACACTCGATGATTGTTGTCTTGCCAGAGCCGTTGTATCCGACGATGAGCGTCAAGGGGGTATAGAAGGAGATGGTCTCGCGGCTGCCGCCAAAGGAGCGGATGCCCTGCACGGACAGCTTGTCGATCTTGGACATATCGGCGACGCCTCAAGAGGCCAGTCTCAAGCGGGTTTTCGCACAAGTATCGATACGTCGAAGTGTGTATGTAGTTAGGACAGAATGGTTTTACTGGCGCTGGGTTGAGAAGGCCTTTTGTGCTCGGTGAGTTGGTTGCTGCCTCTAGGCTGCCGTTGGAGAGCCTGGACCGTGTCGCGAGTCGGCGCGCTGGTTGACGGATAACACAGTGCTTGACCTGACGGCAAAGATGCGAAACGGCGTGACTTCGCGCTTGTGGGGTCTACAGACCACAAGCCTGCCAGATCAGGCAATCCTCCAAGAAGAAATGGTGACGGCGACGGACTACGTTTGGGCGAAGGAGGGACAAATCGCTGACATTTCTGCAAGGGTGATTCCTCTACTGTTTCAAGCTGTCCATGAAGCAGGTTGTCTTGGTGTTTTCTAAATGATGCCTGATTCCTTTTCTTTTTTTGTCTTCGAGGTTGCTATAGTTCCCAGGTGCAGCTGTTGTGCTGATTACCTCATCCTACCTTATCTTGTGTTATCTCACCTTATCTACGACCTGTACAGACGTACATCCAGATTATCTGCTTTCTTTGGCGTCCAAGATGTTTTTCATTATTCTAGTTGTCCCGTGGTCCTTACCCTGGCATCCTTTGTGTTCGTATCATTCTTTCCGTCGTCCATTATCCGCTGTGTTCAGACATGTTCCTGAATTTCAACATTGTCGTCTACTTTCTCATTACTCCAATTACCCTGGAAGGAGCTGATGCGCTTCTATCTGGGATAATCCTGCGGGAAGCGTGGGCAAGTTTGCGGCAGAATAAGAATATTCAAGGCTAGGACAGGGCGTAAGCGGTGACGGGTGCGTAAGGATTCCCAGCGCCATGCGGGCTCTGCGATGGTCGGGCGGACCCTTCTGCAGCAAAAAAAGACGATCACGGGCACAAGAGACGCTAGTCAGGCGGGCAGATCTGTTGATTCGGGGTCGCGCGGGATGACCCAAGGCACACCACGCTTATTGACTGTCTGTACTCATCTGTGCAAGTTGTCAAACAAGCCTAGTATGGTCACAGTAGGGGGGTTGTCCATGACCATGTGAGCTACTTGGATAATACATTTCATTGGTAAACAACCCTCACCGTTGGACTCGGAGGGCTACTAAGTCTCTTCGTACAGTGGGAAATTGGGTGTGCATCTCTATTCGTAGTTGAGCCGAGCGTGGTGTTTTTTCTTTTTCTCTTTGGGGTTGAGCAGTACCCGTAATGAAAATATGAATGCGCAAGAGGCCAACAGCAATGACGAGACGCCGTCTTTCAAGAAGGTCCAGAACAATCCACTAGAGTATCTTGATGGAGGGGAGCTTGCGCCTGTCGCCCTCACCTACTATACGTACTTGTACATTATTGAGCTGGCGGCTAGGTATCCTTTTTCCCCCCACCAGCAAAGTCTGACAGAGCAACCAGAAGGAAGAATTTGCATTTGCATTCGAATAGTGCGACGGAAGCTTTCCAGTGCTGTTCCCCCTGTGATGGGAGGGAGAGGCGGTCACGGTTGGCCATTGGCTAAGGTACTACAAACTCACCTCTTGCACCTTCCGCATCATTACCCAAGGTAGTTAGTCAACAAGCAGGTGGTTCTCGAGGCCAACTCAGTAACCGAATGCAAAGTGACCCCGAAGTGGACAGGAAATATTACTGTGTAGGAACAGAGTCCAGTTTGACTGCACTGGATTTACGGACCCGAAGAAAACCCAAGACAAACGGCATCAGCCTCGGCAGGGTCTGCGCCTGTGGCATGATGTCCTGCTCGCTTTTTTCGGTACCCGCTTTGTGGCTCCATACCGTCTTGGAGCGCAAGAGTTCCGGGGCATTTGCTCCGGTAGTGGACATGGCGGCTGGCAGCCACAGGGGATCATCGCTGCGCTCAGCCCCAGTGCTTTGGACCTCATCTGTATCTCGCGTCAAATGGGTACTTTCACGGCAGGCAAGGCCAGCTACCAGGTAAGATGAGCAGCCCCGGGTGTCGTCTCCCAACTCTGGACAAGATGACGTTTTTTTGGTCAAGGAAGACAGGCGTGGTAAGCTAGGGGGCCATCATACTGCATATGCGGCTCGAAACCCTCCTTTAGTCTGCGAGATGTTGGGTGGCATGGTGAGACTCGATAACGAACAATGAGAGGTGGGATGACTGCACCGCGGTATCTCAGCAAGATCGAGTACCTACCTAGCGTCTTACTTCCCTGGTACCTGACCTGTCGACCGGCGGGGGCCTTTTCCACATCCAGAGACCCCTCCCCCACCGATGGGGTCAGAATTCCATGTCCCCGGGTGTCAAAATTGCCATATGCTCCATTTCCATTTTGCAAGTTTCCCATCTTTCTTTCCCGCTCAGGTCCCTGAGTCTGGCTGCTGTCCGCCCATTTTACCCTGTGCCTCCAGTGAAGTGTGCCTGGCCAATGCCCATACACAGGTAGTTTTTCTGGTGACGACTTGACTTGTCTCCCTTCCTGCCTTTAGTTTGGCCTTACCTTATTATCTGCTCTTTCGCTCTTTCGAGTCCTCGTCTTTTGATGCTTTCCCTCTTTTCACCTCCCTCTCCATTCTTGGACCCCTTCTCTTATTTTCCTTTTTGTCGCCCTCGCTTCGACTGGAACCAAGTCCCATCACACCCGACCCTCATGAGATGGACGGTCCGCAGTAACCGGGAGTGACGCTATCTTGCCCTGTTTACCCACCCTTACGGCGAGTTTCTCGTTATCGACCTTGCTCCTCCCACAGCCAAGGGAAAGGCTCCCATCAGAGACACTTCCAAGCACAAGACGCTTGCTACTGAGTTGGGCCACGCCAATCGACCCTAGCTTACCTTACCCTAAGGTACTTTCACGGGCACCTTGTCTGAAGTTGAAGTGCCTGGGCTACTCGGCCGGAACAGGCCTATTTCACGCCATATGTTGCTAGTTGCTGCTCCGTACTCGTCCTGCTTTATTGCCGTCGCCCTAACTGTCACTGTCACTGTGTACACTGTCACTGCCGCTGTCGCAGCCGCAACCTACTACCTCTAAGCTACACACCTACCTATACTACTACTCTTCAAGCTTCGCATCGCTCGCCCGCGCCCTCTCCCCCCACGACACCGGGGCCTGGCTACGCTGGCCTTCTTGCCTCGCACTTGGACTATTCGGTCAGGCATGGTTTTCTGGGTTGGTCTGTCTGTACTAGCAGCAATCCAACCTGCCCTTTATTAAAGACCACGAGCCCCCGTCCACTGCAAACTGCACTCGCGGGGAACTACTCTTCGACCACATTACATTGCTGGCGCTCTTCGCTTTCGTCACTCTCGCGACAACCCTTGGCGTCGCTGCCGAAATCTCAACATCTTGATTTCCTCCAAGCCAATAGACTTTGTTGCCAAAGAAACAAGGTGAAAGAAGAGAAGGACGTTTGACAACCAGGTACGGAGTAGTGCATTCGTCAATGCACGCCGCATGATATCGCTCGCGTACCTTTCATCTACCTACCTCGAATCTAGGCGCCTCCGGACTTCCAGTCCTGCTCCCCGATACCTTCACTTTTCCAAGCTGACCCCAGGTCTCTACCCCGAAGGAAGAGACAGTCGCGAAGCAAAACGGACTCGAGTTCGAAGGACTGAGCAGCCATCTCTGTTCGCCCCGAAGCAGTAATATACCGTCAAAACGCGGTGCAGAAGTTGTCGCCATAGCATTTACGATCCACCGGCACGCACTGAAGAATTGGCCAAAGCGAAGACAGACAGACAGCTTGGTGACTACGCTCAGTGCGGCACAGCGCATCGCATCACATCTGGCGCAATATCTCATCGCATTTGTTGCCTTGGTCGGCTTTCTCCATTCCTAACCATACCCTCCCTGCCTAAGTTTAACCACGCAGCGCGACCCAGAGCTGGATTCGCGCCGCCGTGACCACATCCGCTTCGCGGGGGGGCCCCCATTCGACTCCCAGCACAAGGGGAATCGCCAAATGCCTTTGTTAGAAGCCGCTTGTGCCAGCATTGGAACAATCCGGATCCCACGACCAACACCACCATCTGTCGGACCAGAGCAAACATGTCTCACGGACCACCTCAGCCTCCCCAAGCCAATATGTTTGGCTTCGGGCCCCAAGACGCATTTTCTGCCTTTGATGCTGTTCGTCCCGCCCTTTCCCTTTTCTCCTATCGACCCCTCCCAGTACCCCTCCTGGTTCAATCACAGAGCGTGCCTGAACCTCACCTTGTCAAATTTACCCGTCGCGTACTACATCTCACTTGTCAACTCTGCCTCTTCTACACAACTGACCCGGTGGATCCCCCTGGCGCATCACTGTTGACCCAGCCCAGAACCCCTACTTATACCGCTATTACTACACCGCGCTGACGCAATGCAGATGGCCGACGCCGACCCAAACATGATGTCGTCGCTTTTGGACTCGACAATGTATGGGAGCTTTGACGCCATGTCCATGAACGTCGACAATTCGGGCGACGATAACGCAATGTCGACTTTCAACTTTGTCGGCAACACCCCCATGCCTGATGGCTTGGCCGATGACACTCCTTCCATGAACAACAACTATTCGAGCAACGGTGACGACGCGTCGAGCGTTGTCGGAGCCGGGCCTCCGCCCACTGGGGGCTTCAGTTCGCAAGCTTTGCAGCAGGCCGGAAGCACCCTGACCGAGTTCACAAAGAGACGAAACTGGCCCGCCAAAGTCGTTGAGGAGCTCAAGGATTTTCTGCAAATACTCGACGCCAACGGTCGCATACGATACGTTTCGCCGAGTATCCTAAATTTGACCGGCTACAGTTCCGAGGAGATTACCGATACATTTTTGAAGGATCTCGTCCACCCAGACGACGTGGGAGTCTTCGTCGCCGAGTTGAACGAGTCCATTGCGTCGGGAAACCCTTTGCGACTGTTCTTCAGGTTCAAGAAGAAGGATGGAAAATACGCCATTTTCGAGTCGGTAGGCCATGCCCACATTGCCGCCGCCAAATTCGCACCGAATCCCCACAACCAGTCGCCATTCTGCCAGGCCGTCTTCATGATGTCGCGACCGTATCCTACCAAGAACGCCGGACTCTTGGATTCTTTCTTGGAGCACAAGATGGAGAACGAGCGGCTAAGAAGGCGCATTGCGGAGCTTCGTCGGGAGGAAGAGATGGAGAACGAAGAATCGCAAAGACAGTGGCGTCAGAGCCAGGAGGGCAGGTCAGATGTGACACCGTCAGAAACCACCATTACGACGTCGGCACCGAGTGCAATCTCGCGAGGTGGCGATGGCGCAAACGAAAAGTCGTCGGCGCCGAACATTGCCCTCACCCGGGAAGCCTTGGAAGGCGTAGCAGGCAGTCGCCCAGACTCACTAAGAGATAAAATGGCCAGATACGAGGGGGCTTCCCACACCGACACGATTGAGATGTTGACGGGGCTGAGATACATCGAAGGAGAGAGAAGCCGCGGTATCACGACAGGCAACGCAAGTCCGACGTTGATCAAGGGCGACGCCGGAATCGCAATTCCACTCGACCGGGATCCTCGGACAGGCGACAAGAAGAAGAAGCTCAAGACTTCGGAGGAATATGTCTGCACGGACTGCGGTGAGCTTCTGGTGCATGTGCGGCATCGCAGCGGGAAAGGCTAACATTGCACACCAGGCACGTTGGACTCGCCCGAATGGCGAAAAGGCCCGAGTGGTCCGAAGACGCTTTGCAACGCTTGTGGCCTTCGATGGGCCAAGAAGGAGAAGAAGAACCGGCACGGGAACAGTGGCGGCATCAGTAACACGGCAGGGTCATTGGCAGTTGAGCATTCCCACGGGAGTTGATGAATCGGCGCGGCCTGTCTATTTACAAATACCTCCGGAACGGGGCGGCGGTGGCGACTTGGGATCACGGCGTCTTTCGCCGGCGTCGGCGTCGGCGTCAGCGTCTGGAAGAAGGCACAGCGCAGGCTTTGACAACAATGACGAACATACGGCCGTCCGTTTGTTTTCACTTTTCTACAGCAACCGAGATACCTCAACACGGCACTGGGTCAGGGCCATGGGACAAGAAGCGAGAGATGTTTGGACATCAGCTCAAGAGCTAACGAAATGCAAAGCACATTGCTGTCAACCCTTGGTTCAGCCCGCCGAGTCAGGTGGAGATTGGCATCGCGCGGTGATTTACGCCTAGTCCGTCGGGTCTACTGTCTGCTTCAAAGCAACGCGACTGGCGGTCAGGTAGAACCCCGGCCAGCAAAGAGAATTGGTCTGCATGGGCGGCGGGAAAAGTGATATCCTTACGACGGCAAAGTTCCTGGAAGAGGGGCTCTCATCAGTGGCTTGGCCACAAGTCGCGGTCGTGCCCACCACGTTGTGACGCCGTCAGCAGCCGTCGCAGTTGAACGACCGCACACAGTACATGCAACAAGTTTGATCAGCACTTGTGCTGCTCATAGACTCATCGCGCGCAATGTGCAGACTGGTTCCTGAAACACTTCATCTACAGACGGAAGCTCTGAAGGCAGCTGGACACACCCCAAACTTGCATCCACGACAAAACAAGCCATCCCAGTACGGGAGTCGTGATTGGGCGGGCGGCCACGCAGCGGCGGGTGCGACCTGTGTGTTGATCAAGGATGGGGCTGTGGGACTTTATCCTTCGTTGCACAGGCACATCAGACGTCGTGGAGGGGTCAATCATGACTGGGTTGACTTCGTATACGCAGTACCTCCCGCCCCTCCGGATACAGCCAGGATGGAGATATCCAGCAGAGCAGAGCAGAGCAGGATGTCGGCAAAGTATCACCATGGGACTAAGAGGTGCTGAGTTATGGTCAGAACTCAAGCCCAGTCTGTGTAAGCGGCGCAACTGCGTCACTCTGGCCCGCGAATCATCGAGAAGCGCTATGAATACCGATTGTAGAATGCACAGGGTACTCAACTACTGTGCCTTTGCGTTGACACCGCGTTCTTATTTGTGTCTCCCAAGCCCGAGGCCCCTGACAGCAGATGCCGAGCTGTAGCTGTGGGGAACAAGGTACGCAGAATGGCCATCGTCATTGGTTCATCTCTCACATGGTGCTTGTTTGGCTGCATGGCCAGCTCAGGATGCCCTGAGACAGGCCATCACTGATTGCCCGCCAGCGGAAGCGGAGACGCGGGCTCAGCCTTCGCATCTACAAAGAGCTGTCTCTGGACACGGATCTTGTGAGTCGCTCTTGACCGTCTTCTTCTCTCTCCTGCAACAACTTTTTTTCTGTTTCACGTTTTACCACATTCCGCATACGAGACAGCTTTTTCCAGCATGGACAAGCTCATCAACGTCGCGCAGCAGAAGGCGCAGGAGTACCTCAACAAGGATGACGAGGACAAGCCCCAGCAGCAACAGCAGCAGCAGAGCTACGGTGCGTGAGAGCTACCTACCTACCCCGCCATCTACCTACAGTACCTACCTAGGTCTTGGGCATGTGAGTACCTAGGTACTTAAGGTGCGCAAGCTATGGAGTATTTAGGTCGGCACTACAAGTATATGCGCTGCGCATCGTAGCGTCTACCTGCGCATCAGTTACGACACAGTGCCCTATAGAAACAATCCCCTAATCACCTTACCCCGCGGCCCCTCCTCGCTAGAAAAGCTTGGTTGCTGACGAGCATCGCATCATCGTTCGTGATGCAGGCCAGCAGCATCTCCCCCCTGGCGATAGTAAGTTTTCTGCCCGTCCCTTGAGTTTCTCCGATTTCCCTTTTTCATTTCACCATTGCTTTTTGGCTTTTCGCATTTGCTTCTGCACCATTATTCGCATGTTCCCGTTCATAGGTACCCATATCTTCCTCCATCCCGCAACTGGAGAGTTTCGGCGAGATGGCAGATCTGAGGAACAAAAGGCTTGGTTGGAGCGGAGGTGGTTAGTTCGGAAAGTTAATTCCACCCTTCACCTCCTCCATCACCTTCTTCCTCGCAGCCCCTCGTCCCAACTCGATGACTAGTTGATTTGCGATATCAAAATGAACTGGGGGGAGGAAACCCATAACATGGGAAAGGAGTGGAAAAGGTGGATGAAGGAAAAGTGTATATCCAGCTAACGAGGGGGTGTGTCCCGTTCCCCGTATGAACAGAAGCCCACGGTGGAAACTATCCCGCCGGAGGGGGCTTCTTCCGCGACGACGACGATGACGATTACAAGCACGCAGCCAGCGAGGCCTCGCGCCGCGCGGGTAGCAGCGGGGATTCGGACCTGTTTTCGAGCGTGCTGGCTGCCCTGACGCAGAAGAAGGCGCAGTTGAAGGCGGAGGATATTGATGAAGATGGTACGCCTTTTTTCCTCTCGTCGATCCCGCTTACATCTTTTTGGGGGGAAACGAGGGTGCACATGAACCTGGGCATCTATTTCGTCACAGCGAAGAGAGGCCTCTTTTTGGGGGGGTAGACGACATGGTGGTGATGGCGTCGCATGGAGATTATCTGGGCTCATTTGACGAAACTGACTAACGACACGCAGACGCCGTCAAAAAACACAAGAAATTCTTTGGCGACGACGACGATGACGAAAAGGCAGACGAAAAGGGCCTCGGTACCGCGGCCGCCATACAGGCGCTCAAGATGTTCTCGAGCGGCGACACGGGCGGCCAGAAACAGAGCCAGGGCGGATTTGCCGGACTTGCCATGGCCGAGGCCAGTCGGGTGAGTCTCTTCCTTCACATCGTCTTCTCCCTTTCTCTCTGCCAAACACTGCTTTTCGTTATCGGGGGTGCGAAAAGGCCTCATGTGGACTATATGGAGGCGCTGAGCATTCCCGGAGAAGAAAATGAACGAAGGGAGGGGGTTTGAGACGCAGCATGTGTATCGCGCTGACGCTGCCCGCAGCTGTTCGACCAACGCCAGTCACAAGGCAAGGTCGCCGATGGCGCGAGCAAGGAGTCGGCCATCCAGCAGGCTGGCGAGATGGCGCTCAAGATGTACTTCAAGAGCCAGGGCGAGCAGCAGGGCGGATTCATGGGCCTCGCGAGCAAGTTCCTCAAGTAGGATTTGCGCCGCGGTGCGAGTTGCTAAATGCTGCATATAGTTTTTGGACTATGCAACGGTTGATACGACACCGAGAGGTTGTCACGTGACTTTAAACGGCTGCAAATTGAAATACATCATTGAACAAGCATATTGCCAAAAGAATTTGTTAAATCAGAAGGACGCGGATGTTCTCAGATATTCTTCTTCGCCTCAAGACCGCCGTTCTTGGCCATCTCAATAACATCAACCCACCCCTCGGGCCGTCTGCGGCCTTCCTTGTGGAGGTAGGTCTCGGCCTCCTTGGCCCAGCCGAGCAGCTGCTCCTCGCAACCCCACTCGCCCATGGCCATGAGCCCGATGGGGATCTTGCCGCGGCCCTCAACGGGGTCGGCGTAGCCCACGGGCGCCGAAACGGCAGGACACCCACTGACGTTGGCTATGTAAACGTACCCCATGTTGGCAATGGTCCGGTTCGCGTCCGAGACGCCGTAGGCCTCGTCGGCGGGATTTCGCACCCAGCCGGGCAGCGGGGTCGTCGGGGTGACGAAGAGCAGACCCGGATACTGCTCAAACAGGTGGGCGAGATGCTTCATGAGCACGTCGCGCAGCTGCGCGTACTTGAGGAGGTCGGCGGCCGGGGTCTGCGTGCCGACGGACATGGTGATTGCGTTGACGTGGTTGATGATGGACTGCCAGTTGTTGGGGTCCGGAGTGCGCTGGTGGGCGTTGTCCTGCATCTCGGTGATGCACGAGGCGGAGTGCATGAGCTGGATTTCGCGGAGGAACGGGAGCTTGACGTTGATTACCTCGTAACCGAGCGTCTTGAAGTGGTCGACGGCGCGGCGGCAGACGTTGGCCACGGGGGTTTCGGCGCGCGACCACCAGGACTCGTCGATGGCAATGATCTTTTTGGCCGAAGAAGGGGGAGGTACGGAAGGGGTGTAGACGCCCTGAATGGGGTCGTCGGGGTTCGGGCGAGACATCAGACGGTAGGCGAGTGTAAGGTCTGTGACGGTGGCGGCGAGGGGTCCGACGACGCAGACCGACGAGTTCATGGTGCAGGTGCGGTGGTGGGATGGCTTGAGGCCGTAGACGCCGTTGAAGGAGCTCGGAATGCGGACGGAGCCGCCGGCGTCGGTGCCGATGGAGATGGGCACTATGCCGGCGCCGAGAGCGGAACCGCCGCCAGAAGAGGAACCGCCGGGATAGTAGGACTTGTTGTACCAGTTGGTGGGTGTTCCCCAGCGAGGCTATGGTTGTTAGCAGCGGGCTTTTGCGAAACGAACACGTACCACCTACGTTGCAGCCGTTGGTATCTACGTGACATCAGCAGGGCTCCTTCTTGGAGAGGTGCAGAAGGGACTTACCACCGCCCAGTTCGTGCATGGCGTTCTTTCCGACGACAATGGCCCCAGCTGCTTCGAGCTGCTTTATGGGCCACCAGGTCTCCTCAGCAGGCTTGAACCACGGTAGATCCGGTCGGTATTGCATGCCATTGTGGCTCACGTAGCCCTTGACGTCGATGTCGTCTTTGACGCCGATGGGCACACCGTCCAAAGGTCCCAGGGGCTCACCGCGGCGCCATCTCTCGGTAGAAGCGCGAGCAGCGTCGAGAGCGAGGTCCTCGCGGCCGTGAGAGGCGACCCAGGCGTTGGCATAGGGACCTGTCTGGGGCGGCGGGTGACCCTCGGCACGGCGGATCAGAGGCATGAGAGACTGGACGACATCGAGAGGCGTCACGGTCCCAGACTTGTAGAGAGCATGGTAGTCTGTGCTGGAGAGATAACGACCCGGTTGGTCTTGCGGTGCCGGGGTCGCGAGCTCCTCAGAAAGCGGGATTGGTTCCGGATGAGAGCCCGTCTCTGAGAGCACTAGCACGTCAGGCTGGTATCGTTAGTGAACGGGAGCTGTGGAAGAGTGCTTCGGATGTGACGGACCTGGAAGCGATATCTGTAGTCCGACAAGCCAGGAAGGTCTCGGATCGAGCCGAACTTGGCATTGCGCCAGAAGAATCTCTGCACGGTAGCAGAACTTGCAACCCTGTGGTCGTGATACTGTGAGCTAGTTGGTCGAGTGAGGTGGCGATCGATGAACTCACAAGGTCGAACCAGCTATCAAAGGCCAACCACGAAGGACCGGGTTCTGGTCTTCCTTTTCGGTCTCAGCATGGACCTGCAAAGGTGCTTCACGAGCACCGGGGTAGTTGGCGTATCTTCGGTTCGGAGCCATGATGCTGTTCCTGATGCCGGACTGTCGTGGAGCGGCGGTCAAGTACAGGTGGGTACAAACAAGGCGTCTGCTGGCTGTTTGTCTCGTTTGAAGTACCTAGCCGATTCACTGGCGTAATTTGCGCTCTCGTAAAGACACGGTAAGTGCAATGGAAGCTTGTTGAAGAGTCCGTAGACAAAGAAGAAGTCCCAACTAGGAAAATGGCATTCAATGACTTGGGGAAGATGTTGGGGTGTCGTTCTCCTCAGTAGCTTTTAGAGTTCAGGAGAGCGTGGAGCTCGTCTCCCTTTGTCGCAGTATAAGTGTTTCTTCTTCTGATTCACTAGCGGGACGGACACGGACTGAACGGGTGTCGCAGCGTCGCCGTGTCGCAGTATCGAGATTGGAGACTTTTTTATGCTCTAGGGTAAGAGGTCGGGCGGGATGAAACGAAACAACCACGAGCGCCTGAGCAATGGAGGTGGGCTGAAATGGCTGAATTCAGTTGAGGTAAAGGTGAAGTAGGTACGGATAGCCAATCTCGGGAAGCTTCCTCACCTCAGGTAAGCTGCCTTACTGTACCCTATCCTCTACCCTCACGTATGGGGCTATATCTGTGTCATCAACCACACACCTCACAAGATGCCTGGGTAGGTCCACGGGTATTGTACACAAGCCTTCCAGCACACAGCAGTCAGCACGGAACGGACCAACAGCAGCCTGAGTGAGTTCAGGAGCTGAAAACACTGAGGCACTGGAGCTTGGAGCTTGGAGCTTGGGCTGGTCCCTGGCAGCTAAAGGACCCATTTTTCAGCAGCTTGAACGACCCGAGGTCGCCGCGATTACCCAGATAGTCCTGGTGCCCGGCGGTACAGGGATGTGGGAAAAAGGCAAGGAGAGAGGAAAATGCCACTGCGACTTCATGCCTCGGCACGTCGTGATGCGATATGCGGCATCCGCTGCTTCTGCTTGCCGAGTTGCTGCTTGTCACGTGCCAGCAGACACACACACTTACTTTTGTGTTTTGCACAAGCTGGTAGCCAATTGAATTGACGTGGCTGGATCTGTGCAGTATCAGGACATCCAATGAATGACGCAGACAGCGGAGGGGAGTAATATCCGCCAGCAGTGCCGTGGTCGCTACCCTGTACCATCGCCGAATTGACAAGCTTGTGAGTTGAATCCTTATGAAAAAGGTAAGAGTCTGAAGGTAATTAACGCATCTTCTCAAGCATATTGCTATCCAAGCCGACTTTGACGCCTGGCTGATGAAGCTACGAATGCGCAACATGCTCGAGCTGCTTAAGTAATTAGCCGTTATCGAGAATGAGATAAGACAGGAGTGTCTGACCGTCCCGCTCCAGTGCCCGCAGCCCGGCCGAGCACGGGCATCACGCGACCTCGACAACCCTGGCGCTAGGCGGTCTGCCACTACCCGCCAGCCGCCAGCCGATCCAGTCCCTCGGGCCATACGTACCTGCCTGCCTATATTATACCTTGCCTGCTAGGTAAGGTACCTTGGGTACTGCAGTTAATAGGTAGTTAGGCACGGAGTGGATAGCTAGACTGCATATTCCGTACCTTCAAGAACACGACCGTGTATAGCTAGCCTGGGGGTGAAAGCTGGAGATGAAAGAATCTAAAATGCACCTCGGAAAAATGATGAGATGTTCGTTACGTCGCTCGATTGATTCCCAGGACCACCCTCATGCGTGGATCAGCAGCGAGCGCTGGATGCAATGCGATGCTGTTGCCGCGCCAATCCAGGATCCCCCATGGTCCCTGAATCCCACGATGTCCCAGCTCGCGGGCGCGCTAACAGCGACACCATTTGGGGGATGTTTTGTCACATTTACCCCGCCATCCCACCGCGCGCCTGGACCAACCACAAGATACAGCAAGACGTTCAGGCTAAGGTAGCTTAGCTAAGATAGCAGGAGAAAGCTTGGCGGGAAGAGCATTCTTGAAGAACTGTCGGGAAGAAATCCGGTTGAAGAAACATTTCTTTTTACGTGGCATCGCATGTCACCACTTTCAGCACACATATTCTTAGAGTGACGCAATTGAGTCAATACCATTGGATGCTCTATCTCTACACACGGCCGAGCTGTCCCTTGGGATGCAGCTTATTCCAGGCCAGACATGGTGTCCATGTCCCTCTCCGTCGCTTGAACCAAACGCCATCCCAAACCAGAGGTCCCTCCAAACGCAACCCTCTCTGCCATGAGCTGGGGTTGAGGTCGAGATCCCTTCTGAAGTCTGTCCCAGCCGTTTCCATACCTAAGCGAGCGATGGCCCCTTGCTTTTTCCTAAGGGGGATGTTGTGTCGTGACAGAGAAAGGAAAGAAAGGAAATCCATGCCAAAAACGCCATGCCCAAGTCCGAAAAGCCATAAAGGACCTCCTCATAGAAAGAAACCCTCTTCTTTTTTTGCGCATCTGCCCATGCTGACCGAGACTTCGTGTGAATGCTGTTTCCTCATAATCGTGGGGTAGAAGCGTGAAAGTGATTGATGTAAAAAGTGCCCAAGCCTGTGAAAGGGCATTGGCAATGTCGTGAAGAGAGGCATTGCACTTCAGTGTTGCGGTGTTTGTTTGGTGGGGTAATGCGGTGAACATGATGATGCGATTGTGATTCGTCGCTGGTCCTTCTTGATTGGTCGAAAGTGCTTCGAACAGCTTCAAGCCATACATCTTGGTTTCGGTGGTTTGGTGGTTGCAGCTGGCTGTTGAAAATCAAGCTATGTCTCATCGGAAAGAAACCAAGAACAGCTGTCTCAACAGAGCCACGAAATCAATCAGCATGGCCGTGTTGAAACGTGTTCGCTTCCAGCCAGTTCAGCAAGGTATTGAGCGATGGCAGACAATTAATTAGCGCTTGGTGGCCATGTTGTTGAGGCGCAGAACCCTAGTCCGAAACCACAACACGAAGCTGGTCCAGGCACTCTGAGTCTTGCGCTTGGCCGTCAGGGAGCGACGGGGACCCTCGAAAGTGCCCTCGTCAGCCACGGGAGCCTCACCCTCGTCAGTGTTCTCATAGTTACGGCTGGCGAAGCCCAGCTCTCCCATGGCGAGCTTCTCTGCATCGGGCGCGGTCTTCTTGCGACTAACCGAGGGGCGGATGAGATCGCTGGAGCTGTTGCGGGCGCTGTGGGCGCTGTTGCTGAAGCTCTTCTTGCGAGACGAAGACTTCTGGTTCTGGTGCTCCTGGTACAGGCGCTGCTGCTCCTTCATGATGCGCTCGGCGTCCTTGGTGTTGGCGCGCTCTCTCTTGCGCATGTCCTCCCTGGCTCTCTTGGCCTCCTTGGCTGTCTCCTTCTCCTCCCAGCGACGTCGCTCCTCTCGGATGCGCTCCTGGTGGTAGTAAGAGTCGATCTCGGAGCGAGAACGCAGGCGGAAGCCCTCGAGGGAGGTGCGGAGGGGAGACATGGCGGTCACAGACGTGGAAGGTGACGCTGTTGATAACGGCGAGGTGATAGGCACGGTGCTGGGGGCGATGGCAGCAGACTCGGACTTTCTACCGGGAATGTTGATGTCGGAATGGCTCGAAACGTCCACAAGTCGCGACGAGGTAGCGTTCGAATTGGTCCTGGTGGTGTTGAGTCGCAGTGACGGAGGGCCGGTGGTATGGATATCGGATAACGAAGAGGTACGGCTAGCTAAGGATGGTCGCCTGGGATAAGATGTGGGATTGGTGACGATGGTGTTGGTAGACGGCGTCGGATGATAGCTGGGACGGTGAGCGTGGTACTGCTGTTCCAAGAGGTCGTCGTCGTCCTCGGTTATTGTGGGAGAGTAATCTCGGGGACCGGACGAAGGGTTGACGGCGACTGATGCCGATGCAGATGCAGAAGCGGAAGCCTGGTCGAAGCTGGTAAAAGAATTGGCGTACGACAATGGAGGCGTCAAAGTGCGTGGCGTCTGCTGAAAAGGATGAACGAAGCTGCCGTTTCGGTGGCCGTGTCCGCTACCGCTCGTTGCTATACTGATATGGGAGGTGCCACTGGTCGACCTTGCGTGGGAAAACTTGCTCCTTCCGTTTGAGTTGAGTTCGGTAGCCGAGATGCTGAAGCTGACGTCCCTTCCCCCGAAAGAGCCCTCTCTTTCTCTCCCCAGACTTCCACTGTAGTTGCCAAATGATGGCTGCTCATCCCAGCTGCGATCCAGATCCAACGAGTTCTTTTCCGAGTGGGATAGTTTCTTGAGTATCGGCTTGACTTTTGTCTTGCTGCGCGACTTGGACAACTTGCCCGGGACTGACCCCGTCAAGTCTGTATACGACGCCATCGCGATGACTTTGGTTTTTTCCCCGTTCTATTGCTCTTTCCTATTGTCTCTTCCTGTTTGCTGTGGACGCCGCGACCTCTCTCTTCGACTTTTCCAGGCGGCTGCTGTCGAGCCTGACAACCCCTTCGTCCAGTTGATGGATTGGCGATGGCGTGCTGCCAAACCTGAAAAGCTCTTCTACCATGCAAGCAGGGCGGCGAACCGCTGCCCCAGTCCTTGGAGACGCCTCTCTCTTACTGCGACACTCGATCCCGGATGCGTCTCATCAATCGGCAAGCGTGGCTGGCGAAAGAAAATAGTGACGAGAGAAGCGGCTGCGGCAATGAAGGGCGGCAGCAATGTGTCGGTGCCAGAGACTTGACGTGTCTGCGGTGGTGACGGTGAGCACGGGTTTAAATCCACAGGCACCAAGACGCGTCGGTCATATCATTCAACATACGGTGAAGGTTGACCCCAGCCGGGAGGGGGGAGCGAGATGAGCGGCGCCGGGGGGTTATCTAATGGGCGAGATGAAGGGTGGGAGCGACAGGCTGACGCAGCGGAATGGGCGGAGTCCCAAGGCGGATGGGATGGATGATGGGATGGGACGGCCCAGGATTGGGGATGGAGGGATCGATGGATCGATAGCGAGAGGGGAGAGACTGTGTGGCTGTCGTCTCGGCCTGCCTCACCTTTCGCTTGCAGCAAATCACTGAAGTTCCCCCAAGGGAAATGAATCAGTCTCTGCAAGCCAGGTCGGCTCAACCCTACGCAGCGAAAGATGCCAGCAAGGAACGCGTTCTGTTCCGGCGTCGATGTCGACGTCAGCGTCGCCGCTTCTCTCTTGTTGACGTTTTGCCTGCGTGTGGAGTGGCAGTGTGCCCGGCGACGGCGACGGCAACGAAACCACGACGACCCTCAGCGGAGTAAAGAACAAGCTGAGGGGATGGGTGGGCGGGGGGAAGCAAAGGGAAAACGAGAACGGGGAAACGAGACACACAAGACTGCTCGGTATGAATACAACCTGCCGCGTACAGCCATCCGACGACCGACCCCAGCCAAAGCAGGGCCAGAGCCAAAGCCAAAGCCTGTCTGGAGGAGCAAGCAAGCAGGCAGGCGAGCAAGCGAGCACCGACACCAGCACCAGCCAGCCAGCGTTCCGCATCGGCAGCAGGCCAGAGTCACCGCAGCAAGCCCAGCCCACCGCCAGAGTGCGCCGGCTGTCCGCAACCCGCTTGGCTACGCCTGATTCAGCCTCATTCCTTTCTCAACTGGCCCGGAGCACGTGGGGGGATTCGCCAAACCAAGAAAGGCACCCGGAGAAGGATCAGAAGGCAACCGGCCGACCGAGCAATAACAAGACGAGACTTTTACAGAGAAAGGAGGGGTCACCCTTCTAGAGCAGAAGCAATGGTGTGGCGCCTTTGGAACCCTTTGGACGCTGGCTTTAAGGTTGCGCGCTCTCAGAACAAGCCCAGACGGATTCTTGTTCCAGGGTTGGTTCCGGCGCGTCTGGGCCAAGGACCGGCTATCGGCTGGCGTTTTTCTTTTCCCCCTCCCCTTCATCCTCCAGTTGATCGCCTTAGCTCTTGCTATGCGATTGCCCGGTCTCACACTCTGTCGGCTGTCTGGGTTGGGGTTTTGTTTACACTGCAATTGTGTTTGTTGATGTTGCGGCTTTTTCCCAAGGGTCATCCTCCCGAGCGGGCGTCACCCATGAAGAGAGAAAAGGCGGGATCCATGGGCCTCAGGCGACCGAATGAGGTGCCTCAAAATCCATGGATGGAGATTGGAGATTCTCGAAACTAATGAAAATAATTTTGGGTCCGGCCTGGGGTTCTGCGGAGTTGGACAGACGGGGAGCTCGACCGCCTGCCGATGGCAAAAGAGCAGGTTGCTGAGGGCAAGAAGCACCATGATTTCGCATTGGCTGTGGCAGTGACACGGGCTGCCTCTGCTGCGAACCGACTGCGAACACATACGCATCGCGCATCCGCATACTTGTACCGCCCAGTGCTGTCGACGATAACGTGACTTGCATACACAAAACGGGGTTGGTCGACCAGCTGTGGTCACCCGTCCCCTTATCCCAATGCGCACATGCACGCCGCACAAACGCAATAGGTCCCGTTTGCCAATCCTACGTTGCGCCAGCCAAGAGGTCGAAGCGACGGGAGGGGAAAACGGTCAGATGTTGATGGCAGGAGATGGGACGGACACTGCTGTGCTGAGCTGCCCTGCGGGAAGAAGAGCGTTAAGGAAGCCGCCTTGTGTGTGGGCTTCCTGCACACACAGGCACAACCTTACACGAAGCAAAGAAACAAGAGATGGTTGGCAGGTCACTGTCAGCTCGGTCTGCTATATGATGTGTACTGCTTCGGAAGAGTATCACCTAAACATCTCAACAAGCTTGCCAGCTGATGACTTGCGTTCTCGTAGGCTTGGCAAGTGGCGAAGCCAACGAAGCCATACGGATTTCACCAGTCATGGCTTCTAAGACGACTGTTTGCGGATGGAATACGAAGCACGCAATGGGAGCTGGAAGAGAAGAGATTTTGGAGGACAGAGATGGAAGCCGACGTTCTCGAATTGAAACCGCGCGCGGTGACCCCAGCAGCCGGCGCCATCCCCGGCCCCGTCCCCCAGCCACCCTATCCTCGTCTTGTCCACTCATCGTCCGTCTGCGGCGAGGACCCCCTCCCCCCAGTCATGTTCACAGTTCGAGGCATGTCAAACCCTTGCGAATGAAAATGACGGTCAAGACCTCAGGAGTCTAGACGACTCGAGCCGAGACGAGGAATAGGATCACCATCTGTTTCCGCTGGGAGCAAATCAAGCTGACCATGGACCAACATGATCCATCACTCGTAAACGCCCAAAGATCCAGACGTCAATCTCAAGTGAAGCAAACTTCCGGCCCGAATCCCAGGCTCACGCACCCCTACACCATGCTGCGTCCATCCAACACCATGCTTCCTTTCTCCCCCAATCACCATGTTCGAATGTTTCATTCAATCAGGAAGAAGCTTGTCTTTGACACCTGTACGGATAGATTATGTGAGAACTCGGGCGTCTGTCTATTTTGCTCGCTCTTAGGACAGATATTCATTGGATACGCCTCTTACGGCCTTCCCCCAATTTCGCCGAGTCGATGCGAAGAATGCTTCGTGTAGGCTTGAACTTTACCATGGCTATCCAGGTAACATTGGTCTTTGATTGAACAGATCGTTCGACGACTCGCAGCCCTTTATTCGGGCCAACAAGTATGTACATAGTTATTGGCCGCTGCCGCTGCCGCTGCCGCTGCCGCCGCCGCCGCCGCCACCACAACCACAATCACAACCACCAAATCCTGCTTTGCTACCCACCTCGTCATTCCCCTTCACAGGCCAAACTCCCCCGCACCTTGCCAGCTCCGCAGTCTCACGAATCAACTTTCACTGACAATGGGGGAGGTGACTGGAGAGCCCAGCCTGGCGCAGCAATGCACAGGACCTACCAGAACCCTTCTCCGCCACCTGACTGGTCTCTTCAAGCCGCCACCAGTACGCCTTGCAGAATCACAGCGGATCCTCCAAGGAACTGCACATAAGAATTGCGCCGTGGCTCGCCCGACCGCTACATCTTGTCTGTACTCGGATTCGGCTTCGGCTTCAAAATCTGGCCAGTCCATGGACGACTTCGTTGTCGACTTTCCTTGAGTTCGTATCGCCTTCACACATACGCACTTCAAAACAAGACAGTGCCTGGGCACGAACACCTGCAAATCATTCTAGTCACCACCGGACGAGGCACCGCACATGGCTTGCAACTCGAACCTCTCTTCCAAGCAGCTATCCGCTCAACATGCAGACCCACTTTCTTTCGACCCCAGTCGTCCTCCCCGAACTCATGCCCATTCAAACTCAATCTCAAGTTGCATCTTGAAGCGTGTTCCGACCATTGCACAGATGTTGGCATCAGCCTCACGAGACAAGCCACCCGGAACTGGCCACTTCCAGAGTCTCGGAGTCCAAGTACCAACCTCCAGTATGCATGCAGACTGTAGCATACGAGGGCGCGTTAGGGAGAACGTCTGATCCAATATTGCTATGCCTCGGAGCGAACAAGGTAGGTGACACTGACGACGTAGACCTTGTTGCGTACTCGTCCTGCGTCCTGCGTCCTGCGGTGATAGGCACTACCAAGCAGCCAAGAACGCCCAGCAAGCAGCCATCATTATTCATCTCAGTCCAACTGTTGGGGGGCTGCTGTTGTGCCACCCTCCTTTCCTCCTCGCTGCAATGCTGTTGACCCTCCACGTCGGTGAACTGGTTCAATCTATTCGCACATCATACGGGCACTCTTGCCTCATACACATATGCACAAGCAGAAAGCCAGAAATAGATGACAGCTCCGGCCCAGACTCTCGCAAGCCAGCCTTGTTGATATTTTAGCTTGGTTTTTATCCTCCCGTTTTGGGCGGTCAGAGCTCGCGCGGTTTGGCAAGAAAGTTTGGGGGAAGGACATTCTTTTCAGCGTCTGTGGGCTTCTCTATTCCTGACATCCGTGAGATCAGATCAAACGATGTTTGACATTCGAGTAACGGTGGTTCGAGACTTGGGCGGCCGTGGACGGTCATCCGCAAAGACAAAAACAAGAGGGTAAAAACGGGCATGCCCGCAAGCTTTACCCCAGACTCGCGCATCGTGGCTTCATTCTGGGCTCTGCTTTCTGCCATGCAGTCATGGCTCGGTCAGAGGAGAGAAATGGAACGAGCGTCGTGGGCTGCAGCTGGACATCCTGATCGCCCTTTTTGCTGTTCAACGGTTTCCTGTGCGTGTGTCTTTTTTCCCCCCTGGACCGAAGTCGTCGAGCACAACGCTTATTGTGTGCAACTGACTTGCTTCCAGGAAGCATTCCACTCTGCTCCGCGAGCCAACCGCAACAATCTGTGGCTCGTCTCAACTATAATTTTTCTGGTCAAATGCCAGTTCTTAGTTGAGGTATTATCATGGGAACGACATTTTGTCGCCGTCAAGTGTCCAGGTCTCCAGGGTGTATCCTGTGTCTCCGTCGTCTCTTCGACTTGAAATCAGTTGGTAGCCGCTGAGGCCATCGTCTGCCTCGTGTATGTTGAGTTTGCGACAAACCACTTTTCATCATCCGGGCCCGGGTATGATTGCCCGGGGAGTCTCACCCAAAGCGGCAACCGTTCATCATCTCGCCCAGAGCTTGGGCCCCCGCCTGCCAACTCCGCCTATTCTGGCACTTACCTGACGCAAGTACTTTTCGTCGGTTGTCTGCTGCATAGACATGGACGCTTACAGGTCTGAAGAGCAGAAAGTACGGGCTTCGACACATTCCTCGTGTCAAGCTACAGCACCTCATGTCGAAGGGATCAATGAGCGTCCTGGGCTAGTATGGAAACAACACGTTTCAGCCCTAGAGTGATCTGAAATGGCATAATGTGCTATGCAAACAACCGTGGGCAACAATGGGCCACGCGTAGAGCGATCCCACTCGGATTGGGCATGAGTGTACTCCGTGTGGTCAGCGTGCTTCGAAAGAGCTTACTACCTATCCAGCACGAGTACTTCAGGATATCAATGTGAAATCCAAGACGGACCTAATACTGCGCATACTGTAGATCTAGAGAGTAGAGTGTGTTCTAAGCAGGCAACTAGACACCTACCTGAATCATCTGGGGCCGAACACAGCGTGAGAACCATTAATTATTAATTATTCAATACACACCATCTGCAGAAAGTTGTCACGTTAAAGGCGCAGTGGTGCTCAAGATGGGAAACGTCATTTTCTCCGGCTGAGCCGTTTCAAAGCGCCATTTCATCATCGGGGTTTCACTTGACCAGGTACTAAGGCAGTATATGATCTCTGTCTATACGTCCTGTCACGGGTTTGCTCAGTACCTAAACAATACACATGAAACGTTAAGACCACCCTTACAGGTGAGCCTGGTATGACGATGAGCGGTGATTGTAAAGCAAACATAATAGTTTTTCTCTCGCACAAAGCCCTTGCAATAAAAGCCATGTTATTCGAATAAAATCATGTGGCTCTGCTCGAGATCCGCTAATTCGGCAACAGTGCCCAAACCGGCTGTCTCATGTTATCATCCAAAGTGCTGATCGATAGCAGCGTTCACTGACGAGGGTTTGTTCATGTTGCAGAACATGTTCAGTTCGAGGAACTCGTTCATCCAGGGATTGTATGTTGTGAGGAACTCATTCATCGTGTGAAGAACAGCTTGCTCATTGCGCAGAACTCGCTCGTCATGGGTGAGTATGTGCTTCTTCAAGCAGTATGCGTTCGTTGCCACTCCAACGAACGACCTATGTACTTCAATTCTCAGAAAGACCAAAATTTTCGGATAGGTAGTTGAAAAGAGAAATCGTGGGCCTCAAGCTCGCAATAACACTGTTGTAAGGCCACATCAGCGACGTAGACTCTGCCAACAACGAAATGACTGCAGTTTACTTGGAAACAGATACAAGAGCCACTTTGAAGCCACGCCAACGACGTGTGGCGGCCACGCTTCTCGAAGAAATGCGTGATATTCGTGTGCAACCAGACTCCTTCCTACCGTACCCGAGGACTCAGCGACATTCCACCACTTGGCTCACGACGTGGGGGAGGTCTCGCACCGGTGCATTCCAATCTCTGACTTCGATCTTGGGCCCTTGGGTGCACTGCACCGTTCGATTCCTATCCCCGACCTCCGCTGAAGAATGGCGCGTCCAGTCGCCAGTTGCTTGCCGGGTGGGGGGGGCACTGACATCCCTTCGTTTATCTCGAGGAGCGAAGGAGACAGTCATGTGCTTGCGGGGAAAAGGGCCATGAAGCAGGATGGGAAAACGCGGGGTGCGTGGTAATTATGCGCGCGCGAGTCTCGGCTGGCCGATACTAGCAGAATCTGGCCGCGGTCACCAGCCCC
>QAPG01000057.1:589470-650810 GCA_004366825.1 Colletotrichum spinosum | reverse complement strand
CCCTTCTTTTATCTTTTTTAGATTCCCCGTCAGAGGAGGGTTTGCTTACCCTTCATGATGGCCACGGACGACTTGGCGAAGAGCTTACGGGTTGCGTCGGTACTGGCGGCGCTGGCAAAGTTGGGGTTCTGAGAGTAGGTCCATCCGCCGATGCTCAGCATGACTTTCAAGCGCCTGTTTGCCTTTTTCTGGAGGAACAGCTGCTTCACCGAGCCATAGGCGTTGTTCCCAACGTCGTTCCAGGCTTCTTGCGTGTCAGCACGGGTGAAAGGGGGAGTTCTCGCGGAGGAATGGCCTACAGTCTCCTGGGTAGTGCAGCTGCGTGTCCGAGTAGGCATCGGTAGTGTACCTGTCAGATGAAAATCAGCAGATAATCTCGAAAAGAAATGAGCTGGAGCCTGTTGTGCCACTTACACTTCTCCAGAGTCCCTAACGTTCATGAACGCGTAGAGCACATTCGTGAGCTGTGACCCTGGAAGATTGTAGGCGTGATACTGTCTGCTATAGACACCCCTGACGGGCCTTTAGTCTCTTATATCAACCCGATGTCGATGGATTGCTCACCAGTTGACAAAGTAAACAGCATTCGTGTAGCCCGCAAGACCGCGCTTCGTCACGTCGGTTGTTGAAGCTGCCAAAGCTGCCGCGGGAAGAGCTGGAGCGGTCATGTTGTCTACTGCAGGCAGGGTAGCGTTGATGGGATAAGCTGTTGTGGGATGAATCGATGCAAAACAGGCGGCGATGGCTATACCAACGCAGGAGAACCTCATTTTGGGCAAAGATTTATCGTGGTATAAGTAGTTTACTCGGCGTAGGTATGCCTGTACGTGATGGTGTGGACGTTGCTGCGACAGAAATATCTGCACTCTAGTTTCACATCAAGTGATCTTTTATGGCACCTCATCAGGTGAGCCATCGAGGTATCGGCAAAAGCTTTTAGCAACAGGCACCACTCGGAGATTGGAAAAGCCTGTTCGACCTGGCCAGCTATTCCGTGGCAACCTTTGCGGGGAGAGCATTGCACTCGACGCGGACCTTGGGAGTGGGACGTTGAGACAACGTCAGACTTTGAAGACGAGACTATCGCGAAAAGCTCTGCCAAGTATGGAACCCAACGAAGCGCGTGGCTCTGCAAGATGAAATTCTCTGCCTGATGACATGCCCAACAAGAATGCGTTCTTGGTCCAGCTAACAAAAAACCACGAGGTCATAAATCCGTGGTACGAGTTAGCGTCAACACTAGGACGAAGACTTGGTGATGCTGGCCGCCGGTGCAGTGGCTCGACCAAGGTCCAGGACACGTCTAATGCAGGTGTAGTTGGTTCTATGCAACCAAGGCCAAGACAAGACGTCCAAACTAGACACAGAACTGTTCTCTTGGAGAACTGCCGCAGCTGGCCATGTGCTCCGGTGCTGGTGTACACACGCTCGCGCGGATGCAATGGCGAACCGAGTTGCAGCCGAGTGTGACCCTCCAAGTCTGGCCTGTCTCCCATTTTGGAAGAAGCTAACGCGAGCACGTGCTTCTGTTTTACGAATATGGAAAACGGTCGGTGAGCTTATCGCGGGTAGTCATGGCACAGAAGATGTTGGAGCCAATTTCCTTGGTCAGTCTCGATACGTTTTGGTCACTTCAAGTGAGCTGTCTGGACCCTGGTGTCACAGCCACGTCTTTCAAGAGACCAAGGTCAGGCCACGAGTAACCATAGGTGGCCTCTCGACTCTACTTTGGAAGGTGTATGTCTGAGATGAGGCACATGTGCATCACCCGCCCAACCCTCTGGTCTCGGCAGTTTCCTCGTCAGGGGGGATATGGATGCTCGATGAGCCACCTCGGCAGTGAGCTGCAGCCATGTGGTGTGCTGCATATAGGTATCGTGGTCGTATCAAAGTCCGTCCGACGATCAACACTGTCGTCGTCCTTGCGTGGTGTTCTGGGCTGCAACGTTGCAGGCGGAGGAAAGACGACGTATTCCCAGCGCTGCCCTCCGCCCTTGAGTATAATCTTTCATCGATTCAGTGCAGAAGTCGTACACCTGGATGATCACAGGTCAATATCCCGATACGTTACGTCCATCAACCTTGAGAAACATCTCACCAAGTGGCCCCACCACCTTGAGGCCACACCCAGACGTGGCAGCCGTGTCTATTCGACCTTTGCTTGGGGACCGACCTTGTTGAACGGGGACTCGATAGTAAATACAACATATATTAGTAGTGTGATTACACCCCGTGTCCAACGCACGGGGAACCAAGGTAGCATCAACAGAGACCCATCACATCTCAACTCAGTCCTCTCACTGCTGTCGCGATGGCCCATCACCCTGGGCATTCACCTGCTCACCCGCCGTCCCAGTCGTCGGCTCGTGGACCACAACAGCCGGTGTCACCGAAGCAGCCTGCCCGCTCGCATCACCGGTTCCAACACGCGTCTCGCCGCCCTCCACGTCCGCCTGCTTCGCACCCAACTCTGCCTCGGCCTTCCTGATCCGGCGGCAGCGCATCACGGCCCAGGCCGTCAGGGCGCCGACAATCAACACAAAGGCCGAGATACCGACACCGAGCCCGATCTGCGTGGCCTTGCTCATCGACACCACAAAGTCACCGGGGCCGCCGCCGTACCCACCGCTGCCGTAGTCACCCGAGTATCCGCCTCCTGACCCAGAACCGCTGCCGTCGTTGTCGTCGTCGTCGTCGTCGCCGGATCCGGATCCGGACCCGGACCCGCTGCACCCGCTGTAATACGACGCCGGACCCGACGAGCACACGGCGCTCTTCACGCCCGTCGACTCGGGTATCTTTGCCGCGTAGCTGGGGAAGGCGACAATTCCTTCCGCGGCGGCGGAACCGCCAAACTTGGCTTTCGCGACGGCCACCTCCTCGTTGGCGAGGTCAAACACCAGGTACGCGTTCTTCAGCACGCCGGACCCGAGGGTGTACCGGTTCATCGCGTACGAGTCGTCGGACAGCACGGCGAAGAGGCAGTACTCCTCGGAGCTCTCCGTGGCCCAGGACCACTGCTCCTCGCGGTACAGGGCGCTGGGCACGACGAGGTCCGCGACGGCGACGGCGAGGACGGGCCCGTCTGCGCCGTGGAGCTGGAGGGCGAGCCGGGCGGTGGAGGTGTTGGCGGAGCAGGGCACGATGGCCTGGTAGTTTGACGTGTCGCTGACGGCGCCGACGAGGGCGTAAATGTCCTTTGCGATGTCGTCCGGGAGGTAGGACGCGACGACGTCCGGGCTGAGGCGGACCGTTCTGCTGCGGGAGTAGGCGTAGCTCGAGGAGGATACGGTTTGGTTGCCGAGGGGGGTGAAGGCGTCTGTGACTGATTTGCTTCCGTTGATGGAGAAGAGAATGGTTTGGAAGTCGGTCGTGGAGGAGGAGTACTCGGACGAGATTGGGAACCGGATGAGAGGTCCTTCGAACGCGGACTTGTCAACGGCGCCGAGCAGAACGGTCCCAGACTGCGCGACCTCGTCGTCGAACCAGATGCTGTAAGCCGTCGACCCGATCTCGCCGTCCTGCAGGAGGCGGTCGGGCACGGTCGGCAGGGAATTCGTGCCGTACGAGCTCGACGACGCGTACGCGCTGGCGTTGAACCCGAGCCCCAGCACGCCGACGTACGAGTCCGCGGTGTCGGCGAGCCCGAGCGTGATTTTGGGCAGCCCGACGCCGCCGACGTCGAGCGTCTCGCTCATGACCTCGCCGGAGCCGTAGCCGGCGTCGCGGCTCGCCGAGAAGGACTCGCTGCCCGGGTTGACGTACGTCGACGACGCGTTGCCGTCAAAGGAGCCGTAGGCGCACGCGACGTCGTCCGAGTACGAGCCGTACCTGGAGCACTGCGCGGCGTCGATGACGTACGACTCGCCGGCCTGGACGGAGAGCTTGAGCGTCTGCCTCTGCGGCGGCGTGCCGACGGTGACGTTGACGAGATAGGCGTTGCTCGTGATGGGGAGGTGGCTGGAGAAGCTGCTGCTGCGGCCGGACGGCGGCGCGGGCTGGCGTGTGAAGGGGAGGCGGATGTGAGCCGACACGGCCGCGGCGGCGGCGGCGGCGCATACAGCGGCCGCGAAAAGAGCGGACGTCCTCATGGCGGGACAGGTTGACGGAGAAGGAGTGACGGAGATGGCGTTTGACGCATGGCGGAGGAGAGAAAGAAGAAGAGAGATCGTGACAAGGCCAGACGGCGAGATGAGATTTTTCAGGCCAACGCAGGAGCAAAGCGGCACAGCAGCAAGCAGTCTTGGTTCCGGATAGGCAGCAGAGTACGAATCGAGCAGACGTCCAACAGAAAAGTACCATGCTTCCCATCACGACGATGTCTGTCGACAGGGGTCGTCGGCTAAGCGACATTGCGAGGTGGATGTCGGCCAGGCGAAATGGGTTGGGGGAGTCATTCAAGCTGCTCTATCTCTCTCTCTCTCTCTCTCTCTCTCTCTCTCGTTGTACAAGTGTGCTGAAGAGGCAATAATCATCTTGGCGATGCGTCAAACTTATAGATATAGCTGCAGTAAAAGGCTAAGACTGCGTCTTGGGCCTCGGAGGTTCCTCGAGCAGACCCCTGAGCTCCGCAAAAGCCTTCAGAATATCCCCCGACCCGTCCGTCTCCCAGCTCTTGCGCGACTCGTCCCCAATCTCGCCGTGGCCCATGGCCGCCACCAGGTCCGGCCCGGCCCCGCCCGCGAAGCTCAGCGCCGGGCGCGTCGCAGCCACGCGGAGCTTCATGCCCTCGAGCGTGCCCCCGACCTGCTCCGAGGCGCGCCGGCCGCCCGCGATGCTGTGGGCGTGGCTGAAGCGCGCCAGGGCCGGAACCTGCGCGGGGACGACGGACTCGTCGTAGATGGGGAGGTTGAAGCTGGCGACGTCGACCGAGCCGAGTTCGATGCCGTTGTCGGCGGCGTCCTTGCCGATGATGGTTTTGACGACGTCTGCCACCTTGGGCCCGATCCTGGGCGTGCGAGTGCTGGTCGTGATGACGGCGACGTATTTGTTCTGGCTCATTTTGTAAGCTCGGTGAGAGTCGGCAGTGAAGACGATGTGAGTTTGTTTATTAAGCAATGTCAGATCCGATGAGTGCGTTTACTCCAGCTATGAAAAGCCGAATGGGGGATGAGTTTTGATCTTTATACACACTGATCTTTTGCATTTTCACGGCGTGCCGCGCGCTCAGAATACGTGTCCAGCAGTATGAAAGCCCAGCGGCCGCCGCCAGCATGCTGCTAAGCAGTGAATTATAGACTGCGTCTTGATATCAGACCATTCACGATGGAAAACCCGTCTTGGCTGAATACTGATTGGAACATGTCAAACGCCCTGCTTACGGCTTCTGGGCTCTCCCGCGCGGGAGGATGATCGCGAGTGAAGCCACTGGCCATGTTGGGGAAAGGCGAAGCGAGGCATCAACGGAAAATGGAAAGGCGTGCCGAAACGCGCGGGCTTGACTAAGAGCTCGGCCGTCTTTGCAGCAAATGGGAGCCGTTTCTTCGTCGGATGATCAGATGAACGCTGAAAAAACAACCGAACGGCGGTGATGCACACAGTTGGACAAAATCTGTCAGTTTCTGTGACTTTAAGGAATATGGCTCAGTTATGATCGAGGGAAAACATCAATGATCCACCAACCAGAATCTGGTTCTTCATGCCTCGGTGGCTCAGTGGTAAAGCGTCTCACTCGTAATGAGAAGATCGGGCGTTCGATTCGCCCTCGAGGCACGCGATAGCTTTTGTCATGATGAGCGAAATTTCGTTTTACCCATAACCTCTACTTCATCATCACCTTCGTCGCGTAGTGTCACAACAACCTTACTGCCCTTATCTGAGATATCTTGCTGTAGACATTCGTTTTGGCTTACATTCATCCCCCTTCTACGTCAAGTTCAACAAATGCCTAAAGGTACGCATCCTATTTATTAGGCGGCCCCCTGCTTGTCATGAGCGTGCGGTGACTGGGCTTGACCTACAACATTGCGTTAGTGACCTTTCCCAAGGTACCGTACGTAGACAACCGATCGGATATCATCTGCTTGCAACATACTCGAATTCTCCGTCTCGTTGGCACTGCCAATCATCACCAAGTCTTCGGTTTCCTTGACGTGACAATTCAACGCTCCGTACTCGTTGTGGGTCGCCTCCCACCAGGCGGCCTCGACCATGCCCCAGTTGCAGTGGAAGGGCACGTACAGCTCCCACTTGAAGTCTTCTCCGTGGAGACCACGAGGCTGGCAGTAGCTGCCCGAGGATCTGGCGACACCGCAGCTGAAATCGAACTGCTCCAGCTGCCGCCAGAGCTCGGGGCAGATGGACCTCCTCTTGTCCTTGGGGATGGTGTCGGCGGTGACGGTCCAGATCGTCTCCGTGCCTACGTTGCGTGATCTCTTCTCGCACTTGGGGCCGACTTTTGTGGCGTGCGGTGCCGAGTCGGCTGTGCTGTTGGACGGCGAAGCAATGGGGGCGGCCACCGCGAGACTGGCTGCCGCCAAGGCGAAGAGGATGCTCTGGAGATTCATGTCGCGAGGTACTGCTAAGGCTTTCGGTTGTTTGCGGGAAATGACAGTCGGAGGGAGGTGTGTGTGGTGTCGTCTTGAAAAGCTACCTGAACTTGACCGTGTCGCCAGTCGCAATGATCTTATCTGTGTGGAAAAGGGTTTCGGAGAGAGGTTTTCGTGAGAATATCTCAGCCCTCAAGCCCCGCAAAACATCATTTGTTCGCAATGGTGCTCAATACCTGGAAGGTCGGTCCTCGGGGTCATCTTCCATCCAGGTAAGACGTGTTGGAGATGCCGCAACAACTAGAACGGAAACAGTTATGCGTACGTTTCGTTGTGACTTGATTGATCTGAGTTTGTCGTCCGGCTCTGCTATCAAGTCGTCTCTACTGATGTCCTAATTCCATCTTGTGATTACGTTCCGGAATCTTCTGGTTCAAACGACACCATCTGCATATCAAAACATGAAAGAACTTGTTTTACAGAGAGTCTCGGAGAACCCTAGGGTCTCGATTGCTCATTTGTCAGCTCACTCCTTGTCGTAGTCCGAGGTCCCGCTTGAAGGAGCCTCGCCAATGCGGTCTCTCTGTCGTCCAACATGGCAAACGCCTCCCAACATGGACTAGCGAACCTGCAAGTATCGACCTCGATTAGCAATCTGCCAGAGCATCAACGTTGGACCTGTCCAAGACGAAGCATGCCAAGCGTTCGGGGTCGAGCACCATAAAAGTCGATCTCGTCAGCTCTTTTCGAAGTCTAGCGGATCTATCAGCGTACACCATCTCTTCATTTACACATAAACTAGATCATTCCCAATTGGAACCATGGCCGCTGGAACTGTCGTCCTCATCACAGGCGTGAGCAAGGGTGAGTCGTCGAACAGCACAATTCCGCTGCCGCAAAACTGACAGTCCCAAAGGTCTCGGCAGAGCCCTCGTCGAAAAGTACCTCTCCCGCCCAAACCACACCGTCATCGGAAGCCTGCGCGACAGCAAGGCCCCCGCCGCCCACGACCTCGAGAACCTGCCCGCGGCAGCCGGCTCGAGACTCGTCCTCGTCAGCATCGAGGGCTCCTCGCAGACGGACCCGCAGCAGGCCGTCGCCGAGATCGCGGCCGCCGGAATCCCCCACGTCGACCTCGTCATCGCCAACGCGGGGCTCTCGCCGCCGATCCAGCCCCTCGACGTCGTGGACGCGCGGCACGTCGCCGACGCCTTCGAGGTCAACGCCCTCGCGCCCCTCCGGCTCTACCAGGCCGTGAAGCCACTGCTGGAGAGGTCGGCCGCGCCAAAGTGGGTTTCCGTGTCCTCTGCGGCCGCCTCCATCGGCAGGCTCGAGGTCCATCAGGCGACCTTTGTCAGCGCGTACGGCATGTCCAAGGCAGCTCAAGACTGGCTCACCGTGTACGTATCAGTGGTTCGAGATGAGGATCCAGGGGGTTTTGGTTGACAATCGACGACAGGGCAATTCACAGCGCCGACAAGTCCATCGTGGCGTTTGCGATCCATCCGGGGTACGTGCCAGCAGCCATGTTCCATCTTTACTGGTTTAAAAAAGGGTAGCACTGACGTAGTAGGCAATAGGCTGGTGCAGACAGAGATGGGCAACCAAGGTGCTCAGATGCAGGGCCTGGAAAAGGCACCCAACACGGTCGAAGAGAGCATCGACAAAACGGTCGCGCTTGTGAGTATTCCGTGCCAGGCTGGCTGGAGGGCGCAACTTGACAAGCAGAGCTGATCCCGAAGCAGATTGATGGCGCCACACGTGAGAAGACTTCGGGCAGGTTTATCAACGTCATTGACGGCGAGGAGATTCCCTGGTAGAGAGATGGCAGCAAGCTCTCAACCGGTAGCAAAGAGGTCTCTCAACTGGTAGCAAAGAAGTCTCTCAACTGGTAGCAAAGAGGTGCGGGAAGAGACGACACGAGCGCCGAGATGTGTTTGGAAATTCTACAGCAGATATCTTGACCTATGTATAAATGAATTTCCTCATTATATTTACATTAAGTGGAGGTGAAGGGACTCCAGCCGAATATAAATCTGATCGATTTCCTTTCTGCTTGGGAGATGATTTTACAGACGCCTTTTGACAAGCACATCATACAGCCTGTCAATCGCTACCTACAATAATTCGCTGAATCCCCTCTGACTGGGATGTTGTTGGCTTTGGTGTGCCTTTCGCATCTGGAAAGTAGCTGGCCGAGATTTGGAGGGATTATCAGCTCACTCTGGCAAGACTTCCTGCTTCCCGCTCTTCTCACTTCTTGTCGTGGCGTCGAGAGTTGTGGCGGCATGAACATCGCTCGTGAGACTCTTTCCTAAAGATGATATTTCATTGAAATTGATTACAAGTGAGCGGTTTCAATTCTTCTCGAGTCTGATAGACTAAGAAGCCTTTGCGTCTAAGCCACGGAAATGACTCAAGATCCATCTCTGTTTATCGTCACCTCTTGGGCTTGATATGATTATATGAATAAAAGCTTAAGTCACTTTTTTAAGCCTCGCTGTTAAAACTCTGCACGTTCAAAGCGAATGTAATGTCGGTTTAACGGCAAGAGGTGGCCTTGGTGGCCAGCTGCGACATCCTAGCCGACGCGTCGATATCTCTGTCGCAGCAATTACATCTTACGCTTTGCTGGTTCCGGTCGTGCTCTGTTGTAAGAGTCATTTCCAATGCTTGCTGCCGATTCTACCTGCGACTCTGATGGAATAACCGCATTACATCAATCGACTCCAGGAGGCAACCAGGTTGCCACAATCACATGTAGACTGCTTTTTATTTACCGGTTGATCGGCCAACTGAATGATATCCAGCCTCAAAGAAACAGAAGGATTCAATATCCACCGCAAGAGACTTGCCGACGAGTAGCCGCCCTATCGTCTCACATGAAGACAACGCAGCCAGCCGAGCACATGTTCGGAGCGTCAGTCGGTGTGAAGACTGCCGTGGATATCAAGGAACAATCATCTCGATGCGCTGCGTCAGTCCGGACAGGGAGATCGGGCCATGATCCTCTGGATCGACGCCGTCTGTAATGTTCAGACGGACGCGCCGGAGCAAACGCTCCATGCCCGACAACCTGGACCGGCGACTTGGGCCGACTCGCGTACCGCACACTCTTTTGGTTCCGAACGGCCGACTCTCCTGGCCGGACGTTTTGGTCCTCTCGTCGTCGAACCATGTCTTTCACGAAAAACCGCCCTGGAGGCTTAAAGAACATGCTTTTCCAGAGGCCGGCAGCACGTTCATCTCGACAAGAGACACGGTACGCAGGGCCATTATTCCCCTTTTGGGGCTGGCCGCGAAGTTGACAGCCCCCCCTGACGAAAAAGTCTCTTTTTTCTCTCTCTTACAGTTCCGACCGAAGCTGAGGGCGGAAAGGATTTAAGCTCCCGACCTGATCATGGTTCACGCGAACTGGGACCTTGCAGGAGTTTGTCGCAACAAGCGACGATTTCACAACCTTGGCGGCTCCTGTTCCGCCATGAAAGACGGGTCCTTCAACGAGGTTAATGCACACCGGAAGCAATGTCTTGACCATGAAACTTGGACGCTAGTCTTTGGCCAGTATCACATGTTCTCGCTGCATAGCCATCGAGATAAAAAGGCATGTGTCATTGGCGGAACAGGTAGACCGGAGTAGGCGGTGATGAGGCCTAAGAGCTGGATACCCATCCGAAGCCAAAGTTCGTCCTAGGCTTGATGTGATGTTGTCAGGGAGAAACACAGTGAAGCGTTGCAGCTTTCTGCGCCCTCTATAGCAGTTTCAAAACACCTCGGCTGAGCAGCACTGAAGCCGTAGTATACGAGCATCTCGGCAAAGGTCTCGGAAGACGTCGTTCTGGCTGATGTCTTCCACCCCAGAGCGCCTGGGCTCGACACCTCTCGCTTACGGCAACCAGCGAATGAGGAATCTCCCTTTTCAGGCTCCATACTGTACTCAGACAGGTAGAGTAAGAGACAGAGTGCACCTACGAGTGAGAGCCGATGGCCTCGCTGAGGTTGTGGAAGCCGAGCGGCACGGCCGACTGTCGGGTCAGACCCGATGGCCCATGTCTCCTCCGTACAGTCGCCAACATTGTGGAACCATTTACAGCTTTAGACTGGGACCGGAGGCTCGACAGCGAAGCATATTCGAAAGCATGACAGGAATAATGGTTCCGGCTAAATCAGAGTAGTGTCTTTTCGCCGGAGAGTGCCTGAAAATCAGAATAGTTGCACTTGTTTTGCACACAGTCAAACTATCAATACGAAGAACCACACCCTCAGCTGCCAAGTTGATTATCGGTAGTGGCTGTCAAAAAGACTCGGTGACTTCCACCAAAGCCTCACGATAAGGGCCACTGCCGAAAGACAGCAATCCAGTGGAGAGATGACCAAAGCCAATCGCCGTCATCGTCATGAACGGAACGACCGGCAGCCCAAGTCCACAAGCACGGGGCGTCGCGTGGACGGCGGCGATGTCGACACACAACGGGCGACGTGATGGCTGCCAGCCAAGACCTCCCAGTGCTCCTCTTCGCCCCCCAACGCAACGCAACCATGCTCGGGCTCGTGTGGCGGACGGAATTCAGCCCGGCGACGATTCCCGGCGGTCGGGGCCGGTCTATATGACATCCATCGTCCTGCGTACCACGCGGGATGGAGGGGGCGAGGAGTTCGTCCACGCTCGACGTGCGAATGGCTCGGATGCCGGGGTTCGTCGTGACAGTGCCCGCACGGAGAGTCGCTTACCTGGCGCTGAGGACGAGGACAGAAGAGAAGAGGTATGAAACCTTTGGATTTGATAGCGTAGAGGGCTGGGTTCACTGTGAAGCCGTAACGCTCGTCACAAGGCATGTGGGCGGTGCTGCTTTGACGTGGCCCTTGGCGATTGACTAAAGCGTGACTGATGATTGCCCCGTTAGGGAAACAAAGCCTGTGCGGGAGTTGAAACGGAAATGATGGAGAAGATGAGACGGTGTCGACGACCAGAGTCAAGGTTGGTATCACCGTTTGAATCGGGCAATTCATTCGATGTTTCCTCTGGGGGAGTCCGATCCGACGGTTACTGACTCGGCCACCTAGAAGCTGAGAGTAAATCTTTGTATTGCAGAGGGTTTTTGCAAGAATTCAAGAGTCCTTCTCGGGGAATAGTTGTTGGCTTCTCTTTTGCAAACCACGTAAACATCAAGAGACTCAAGCTTCGTGGGCTTTGGCGTCCGCAAGACAGTCACCGAGAGGAGCATGCCACCATCATGACCACCAAGTGGCCGTCTGGAGGTGTGCGGGTGAAGAAAAGGCAATCGATGCATGTCAAACTCTCGTCACGCTCTGAACCGTCTGGCCTCTCGCGACTTGAAACAGACTTTCGAATAGAGTTGCCTCTCTAGGGAACTCCTGGTGGAGATGTGTGACGCGCCTTTACCACATTGCGGAACGTCGTCGAGCCAAGTCCAGCATCGTACTCCCAAGGCTTCAGAGAGATCCCCCTCCCTCTCAGCTTCCTCCGTAAGGGCCGTGAGGAGCTCGAGCAGCGGGGCAGCTCCTCGGCCGGGATTCGACTCTCGCTCGCAGCCAAGTCCCGTTGCGAGTGGTCTCTGCTCCCACACGATGGATATCGAGCCCGTCTCAACTGTGCCTCACGCAAGCTGGCCGGTCCCATGGTTGCTGAAAACATCAGACCATGTGGCCCATCCATCGCTGACATCGGAACCTGCGGCAGCTGTACTGTCAAGGGAAAGTCTTTTGGGCCAAGGGAGTTGTCGCTTGGCTCGAGACGCCTTGTAATCGGGTCTGTCTTGGCTTGTTGTTTCTCCCCTCCTTCAGCCATAATCCATACCCAGCCTCTCCTCCTTGGCTTCGCGTTACATGATCTATAACCTCTCGCAGTCGGGTTTGTCATCCCGCGGTCTGCCCTTCATCCATCACCCTCTTATCCCACGGTTCGTCACGCCGTGATGGTCTGAAGTCGTCTCTCTTCATCACCCAACGCAGCCACACTCTCCTTTGAACGTGTGCTTCCCAACAAGGCAGCGATCCATTCCTTTTCACCCTCTCTCTCTCTCTCCCTCGACCCCCAACGGTCTTTCAAGGCCATTACAAACCACACAGGGAAAGGCAGGCAGGCAGGCAAGCAAGCAGGCGCAGGAAACACCCACGATGCTCTTCCGTTCCTTGTTCTCATCCTTGACGCTCACCCTCCTCGCCGCCGCACCGGTCCTCGCCGCGCCCGTGTCGCTCCCCGAGGCCAAATACAAGCGCGACCTCAAAACGATCCAGACGGCGCTCAACACCATCAACCAGGCCCTCAAGGGGCTCGACAACTCGGTAAAGGCCACGACGCAGATCACGCTCGGCAGCGGCTTCCAGCTGCTCAACGCAATCACCACCGTCCGCAACTCCATCGAGGACGCGACGACCCAGGTGCAGGCCTCGGAGGTGCTCAACCGCCCGGACGCGCGCAACCTCAAGGCGGCGACGGACGCGCTCACCAACAACGTAAAGGTCACCATCAGCGACGTCGTCGACAAGAAGTCGCTAGTCGACTCGCTCGGCGCGACGCCGCTGGTCGCCGTCGCGCTGCAGGACCAAAAGTCCGTCAGCGTCGCCCTCGCAAACGCCCTCGTCAGCAAGGTGCCGCCCGAGCTCAACGCCGACGCGCAGCAGAGCGCAAACGCCCTGAGCACCGTTCTCGACGCGGGCATCGCCATCTTTGCCGGCACGGCGCCTGCGCCCGCGCCCGCGCCGGTGCAGGCGGCCGAGGTTGCGGCGGGGGCGGCGGGGACCTGCTCGGCCGCTGCCGCGCAGGCTGCTGCTCCGGCTGCTTCTGCTGCCGGGAACGCCGCCAGGGGCGCGGCCGGGTTCTTGGGCGGGCTCATGGGTATGTTTGGACGCTGAGGTCTGGGATGGGGGAAAAAAAAAAGGGCGGTGTTGGGATACGAGTCACGATAATGGTCAATGGAGTGTACGATCATGTAGGCATACGGGCAGCATGGGCGCAGGGGTACACAGCGGCAGGGTCCGTTTCCGGTGGTTAGCGACTATACAGATTGGCGATTCTCTCTCAGACTAATACACATCGATTCGAGGGAGAGATCTGGTGCCTAGGAGTGTATGTGACTGTGATCATACGAACGAAGAGGGATCCATGTTGGGTAGATATCGAGCAAAATGCGAGCGCCTATCCCATAGGCCTGTTCAACATCACGATGATACTCGGTCACATTAATCCCATTCCTTATTTAGCCGGACAACTGCTACAGATCTAGTGGATAACTGAGAAAAGAGTATCCGAGACGGGTTCAAGCTTAAATCCTTCCGGAAGCTATCGTCAAAGGTTCAAGTAACAGCACAAACGTCGACGAGAGCATAAACTGCAGTTATCAACCAAGATGTATCATTATATACGCTGTAGCCATATAATTATCTACAAATAACAATATGACAGACACAGGACACCAAAACCAAGAAACCCAGGTTACAAAACATGCCAAAAAACAAGAACCAAGACAAGACCCGTCAGGCCGTGTCGTAAGAACATAACGCTCCTCTATTTCAACGGACCTCCGCCCCGCTCCTGGGCGGTAAACTTTTGTATCGACGACCGCCTCAGCGAGTTCCTGAACCGACCCTCGTCAGGCCCGAGCCCGTCCCGGTCCAGACTCAGCGGGATCTCGCCAGACGTCGCCTGGCTCTCGGGCCGCAGCGCAGACCTCTCGTCGTCCGGGTCGGTGTACCTGCTGAAGCGCGACTGGATGAAGAGCGGCTGCGCGAGGCCGTACTGGCTCATGCGGCTCTGCCCAAAGGGATTGTCCGTGAAGGCGGGCTGGTTCACGTCGACGTGGTTGAGGTACGGCGCCGGCGTCATGCGCCCGCCGCCGCCGCCGCCGCCCGACGAAGACATCATCCTCGTCAAGCCGCCGCGCGCGGAACGCAGCGACCCGCGCACGGAGCGGACGGAACCGCGGATGGACTGCACGCGGCTGTACGCCTGCGGGCGCGGCGGCAGGACGACGGGCTTGTCGTCGGCGTCGAAGCGGCGGGTGCTGAAGGCGACAATGGTGCGGCCGGAGCCGTCGCGGCCGAGGCCCGACGAGTCGACAATCTCGTACGGGTGGCCGAGGGCGGCGATCTCGTCCTCGATCTCGTGCCTGGACAGCAGGGCGGCCTCGTAGTCGTCCTCGCCCGGCTTGGGTCTGCGCGCGTAGTCGCCCGGCTGGGCGGACCCGTTGGGCACGTGGAAGAGCAGGTCGATGCGCGCGACGGCGTAGAAGACGACGACGAAGATTTCGAGCATGAAGCCCGTCGTGTAGAAGACCTCCCGGCTCAGCAGCCTGCTCGTCGAGCCGGGCGGTTCCGGGTTGAGCGTGGACGTCAGGCGGACGGCGTGGCCCGCGATGAGGGGGATGGCGCCGATGAAGAGGACGGCGATCTTTTGGTGCGTGTCGCCGGTGCCGAAGCGCTCTGGTTTGGGGCCGGGGATGACGGCGGCGAAGAGGACGGCGACGATGGGCAGGATGGCGAGGAGCATGATCCACGAGACGCCGGCCTTGAGCACGTTCAGGGCCGTTTCCACGCGGTCCTGGTCCTCAATGTTGAAGAAGGAGACGCCGAGGGACGTGCTGTTGGACAGGATGACGGCCGGGACGGAGAAGATGAAGAACAGCGTGGCCACGCCGAAGAACGGGTGCCATCCGAAGTTGGGGTGGATGGAGCGGATGATTCTCTGGGCGAAGAAGATGTTGACGACCATGATCACGACGGCGCTGGTTCTCTCGGTCAGCAGTCATCCTGACAAGGATCCCTCCCCGACAAGGAGACATCGTGAACGAATAGTCTTGTGACTCACCCTCCAAACTGCACAATCAGGGCCGCGAGGATGACGCCTCGGGCCTTTTCAAACGCCCAGACGATCCTCATGATACACGTGACATTGCGGACCATGCAAAAATCAAACATGAGATCCGAGAGCAGGAACTTGTGCCCGCGCTTGGCGTTGGCCCGGTAGATGCGGATGTGCGTGTACGCGCCGGCGCTGAAGAGCAGCAGGAACAAGAAGGTGACGGGCACGTCAATGTTGGTGGACGGGTCGCCGCCGATGAAGGCCCCCTTGGACGGGTCGACGAGCCGTTGCACGGGAGGACCGCCGCCGACCTGGGCTCCCTGGCCTGCTGGCGGCGGCGAGAGGGCTCCTCCGCCGGTGGGAGCGGCGCTCGTCGTCTGGGCCGGGAGAGCCGTGGGCGGCGCCGAAGATGGGCTGGTCGTGGCTGGAGGGTCAGCGGGCGTGAAGACGGGGGGAGGAGGAGCCTGGGAGCTCGACGTCCGGCCCTGCACGAAAGAAGACGACCGCGGTGCTGGGACGATGATGGTCGTCTGTCTCACCGTCGGTGACGGAGACGCGGGTGTGCTTGGAGGCGGCGGTGGTGGAGGTGACGATGTTGACCTCGGCGCAGAAGTCGTCGGTGGTGGTGGAGGAGGAGGCGGCGGAGGCGGCGGCGGAGGAGTAGTAGGCGCCACCGGTGCCGTCGTTGTCGTTGAAGTCGTCGATGATGCGGGATCTTCAGCTGCGCCAGTTGGCAAGTCTGCTATGAATGACGTCGCGTCGAGCTGCCTCCTCGCAATCTCCAGGTCCGCGTCCACGTCGGCCACGGCGAGTGGCTTCACTTGCAGTCCTGCTGCGGCAACCGCCGCCGCTATCGTGGCGACCTTGAGCAGCCACATGTTGGATGTGGACGAGGTGAGGGCGTCGGAACAGCCTCTCGGGTTGGAAGGGGGATATTATCGATTGGGAGTTTGACGTATTAATCTGAAGCCATGCCAGCACGCGATAGGTGAAGTATGTGACGACAGGATGCCACGATGGGCAGTCCGAGGATAATTAGATAGAGAAGAAAGTAAAGATGCACACCACCACGAACGGGAAGCGAATGAAGGAAAAAAAAAAGGCTATCGCCGTACAGCACCGTACATGAAGGGATGCGTGATGGGATCGATGGGGCTTGATGTGCAGAAAACGGAGGGCTGAAGGAAACGAGGGTGGGCCGAGAAGAGGTTAAACAAGGCCCAGGGAGACAGGACAAGGTCGTTCCTCGTCGGCAGAGTCGGCCGTGGGCACGTTGACGACCTGATTGCCTCGTCGAGATGGTGTGCGAGCACCCGTCTTGAAGGAAGCTGACATTGGGGCCATCCCGGGAGCCGCAGAGACTCGCCCGCACGCCCGCACACCCGCACACCCTCTCACACATACACAGTGCTCACAGGCGTGTCAAGATGCTCGTCGTGGCGTGCGTCACTCGGATCTGTGTGTAAGTTGACAGAGTTAGAAGAGAGGTTTCAGCAGCAGGGTCTGCCCGCCACCCGCGCAGAGACAGGCGCCATCCCAGTAGTATGTGTCTTGGTCTACTTGTAGTCTTGGTTTAGTCTACTTGTAGTCTTGGATGTACACAGCTTGCTGGTGCTATGATGGCGTCTGTTCGCTGTCATCGTGGGTTGGCCATAGCCTCTAGTCCAGTCGACTGGGTAGTCCAATCTCGAGCTGCAGACAGACAGGCAGACTACTACATACATCGTCAAGCACACATACGAGTCCTGTGGCAGCTTGCTGGAACTGAAGACGAGTGCCCACCCACACCTCCTTTGCGTGCCCGATCCAGCCACTTCCTACGTGCTGGAGACCTCCCCAAAGACTCACGCCCCAGCCGGTCGATGGGTTTTGACGTTCTGACGCAGGCTCCGTGACAGCGTCCGTGAGATGGGATGGTCGTCCGACGTGTCCGGCATCTTTCGCGGCTGTCCCTCATCCTACCTTATGCCTCCAGAGAGCGGAAGCATGCCACCTTTGGCCAATGGGACGTGGACTCGCACGTCGTACAGGCCGGAAGGATGCGTTCCTGCTTGCCGACGAGATTCGAGTGTTGCCCAGAATAACCACGGAAAAAGCCACAAGAGGATTCTTCAGGACCGCACTAGATGTCTCGTAGTCATCGTCCGAAGTGAATCTCCTCGAGGACGTCGTGCCACGAGTGCTGCAGGCAAGGCAGCGCAGATAGGGCCAGCCATGGCGGCGCTGTTCGTTCCGCTCGATTCGAGTGAGACGCGCGACACTGCCTGGCTCATCTCACGAACAAGGCCAACCACCACGTCCGGATACGGATACGGAGTTCGTCCCTATGGAGTCGGGAATCCCGCAAGCAAAGTCTACCGACCTCCTTCAAGCCAGGCCGGCCAACAGGTGTGTGGTGCGCGCTGGCTGTCGGAGAGATGTGCCGGAGCCTGCATGTCAGCACCCTCAACCCGTACTCCTTGGAGCATGAACCTGGCAGATGTGGCCAACTGAACCTGTAGATCGTCCATCACCCCTCGTTCGTACTTTTTTTCTCATCTTTTTTGGTCTTTTAATGGGTGGGTGAAGAACAATGTGGTCGACTTGAGATGGGGGGCAAGTCGTTGCATGTGATCTCTGCCGTTGTTCGATTTTGTTTAGAAAAGCTGCAGATCGCGCACTCTCAACGCGCCCGAGTACCTGAGTTACTATCCGGCAACCATCGGGCTCGGAGCTTTCCTAATTCCCAAGCCCACGCAAAAGTCCCTCGAAGGAATTTGCATCGCCCACCTACATGGTATGACAGGGCCTGGTTCCAAACGTGCAACCACTCGAACCAGCAGCAGGATCCTGAGAGTCAAGTAGGTGCCGTCATGTGCGGGCTACCGATCGACGGTCGTGCTACATAAGATCTTACCTGGGAGTGAGTATTGTTACTCGTTGGCCAGCCAAGGAGTGTGACCTCATCAGCCATGTGCCCAAAAAGTCTCCCATTGGGCCAACGTTGTCAAGTCTTCGGCACTCCGCATCCTCTACGCATCGCAACATGGCATATGCTTGTCTCTTTCCGTGCTGGGATTGCTATTAATACTCGGCTTGACTTTCTTGGTGCTGACCACTGGACTGCCAAATCAGCAGCAGTTGTCCTGTGGATGTGAACTATCTCATGGGTGTCTGTATATGTATACCAAGTAGTAAGGGCAGCACACGGTCAAGATTGATAGACGGGCACGATCACCGAGTTTGGTATTACGCATAGGTTTGCAGATGCAAACACGCACTCTGATACGACTTGAATCCTGCGGCGTTCACATTCACCCTGCCATCTTGGGATTGCTGACCGTCTCACAGCATGAACTGCAGTCTTTTCTCTAGGAGAATGCTAATGTTCAAATTGTCCCAAAGACGAGCATCTCTGTACAATCCCATCTGTCATTCGAAGCAGCTGTTCCAACCTAGGGGTGATGTTTTTGCGCATTGAAAAATATCGCAGTTAGATACAGTTAGATAAGAAAAGAAACCCCTACTCACTTCACTCTCAATCGCACTCGCTCGTCTTTCCACTTAGACATGTCCAGAGCGACAAAAGAAACGTCCCAAAGTCAAGATGGCCGAGAGTTGGCCAAACACCCGCTACGCAACGGTTTGTCTGGTTTTCCTCCGCGATAAAAGGCTTAAAAACCCTCGGATAGTCACACTCAGCACGGGCTCGGGGACGCAGAGGCTGGCAGCTTCGTGACGTGTAGCACTGACGACGGACCTGCGCGGAGGTCCATCAGGCCGTCATGGCAGCCAAAAGTAGGAGTAGGACAACGTTTTGTCTTCACGGCTTAGATGTGGCCTCTGTCTCTTGTTTTCCCGCCATACTTGCTGCATCCGTCGAGAGACTCGGTCTGTCAAACATGCCAACTTTCTAGGCGCAAAGCTAGTCAGCCTGGTATGTTACCGAGCCTCATCTTCCGTCGATCCCCATTGGAGGCATGTTTGAACTTGCCGTGAGAGCGGGTGTGCGCGTGGGTGTGTGTGTGTGTGTGTGTCCCATCGTAGAGAAGTTTACCAAAGTTTCATCACGCAATCGTGGGTGTCGGTGGTCAAGCCAGACTACAGCTGAACCGCGAATCCTGCTTCCGTCCGTCTCTTTTCTCCCTGGGCCCCGTCACCTAGGAGTCTCCGCGGACCCGAGGCACCGCTCTAGATGACAGCCAAGGTCGGTAGTTCTGGCCTTCCGAGGGGTGGTCGAGATCCCACCTCGACTCCTCGGGCCTCCCTGGCCCCAAACGCCAGAAAATCTGCCCACAGACGATTCCCGAATCTTAAAACGACGCGTCAACCCAACAAGCCCGCAAGCGCGCTGGGCGCCCGAAACCAGCAAGCTTTCCCTTCTCATCTGCTGATTAGAAAAGACAGAGTTCGATGAGCCTTGGCCCAACGGTCGCCATCTCCTCGGGCTGGCTGGGGCGAGGCTGCAGTCGGAGCCCGATGGGACGCTGACGCTTCTGAGGACGGTGGGCTCCAAGCCGCGGGCCTCGGACTGTCGGCCGCGCCGGATGCCAGCCTCGACGGGTATCACGGCTTCCCTGGGGAGACTGGACTTGCGCGTACGTCGTCCGTGGGTAGCGGTAGATGCGGCCGAGGCCGCTCTCGACGGTGGGCGGAGAGAAGGCCAATGATGTCAGTTTCTGATCTATGGGCGTTCAGACGAGATTGCATAACGCGGTCAGAGTCTTTTCAGTCAAGCATAGAATGGAAATCTATATAAACACAATGTTTGGATTGTTTATTGGCTTTTGCGCCATCACGTGTGACCATGTCGATGCTGGCTCGGTTTCTATCTGCACGACAGCACCTGAGACCTCTGCCTGGTGATGATTGGATTTTCTTTTGCCAGCTCAAGTGATAGGCTCGATTTCCGCTCTCTAGATTCCCTACTCAATGGAGAATTGCAGTAAAACACTTTTGGACATTTGTATCTACCAACAAACCTGCAGCCAACACTATCCACTCTGCCCCATTCCCTGACTGGCTACATGTCGACGGAGGATTCGGACTTTCAGCCACTCTTGCGCGACGGCAGACACAAGCATCTACCAGATCTGGCAGGCGCCAAAGGATCAAAAGTCCGGAGGATTGGAGATTGTCAGCCGGACGCAGCCTGGTATTTGACTGCGCCGCAGGATCACGGCTGGGGAGACTCGAGTGCCGAGAGGTGCATCCGTGCGGCCTACTCGGCCGTTCCAGAAACAGAAGAGCAAATGGCGTTCCAGAATGTCCAGAATGGGAGCCCTAGGCTTTTGTGGACAGTAAAATAAGCATGAGAGAAGAAGAGGCTATTTTGGTGGTCAACATACGACAAGAAATCACTCTCGGTTTAGAAAATGTCGATTGTAGTGGCCCAAGTATTCGGTTTGCCAAGTCAGATATGCGAGAGAGTCACTTAATGGTCAAGCGAATAATTTCGAGAAGTCTAAAGCAGTTCTGCCGGTTCTTCTTTTCTGTCTAGTTGCTGACCGAACAGCACTGTCGCGAGAAGATGACCTCACACGCTCTGGATAGCCGTCGGGCTTGGTCTAAACGATGAGCCGAGGCATTGTTAACGCCTCTTGGAGTGACTAAGACCGTGAACGACCAAGTGCGGATTCTTAGTGTGTCCACAAGTTCACATGCCGTGGGGTAGACCTTTGAATCGCCAGCCACATCAACTCAGAAGCCGTCAAGTCTCGAAGTGAGATGTTTGACAGTTCCGCGTCGATAGCGAAGCCACATTCCAAATAAAGTCGCGCGCGGCAGCTTAGTCTCCGTGATTCGCGGCCTGCTGATTAGAGTCACGAGGCATCTATCTGATTGAGGATATCCGGATTGACAACTTTCCAAGCCAGCACGGACAAGATTCAGCCTACGCTGGTCACTTGTCGGTGAATAGTGTGTCTGAAGGAAACCACTCGGTCAGCTCAATAACCTATTTGCGGATCTCACAACTGTTGAAGGTGAGTGTTTGGCACCTCAACTCGTCGCCAACAGCTGAACCTGATTTAAAAGAACCATAGACAACACAGTAACCCAAACGACGAGAAAGAATGGGCGATTCGTCGGTAAACCAACTCCCCCGTCCACCGTACGATCCACAGCTCGTCCCAGTCATCGGAAAGAACCCGCCATACCCCCGAAAGAGAGAGGATGTCGTACCCGGGCGCCGCATCAGGGCGACGGCGGCGGCCCCCCTCCAAGCCTCCATCCGCAACGACGTCCAACTCTCGGTGGAAGACCGCACGATCCCCGGCCCGGACGGCGACATCCCCCTCGTCATCCTGCAGTCCAAAAACCCCAGCACGCCCCACGGCCGACGCCCGGGCATCGTCTTCGTCCACGGCGGCGGCATGCTCCTCGGCGACGCGTTCCTCGGCCTCGCCTTCTACGCCGAGGTCGCCAAAACCCTCGACGCCGTCGTCGCGAGCGTCGAGTACCGCCTCGCGCCGGAACACCCCGCGCCGGCACCGCAGGACGACTGCTTCGCCGCGCTGCGCTGGGTGAGCGCCCACGCCGCGGAACTGGGTATCGACCCGGCGCGTGTGATGATCGCCGGCGCGTCCGCGGGAGGCGGTATCGCCGCCGGCGTGGCCCTGCGGGCCAGGGACGAAGGCGGACCGCCGCTCTGCGCGCAGCTGCTGGTGTACCCCATGCTCGACGACCGCAACCGCACCGCGTCCGGGCGGCAGTACGCGCGCGAGGACGGCGCGTACGACGGCGCCGACAACGACTTTGCCTGGTCGTGCGTGCTGGGGGGCAGACGGCGCGGCGGCGCGGAGAGCGGCGGGGTGAGTGCGTACGTCGCGCCCGGCCGCGCGACGGAGCTGGCCGGGTTGCCGCCGGCGTACATCGACGTCGGCTCGGCGGAACCGTTCCGGGACGACAACGTCCGGTACGCGAGCCGGCTGTGGGAGGCGGGCGTCCAGGCGGACCTGCACGTGTGGAGCGGCGGCTTTCACGGGTTCGACTTGCTGGGTTTGCCTGTCCGGGCTGAGGTGTCGCAGGCGGCGATCGACACCAGGATGGGATGGGTCAGGAGGGTTCTTGGAACGCGGGAGAGGGTCTGATGCCATGGCGCGTTGCGTTTTGGCCATGGGATACTGTAAATGGTTGGGAGAATGCAGCATCCTCGTGGAGACATGGCGAGTCCACGCTGTTCCTAAACGTGAGCCCCGTCTGTGATGCAGAAGATGAGGCACTGGAAGCTGCTTATTCCGTCCGGACTACCGGTTGATTTCTCTTGGTCAAGTAGCCGCGGTTCTGCTAAGAAGATATTCCCATGAGTGTGTCGTGAGACAGGGGTGGTGAGTCTCTGCATCAACATCGTCAACATGGACACGAGAAGTCGTATCCAGGAGTTCAAACAGCTGCACTCAGCCACCTGTCCGATGGCTGTCGAAACACGGAACACCAGTCCGAACCACGTCAGATAAGGATAGCGCACAGCTTTCTGCGAGTGCTCGGCTCCCTCTCACCTCTCCCGCGTCTCCGTATTCCATCCCTCCCGCGCATTAGCCCCAGGTCGTCTTGGTTTCTGCAAGCCATAGAACCTCGGATGGACACTTGTTGGGCGCCACGCTTGGGCGTTGCCGACTCGCAGCCGACGGTTCAAGTGTCAATCTCGCGTTAGTCGGAGGACGGCGCGCGGCAGGTCGGCGAACAGGTCGTCTACGAGACCCTCCCTTGGCCGTGCTCGCTGCAGGATAGATCGGCCTGCATTTCTGGCGTCCGGGCGAGTGCCAGGCATGAATTGGAAGACGGGCAAAGAGGTCAGAGTCACGGGTTGAACTCGGCCGATGAACTGAATCAAGCATCTGACGAGAATGCAGATATTGACAGCCAGCGCGTGCCGATATCTACAGGGTAAATTAACCCTCGTTCCCGCGCCCTGGAAAATGCCTGCTACCCCGTGGACCTCTGCCCAGGGAAGCTTTTCAATAATCGGGGATGATGGTGGAAGAGGAGAAACAACCTGACCTTGTCTGGCGATGAAGATAGTGGGTAGGCAGAGGACCAGTATCCAGGAACAGCCACCGACAGCTTCTGCCCGGGACGACGGGCTTCCCTTGACTAGTCCAACTCCGGACGGCAGATGACGGCGATCGGGTGGGAGATGGGTCATCGGGGACGGGGTTTACGCCGAGGTTTCGGGGATATGCTACCCGAAATCCTGTCCAGGTGAAATCCGGGAATCGACGCTACGGATGAGATGTGAGGCTTTGGACGCCCGATGAATTCATAGTGAGATGTACTAATTATCTGTTGGTGATACGGAAGATGGGTTGACCTCGGACAACGCCCAAGAGGAGTCGTGTAATTCTGAAGGACATATTAGGAGCCAAGCTTGCATCTACCCACCTACCAACCATCAACCATACATCGCGATACGTCTTATGAAGCCTCAAGTCCGGCCCTGATCGGATTTCGGTCACCTACGTACCGAGATCTCAAAGGCCAAGTTTCCCAAGGACCAATCGTTCGACCTCGGTCGGTTCGCCGAAAGAGAAAAGCTTTGCCCTGTCGTCCCAGAACTGTCAAAGCAGCAAGGTGTGTCTGTGTCCTTGGCCTCAACTCTGCTGCCCACTGCTTGGCAGCCACTGGCCAGCCTCGTTCTGGCATGCTCTTGGCAGCCTTTCGCCGGCATTGTTACGAATCCGAGGTCAGTATGCGAGACCGGCAGACCGACAGACCTAGATAGGCAACTTTACTATCCGGGATGAACGACGACGTGGCTGCATCCCACGAGAATCCCAGCATGGTTTGGTGCTTCACGAATCTTTCATGCCGGTAATGGGGGGTTCCCGAAGGCGGGACGCAGGCGGGAAGCCCGCCGAAACCTTTTCGAGATGAGTTGACAACATCGAAAGGAAACGCACATCTGTTCGAGGCGTTCTGCTATTGGGTATCTATCTAGGCTTGCTAGGTAGGTGGCTGGCAGGTAAAGGTGCTTCTGCGACGAGACGTCACATCCAGAGACCGGTTGGCCTCCCCGCTTGACTAGAGACCACTAGACTGGCACTATGCAGTCTGTGCTATCCTACTATGCTGGCTGTGGAACTTGTCAGACCAGGACGCGTAGAGTTTGCGAGCTCTTGGACATGGTGATTGCAATGTTGATCTCGACGAGGCTGGAATGCATCTCGCTTGTCCCAACAATGGTTATTTCATCCAAAATGCCCATGTCTCAGACAAGAAGATGACATCTGTACGTACCAAGCTTGCTGAAAGCGTGAACACTGGCTTCGGGCTCGGGGCAGAGACGCCAGGGTTGGCGAGCTTTTCGAATAGCTTCACTTGACTAGCGTAGGCAGAATGTAGAATAATGCCAACACTTGGGTCAACCACCCGGCTGGGCCATCCGCAGCCAGCCCTTGCCGGTGAAGCCTCCGTAGAGACATCGACACAAAGACTGTCGCCCGCATTTCGTCGAGCTCTTTCGGACCAGTCATCATCAGAGGCCAAGCAAGTCGTCTAGACGACACTCTTGGGTCTGGTCCGGATGCGGCAAGGGAAAGGGGCGCCACCATCTCGCCATCTAGACCACATGCGGCTCTTGAGTAAGCCTCCGTGAAGATATTCACGTCGCCACTGTTGCATCAATGGCGATGCTGGCGCCCTGCAGCAAGCCCGCAGACTATGCAGACCGTGTCCGAGGCTGATCTGTCCCGCTCCTCAAACGTCCAGCAGCAGCCTCCCCGGCAGTCAAGTTCTCGACCACGAACTCCCCCAAGGGACCGGGTCTTTGATAGGAATAACGGACTGGCGCTGCGCTAGACGTCTTCGTTTGGCGGCAGCATTGTCATCGAGACAGACCCTCCGCGATCGTACAAACATGTCTTGGCCGAACGTGCCGCCCCCCCATAGAGAGTCCACGTCCATGTCTTTGGTTGTCCTTCGGTGTTGTTCTTGGCGCGAGGGTTGACTACAGTGACTACCTTTCTTTTCCATCTTCACCGCATCATGAAAACGTTGTTTCGACATCTTCTAGAAGCCATCTAGCGAGCGTAGGGCTTCTTCGACTTTTTCTATCGTCGCTTGAGTATCCGTATAGTCCGCGAGACGACGACATTTGCGACCAGCCGTCGGCCTGACTGCCCTCCAGGGGCGTTGCCGCCATGGTCGACACGGACGTGACCTTTGCCTCCCGACTCGAGCGTCAGAGCTGGATCCATTACTCCATCGGCATCGTCTTCATCATCCTCAGATTGTACGACACAGCATGTGCGCGATCTGGCGATGGCACCAAGCTGACCCTTTCTCCAGATACAGTAGGGCACGACGGCTAGGCGGCGTCCGAGAATACCAGGTCGATGATTATCTACAGGTGCTGGCCGCGGTAAGCCCCCGACTCGTCCTGACATTTCTGCCATATCTTCTGAATCCCCTCTAACCCGCCCGCCGGTTCCTCCCGCAACAGGCCCTCTTCACGACCCTCGTAGCCCTCCTCAACATCATCACCGACGGCGGCGGCTCGAACCTCGTCCCCCCCGACGTCGAACCCACACTCACGCCGGCCGACGTCGAGGCGCGCGTCCACGGCTCCAAGCTCGTCCTCGTGTCCGAGCAGGCCATGCTCAACCTCGTCTACGTCCTCAAGGCCTGCGTCCTCGTGCTCTACACGCGCCTCACCCTCGGCCTCGCCGCCAAGCGCTTCGTCCGCTACCTCTGCGTCTACGTCGCCGTCGGCTGGCTCGCCACGCAAATCACAATCTTCGCCGCCTGCCGCCCTTTCGCCGGCTACTGGGCCGTCCCGCCGCCCGACGCCCAGTGCGCCACGTACGAGAACTACGCCATCCTCCAGGCCTTCTTCAACGTCTCGTCGGACCTGCTCATGCTCGCGGTCCCGCTGCCCCTGGTCGCGCGCATGAGGGCGCCGTGGCGCCAAAGGGCCGTCCTCGTCTTCATCTTCGGGCTGGGCGTCTGCGTCGTCGTGGCCGCGCTGCTGACAAAGGTGTACAACCTGAGGGACCCCTACAGCCCCGGGTACATGCTCTGGTACGTCCGCGAGGCCAGCGTCGCCGTGTACGTGTCCAACCTGCCGCTCGTCTGGCCGCTGCTGCGCGAGTGGTTCCCGTGGCTGAGGTGCCTCAAGACCAAGGGCGTGCTGCCGACGCCCCGCGCCTGTCGGATGCGCCGCGGCGGCGGCGGCGGCAAGGAGACGGGCGACGGGAGCTGGACCAACACCACCGGCGGCGGCCGGACGACGGCGGCTTCCCCGGCGACGCCGACCTCGACCAAGAAGCTCATGGCGAGGAGCGCCACGTACAGCGAGTTCGGCCCGTGGTACCGCGCCGGGGACATTGTGGAGTTGCAGCGGCCGCCGAGGTTGGTGCTGACGAGTTGCGGCAGAGAGCGCGTTTTCGGGGACGGCGTCGACGACGGCGCGGTGGAGAGCTCGGCCGGCGGGGAGGCCAGGGGTTTCAGGCCAAAGGGTGCGAAGGGGGTTGCTCGCTTCGCCGTCGAGGATGCCGCCTCCGAGGGTGCTCCGTCCGAGTTTGCCCCCTCCGAGGTTGCGAGTTCTTCGAGGCCTACCCTGGACATGGATCTCGAGCGTGGTGATTTCATATGGGATTATCAAAAGCGCCACAGCAAGCACATCAGCTTCGCGGGTTCCCATCTCTCGCCATAGTCGGTGCTTCAACTTGGTCTGGCGTTTTGCGATGGAGGGAGGTGTGTGTTTTTGCCTGGGATACCCTGAGCTTGACGGCTCGACGTTCTTCACATGGATGGATGCCTTGGAGATAGCTTATTATCTAATAATGTATAAATATGCAGCATAGAGTTGCCATCCATCTATGGTTCACTGGTCTCATCGTGGCTGATCCCTATACATATACTGTGCTCGGCTGATTATCCAATACGTTGTCTGCGTAGCTGTATCCGTTGACTTGCCGAGTCCATCACAGCAAATCCAGTTGGGCAAGCCTGTTTCTTGGAAATGCTGAGTTGCTTTTACAGTCTCGTGGTGCCCAAAAGGTTCCGCCCCAACTTGAGCAACGACGCAGGCTCCCGTCGGCTCTAAAGCAGCTTCACGGGAGAGATGTCCTGCTTGGGCGAGGTATCTGTAAAAGTCTCCATCAGCAGCAATCAGCGTCGATATTGCGTAATACAGGAACCACGTGAACGGGAACGACTTGTCCAAGGTCTCTGGGGCTGGTCTTATCGCATCGTGTTCCTGCCATCCACCGACGTCGGTCTCATATCGCCACATGATGATCCTGACATTCATGTAGTAGATATCTGATGAATCTGATCCCTCGAGCAAGCAACAGGTCGTATTCCGGTTCCGAATCGAGTGTCAACCTCTTATCTCTGTGGGGGTCTGTTGACGTGGTGCCTCATTCCGAGGCCTTTCCGACGCCCACTCAACCAGGCCGTTATCTCTCTGCTTATCGAACAAGACCACTCGATCTCGCCTGGACGCTTCAATGTATTATGAGATGGAATGAGTGTTCCTGGGTAATCACAATATCCCACCCGATGATTATCTGCATCAGCTATATCGAGTGGTTCCACAAACAAGGGCTTGAAAGATGTCAACGATAACACAGTAGCAGAGTCCAACACGTCTTGCCAGCTTCTCCAACTGGACTTCAGACTATTTGACACATATCGTAGGAGCTACCATGACCCGAAGGCCCCGCGAACAGTTCCACTCATCTCGTGCGAACGTTATCCTCATACATTCCCTTCACAGCTGCACGTACCCATGACATGTTCAAGCGTGCGTCGATCTCGAGGCAACCAGAAACGTCCCCTCCACTTCCACAATATCATCGTCGTTCAACCTCTGGACCTCGATGATGGACCGCGGAGGATGCCTGTTGGGGTCGCTGCCCCAGAACTCCGTCTGCGCCTGGTTGCACAGCGGCCGGTACCGGTACATGTCCGTGGTGTACACGACCAGGCGGACCGCCAAGAAGCGGTCGGTGCCGGCCAGCTCGGCGAGCTGGATCATGTTGGCGTAGGCCTGGCGGATCCGGTCGATGCCGACTGGGGCGAGTGTGTTGTTTGCCGGGTAGATGCCTCTCATGCCTGTGCCGTTTGTTCGTCAGCCGGCGTGCCCGTCATCTCAAAGCGTGAGAGGGCCGTACCTGCAATGTAGAGGGTATCGCCCGCCTTTGACATTAAGCTCCATGGCCCGGTGGGCGTGAACAGTACAGACGGGTTGTAGATCTCGACGCCGGCGGGGGAGGTGTAATTTGGTTCTAGACTGAGTGAAGTGGCCGCGCAGAGCAGAGGGAGAATAGCGGGGAGCTTCATCGTGGATCACGGAGGTTCCCAAAGACACAATAACAGGTGGTGGAGGTGAACGACGCGACGGATCGTGAGAAGTATCGCGAACAGAAACGGGATCGTTCAGCAGCGAGGTCGAGTTTTCACAAGTAGTGTGTGACATCATACCAAGCCAATATTCAATCTAGGAAGCTTGGCGGATGTCACTAACTGCTTGCTGCTTGGTGTCATTACATGCAAATCCACACAACAGTCCAAGACAGCAGCTGATCTATAACTGTTACTCGAAGAATTAAGTCTTGAGAGTTGAGAAGCGGCAGTAAGCTTACATTTTGCTATTGTATTATAAAGATTGAAAGCTTGAGGCGGAAAGGTATGGAATGAGCTGAAGAACTCCTCGTCACGTTGCCAAAACTGTCAGCTATACATCTTCAGTCGACAGGAGCTTCAGGATGGCCATCCAACATCTTCCCAGAGTCTGAAAGTCACGACCTCTGACCGGCTCGAACCGGCTCGAAGAGACCGTGGTTGTATAATTCATATTCCAAAAAGCAAAACAGTTTTACTCGGCTCCACGGTGAGCAGCACCATCATGGGCATCCCAACTCCTCCATGCAATGCATCGCTAATCATACAAATTCATGGTAAATACACCCCCCCATTCACAAGTTGCTACGAACGGGGAGCTCCTTGGCGCAGCAGCCCGAGGTCAACTTTGACCCAATGTCCTTATCCGAGGGAACATCCAGCGCCGGGTTCCCCGTGAAGAAGTCCGAAGGCGTGATGTGCAGCTGCAGCATCTCGACAGGCCTACGTACGGTCTGGTCAGTCACGGATCTCACAAAGAATCTCACAAACTGCTCTCGAGGCCAAAGCCCAGCGCGTCCACTTACATCACAGGCCAGTCCTCGATGCGCGGGTTATGCGTCAGCCCGAAGACGCTCCACACGACAACGTCCGCGTCGAGCACGTCGTCGTTCCTGTCGGCGGCGTCCTTGACCCCGCCGACCTCGAGCTTGCTCTGCAGGGTGTACCGGCCGCCGGCGTACAGCTCGTGGTCCCTGTACTTTGTGACCCAGAGGTGGTGGCGCGCAAAGAGGGCGCGCCTCGACTGCACGCTGCCGGGGTCGGCCAGCAGCAGCTGCGTCGCGGGCGGCGTGATCTTGTAGCCGACGGGCTTCCCCGTGAAGGGGTTCGGCCGCGCGAGGTTCTGGATCTTGAAGACGCGGTTGCTAAAGGGCGCCGCGTCGAGGCCGGCCGACGTGGTGACGGGCGTCTGGCGCACCTCGTACAGGTTGCCGTTGGGGTTCGTCCGGGCGTCGATGCGCAGCGGCAGGCTCTCCTCCTGGACGACGGTGTTTGCGTGGCCGTCGACCGAGGGGTCGAGGCGCACGCAGAAGACGTGCTGGTGGTTCTGCGCGAGGGCCCCGGGGCTGACGACGTTGCCCCAGGGGCTGGTCTTGCCCGGGTCGATGTTGACGACGGAGACGATGCCCGTCGCCCGCGCCTCGACGACGATGCCGGCCGCCTGGTCGAACTTGAAGGCGAAGATGTACTCGTAGTTGGCGAGCGTGATGATGAACTGGACGACGAGCTCGCGGCGCCGCGCGACGACGGCCCGGCCGGTCCGCCAGTTGGTGTGCTTCCAGTTGATGCCGTTGTCCTGCTCGTGCAGGCAGACGACGTTCTTGGAGGCCACGGCGGCGCCCTTGCCGTCGATGAGGACGCCGTCGAAGTACTGGGGGTGTGTTAGATGGTGGCTGTTGTTGGGAGGTGGGCACGAGAGGTGGACAGTAGAGATGGACAGGAGAGATGGACAGTAGAGATGGACAGGAGAGATGGACAGACCTTGATGACGCCCAAGCAGTCACAGCCGAGAGTGAGGTTATTCACAGCGTTGCCCAAGCCGCCGTCGCCAAAGTCAAAGGCCTGCTTGCGGTGAAAAGGCGGACGAGGGTCAGCGTAGGGCACCGTCTTTACCGTCAAACGTCAGCCAGAACTCACACGCCGAACGACGAAGCGTCCACGAGACTCACCATGTCGCTAATACTCAGACGGTACATGACCGGACGCCCATCGTACCTCACATCGTGAACGACGGCACCCTCTCGGGGGTTAAAGGTCACACGCATGCGCCACTTCTGCCACTCGACCACGTTGCCGTCGCTGATGCTGAAACTCGGCCCGTCGGGCTGCACGACAGTCAAGGGCTTGAGATCCCGGCGGGTGCCGCCCGGCAGCAGTTCCGGCACGTACTCGCTCTCCCTGCAGTGGTCGATGACGGTCGGCGCGTGGGTGCGGCCCGCGAGGGGGTCCCCCTTGCCGCCGGTGGCCAGCTCGTCGATGCGCACAATCTCCTTCGTGTGCGCGTCCATGACGGGGATCAGCGGCAAGGGGTAGGCGTAAAAGTTGGAGTCCGGGTTGCCGCTGCTCGTGTCGCGGGCGAAGATGAGGGCCTGGAAGAAGCGGCTGTCGCCGTCCGCGGCGTCGGGCGCGCCGTACGGCCACGGTTCGACGACGACCTCGAAGCCATCTGGCAGCTCGAGCTCGGCGATCTTGGCCTGGAACAGGGGGGAGCGCTTGACGGCCTCCGCCAGGGTTTCGAACTCGAAGCTGGGGAGCCGCGTGTCAGCGTTGCAGCAGACACGTCTTGCAGCAGATCTTGCAGGGACTGGACTGGAAGTCCAAGAGGGAGACAGGGGGTGGGGGTGGCACAACGTACATGGTCAGACTTGCTTGGTGCTCGGAACCGATGGCCTTCTGGTCGATGATCTTGCCGAGGCCCAGGTCGACGACGGACTCGTAGTACTGGGCCTTTGTGCTGCCGCCAATGACATCGTAGAGTACCTGGGCGCATCTCGCCGGTCTCGGGGAGGAGGCTGTGAGGGCGCCGGAGTGCTCGAGATCCAGGAACTTGACGACCTCGGCCTTTGGCGGCTCCCAGAGGTAGTTCTGTCTAAAGTCGATGACGGACCCGGGGTGAGCAGCAAGCACAACGTCTCGTGCCTTGTTCGTCTCCTCCAGAGAGAGGGCGGACAGGGGGTGCGGAAGCGCAGCCATGGTGGCAGATGTGTGGCTCGGAACAAGGATTCGACGAGGAGAAGCTGAAGCTGGTGCGTTGAGTTCAAGAGATGGCGCACCTTGACAAAGACTGCGTGTCGTAATGGGAAATGGTGATTATGAAGTATGTCTTCCGCGTCGAGATGCCGTCTGCTTGACTTCTGTCAGCTGAAACTCTGATGCTGCTCATCGTACGTCCAGCGCATTAAATGGCCAAAGAGATGTATGTAGTTGGCCAGACTGGTCCTCGGAAAGAGTTTCCGGACCCTCACCCCTCGGAACCTCTCGGAATCGCGGAACACACCACCGGGTCAAGATGGCATCCCCCCTCGTCATCTTATCTTCAACCCCGGCCGAGATAAGGGCCCTACAGAAGCCATTAGATCCTAGATCTAAGTTTTCCAGATGTCTAGAAGCTCTTGTGATTGGTCGGCGATTATCATTGTGCTGGTGATTGGGCCTCTCGCTGAAGATAAGATGCCGAAACCGCCTTGCTGGCATGCTGCGGCAACTGTAACGGACCTCGACTCCATTCTGAGCCAACTTGCAGGTGTCGAGTCTGAAAATCTCGGTGATAAGGTTGATTCAGACAATGATGTTTTGTAATAACGGGCATACATATCAGAAGAAGCCCTCCCGACGCCCCGGGATGAAGTCGCCAAGTCGTACGACGGTAAGACGATTCATTCTGGATATCGCAAGTCCAGTCATTGGGCCTTGTCAACAATGGACGCCGACATGAAGAAAGATACCACGACGCTGGGTAGAGTGGACTCCCAGACGGAGCCCGTCACCGGCGACGACCTGCGGCTGGCTCAGCTCGGCCACACGCAGGAGTTGAAGCGGCAGTACTCGCTGCTCGCGCTGAGCGCGCTGTGTCTCTGTCTCATGGCAACCTGGGAAGCCTTGTCGACCGTTATTGCGCAGGCTCTGTTGAGCGGCGGCGCTCCCTGCTTGTTTTACAACCTGTGAGTTGGTGGCTGTTCATTGTTCCTGGGAACGTGCAACTAACACAAGCAGGGTACTCTCGACGATTTGCGCAGTTTGCATCGCGTCTTCCTTGGGAGAAATTGCGTCTATTTACCCAACCGCAGGAGGTCAGTACACTGTGTCTGAGAACACAACAATCGTAACTAACACGACACTTCAAGGCCAATATCACTGGGTTGCAGCGCTGTGCCCTCCTTCGACTCGATCCGCGGCCGCTTTCATAACTGGTTGGATTTCTGTCGGAGGCCAGGTCGTCTTCACCTCTTCCGCCGCGTTTGCCGCTGGCCTCCAGATTCAGGCCCTCATTATCCTAAACGACGACGCTTACATACCGGCAAGATGGCAGGGCATGCTCTTCTATTGGGCTGTCCTGATGTACAGTTTGATGATGAACATTTGGGGCCAGAGGCTGCTGCCAACGGCTAACCTTGTGTCTGGTAGGAGAGCATCCTTCTGGAAGAGGGGAGTGGATGCTAACGCGAGATGTTTCTAGGAATCCTCCATGTTGTCGGTTTCGTGGCCATCCTGGTTGTGCTCGGCGTCATGGCCCCAAAGAACTCGGCCTCTTTTGTCTTTACAGAGGTCACAAACTCGAGTGGCTGGGAGAGCGATGGTGTATCCTGGCTTGTCGGGCTCATCAGCGCAGTGTATCCCTACCTCGGGTAAGAAAGCCCCCTTCAAGTGCGAAAACCACAACTGACATCACCCAAGGTACGACGCCGCGTGCCACTTGGCAGAGGAGATGCCCAACGCCAGCCGCGACGTGCCCATTGCCATGGTCGGCAGCGTCGTCGTCAACGGCATCATGGGGCTCATCTACGGCGTCGTGCTCCTCTTTTCCACCGGACCCCTCGAAGCCCTCCTGTCGACTGCGACCGGATACCCCTTCATGCAGATCTTCATGGACGTGACGAAATCGCACGGCGGCGCGACCTTCATGTCCATCGTCATCATCCTCACAGCCATCGCGGCCACGGTTGCCGGCATCACGTCGACCTCCCGAACACTGTGGGCCTTTGCGAGAGATAGAGCGACGCCATACGACCAGTATCTCAGCAAGGTGAGCGTCACGCAGCAGGTGCCGGTCTACTCCATCGTGCTGGTGACCGTCCTCCAGATGCTGCTGGGGTTCATCTACCTCGGCAACACGACGGCCTTCAATGCCATCCTGTCAATGGCGATCATCGGCATGTACTCCAGCTACATCATCCCGATCGTGTACATGCTGTTCTGCGGCCGCAAGAACCTCGGAAAGTCTGACTATGGCCCGTTCAAGCTGGGACCAGCACTGGGCCCTGTCCTGAACGTCGTCAGTCTGATCTGGATGGTGGTGGTGATAATCTTCAGCACCTTTCCCTCGGCCATGCCGGTGACGCCGCAGAACATGAATTACTCCATCGTCGTCATGTCTGGCTGGCTGTTCTTTGGGGTGGCATATTATGTGTGGTTTGGCCGTGGAAAATTCCAGGTGCCGGCAGTGGACAGTGGTCTTGTCACAGGAATTGCGGTCGACGCCAACGTGGCGGTTTGAGAAGAGATTTAGAGCCGGGACGGGGGCAACCAGGCAAATTGACAATTGACCTGATGTGTTTGGATGTGTCGTCTCCAGTCTTATTGCCACAATCACCACGAGCAAGATGCCCCAGAGACCATTGTTTCTTCCGTTTGATAGACGCAACTACATCTTGAAGGTACCCCTTGAAGGCTCCTTATGAAGTCACACTTCCTGTAAGTTTCGAATTGGTATTGGCAAGCTGCAAGTGAGTATATCTAGGGAAACATGTGAGAGTACAGCTCTCCAACGCGTTGCTCATATAATAATTGCTGAAACTCTGCTCTTGGACTCAGCGAGCTTATACGAAATAGGATTACCATTGACTGTTCCATTGGAACACGGATAGATCATCACTCTTCCAAAGTAACCATTTATCAGATATGATTGACAAGTGACAAACGCCTCGACCTTATCAACTCCATGCTCAAGTACGCCCGAGTCATGAGAGAGCCGGGATGAGCGGACCAGCACTACAGCGCTAAGATAGCGACGGACGGCTCCTCATTATCATTATCACTGACCATTAGCCACGTCCACTCCCCGGAACGACGGCTCGGAATCCGCTCCTCTCCATTCTCCAACCACCTCTCGTTTCGACCGTTCCGAACACCGCCACAGCAGTTCCGCGGAGCAGCAGCAACAACACCGTCGTCCACCCCGGAACCTTTACCCCCGATCGTAAGCCTTTGGCCGGCATGGGCCCGGAAGCAGACTCAACCTTCATCGGCGCCGGAGCCGCGACGCCACAGCCGACACGCGCCGGGTCCGCGATTGGCGCAGGCGCAACCACAGCCGCTGGCGCAGGCGCAGGCGCACCGAAGCGCGCCGCGTCGACGACAGCAGACGGACAACGCTCCAAGAGGGCGAAATATACACCTGTGGCATGGCACGTCATGTCTTTCACTTCCTCTCGTTGACTATGGTCGACCGTCACTGACGTCTGGCTAACTGAGCGTCAGCAACGAATGCAAAAAGAGGAAGCTCAAATGCATCAAGGAAGACCACCAGACCGTCTGCCGACGATGTCTCGTCAACGGAGCCGAGTGCATATTCATCCCCGGCCCCCAGCAAACGCCTGTCAAGGAGAAGGATCGAGAGCGAGCTGAGAGGACTACGACACAGCCGTGAGAGGAATCCCACTCCCTAGTCCTAGTCCAACATCACTCACACAATGATGCGCAGTCCCCAAGACCAGACCCTCAGCGAAGAGGTCGCCATCCTGCGCGAGCAAGTCGCCTCCCTGACATCCACCCTCCGCGACCTCGGCAGCAAAATCGCACACATCAGCACTCGCTCCCCGGCCGCCCTCGCCGGTCCGCAGCACCCGTCGCCGCTGTACACGAGCGAATCGAACCGCCGGCCCAGCGAGCCGCGAGAGCCGCAGTTCGTCGGCCCCACGCGTTCGGCCTTCAGCCTCCGCATCGCCGAGACGTCGCTCACGCGGTTACGGATGCAGACGGGCGACGAGGAGCACCCAGGCCCCGCGAGCCGGTCTGCTTCGCCGGTAGCGTCGCCCGCTGCGTCGGAAGCCTCCGAGAATGCCACGTCGTCGTCGTCGTCGTCTTCGCGCAAGGATTGTCTGCTGACCCTCGACTTTGACGAGATTGTACGACTTCTGGACGTGTACACCGAGGAGGTCGAGTCGGTGTACCCCTTCACCAACATGCGCGACGTGTCGTTGAAGTTGCAGCGCATTCTAGACTTTGTCAGGACCTCCCAGACCCCGTCGTTGGCGCGAGAGCATCGTGCGGGAGACGACGAGCACCCCGCGATCGAGGTCAAGGACGTGCAGATTGTCAAGGTTGCCGTGGCCACCGCCATCGTGATGGAAGCGCAGGGCCCGAACCCCATCAGCACGAAGCTCGTCGACGACGTCGAGCCTGTCGTCTGTCGTGTGTCTGGCGAGGCGTTCATCGACCTCAAGGAGTTGCAGATCATGACCATGCTGGTGCGTCTTTCTGTCCTTGGCCCCCCCCCATGTCTCTTGGCGGGTTCCTCATCCTCGTTGTCGATGAGATGTCATCTGCTGACTCGACCGATAGAGCATCTACTGGTTCCACTGCGGCGAGGAACTCCTCGCGTGGCGTTCCATCGGCATCTCCGGCCGCGAAGCCCTCGAGATTGGTCTGCACCGCCGCGCCATCCTCCGCGAGAACTTCAAGGACCCGCGGGAACGCGACCTCGCCGTGCGCTGCTTCTGGTGTGTCTACGTCCTCGACCGGCGCTGGAGTTTCGGCACCAGCCTGTCCTTTGGCCTCATCGACCGCGACATTGACCCTGAACTCCCCGAACCGGTAATCTCCCACCTTCTCCTCAGCCAACATTCCTTGACACTCACACTATCTGCGTCACCGCCATCCTCGACACCCTCACCATCCTCTTCTCTATCCCATCCGTGACAAAAGCCAACCAACCCGCTGACACCTCGCAGGGCGAAGAATACCCCTACCTCCGCTGCATGGTCTCCTACGGCCGCCTCTGCTCCAAGGTCTGGGACGCCCTGCCCCCCTTCGAATCCGCCTCCCAGTTCATCCCGCGCGACACCGTCGCCCTCCTCGACTTCACGACGCAGAACTGGCTCGCCTCCATCCCCGCGGACCTCCAGCTCCGCCACCCGCGCCTCGGCCTCGCCCCGCGCACCCAGCCGCGCGGCGTCCACCGCCTCCGCGCCCTGCTCTACCTCCGCGGGAACCACATGCGCACCCTCATCCACCGGCACCACGTCCTCAGCGCCGCCAGCGTGCGCGCCGACACCCAGGCCGCCCGCCTCGTCACCGACATCGCCCTCGACACCATCGCCGTGCTCGCCCACCTCAACGAGACGTCGGACATTTACGCGCGCCAGCAGAACGCCTTCAACTACTTCCTCATGAGCGCCCTCGCCGTCATCCTGCTCGCCGTGTGCCACGCCCCGGGCGTCTTCACCGAGCCCTGCAAGGAGAGCTTCGCCAGGGCGGTGCAGCTGGTCAAGGGCTTCTCGAGGCACGGCCACGCGAGCAGGCGCCTGTGGAAGACGATCAGGGGGCTGCTGCCGGGGGTCAAGTCGCTCGGCCTGCGCGGCGATGCCGAGGTTGCGCCGGTGGATGAAGACCAGGCCGCTGTTGCTGCTGTTGCTGCTGATGTACGGGAGGAGTCGGAGCAGGTCCCGGTGCCGGCGCAAGGGAGGCGGGCGGACGCGGCGTGGGACGGGTACGACGACGCCGGACCGCAGACTCACGGGTCCGCGCCGGACATGTTCAGCATGGGCGACGACCTGATGAACTTGTTTGACGCGTTTGGGCAGGCGAACGCGGGCCACCCGGCGCCGCCCGAGTTCCCCGTGGGTTTCTTTGGTGTGGCGGGCGAGTCGTTGGGGGACCCCGAGGAGATTTCGCGGCGTTTTCAGGGGCTGATCTGACTTGTCGTCGTGTATACGCCAGCTTCTGTTGTTGGATTACTGCAGCCGTCGAGCACAACGTCTATCAAGTGATTTCAGGAAGAACCATATCTTTTGGCTAGAATCATCCACCAGTAACAGGCTCCTGTCAACTTCCATGCCTGACGTTCCGAGAGTTCTCAGCCTCGGCTACACTGCAACAAGCCCATCGCGACATGGAACCTCACATCAAATCACACGATTCTCCTGACGACACACTTGGCGGTACACTCGCACGTATATCTCAGTGAGACGACACATCAACGCGGCACACGAGTCAACCCAAGCCACGCCCGAACCACCCCTACCACAACACGATGAACAAGACTTCCAACGCGCAGAACCAACCCGTCTCCAACGCCCATCCGCGCCCACCACCGCCATCCAATCGCCACCACACTCCATCTCACTTCATCCCTCCGTAAAACTGCTGACCGCAGCAGCCAACGTGCTGCAGCACCCGGCGCGTGTGCGAGCTGCCCAACGGACGTCCAACGTCGACCCAATCGGCGCCCTCCAACTTCAGTCCGCCAGCGCTCGCTCGCCAGTTCTTCATCACAACACCATTCTCCCACAGTACGCGAGCAAAGTAGACCGACTCCCCGGTGGAGACAACATAGGTAACACTTCCAGAGGGAGACCACGAGAGCCGCGTCAGCCTCGCAGGCTTAACACCAAACAATCATAATCTTCCACCACCTTGTTCCGCTCAAAAGACCCTGCATTTGCATTCATCGTTCAAACTTGGCAGCCACTTTGGCTCACCCCATCGTCGGCACATTGGTTCTGGGACACCGATGGAGAATGGACGCCTCCTCTCGGCCGGCCGATACTCCATCATCTCGAAAAATAAGAAAAGCGCGGCATTAAACCGCGATATTCCAGAATCTTAAACCCTCTTCACGACGTGACCAAATCCCAACGCAAAAGGGCCTTGTTCGTCACCGTTGCCGGATATTAGACGGCACGACAAATCAAGCATAAGAAAAAACCCCCGATCACCGCCCGATTATCGGAGTTTTTCTCCGCGTCTATTTCATTTCCATCCACGTTTATACAAATCGGACGGAGCGGATATGGGTAGAGGAGACGTCAGCTGCCGGATGGTTGCCCACCTCTCGCGAAGACAATTTTGACTTTATTTCCCCGTTCGAATTCATCTGCTGTCGTCGCTTGGTGTCCTTTCACCCCGCCTTTTGGGCTTAGCAGGCTGACAAACTCTGGCGGGACACGCTCAAGACACATCAACAGAGTGTATCGGCACCGGCCTCGATGCCGTCAGGGGCACTCTGCTGGCCTGACTTGTTTCCCTTTTCCGTCTCTTCGAACATGATGAGACGACGGCGGGGAAAAGGTGCATCATGGCGATTTTCCCGCCTGGTGATTGGATGCGAGATGGGATCGCGGGAAAAGGCTCGCCGGTCGTCGTTATGCTTGGCAATACTCTCAAGGTTAATTGATTTTCAGACGAGTGCAATCAATTTTGCCGATCCACTCAGGGTACGGAGAATGGCGGGAGAAAGAAGAAAAAGGACCATGCGTCGTGGTGATGGTGGTGATCTTCGGATTGAGTTCCGTTGGTGTTGCACCAGGGAGATAAAGACGGGACGAGACGGTCCCCAAAATGACTACCGAGACAGGGACGGTGGGCTATTGGACAAGGATACGCAGTCGCAGCATCGATACGGATACACCACACTTCCACAACGTGCTGCGTACGAATACCTTGTACCATAGGTAGTCATTATGCTCCGCAAGTAAGTGAGCACTCGGGATTCAGGCTGGGGCGGTTACAGCCGCCGCATGTTGACTGACACCAGCGCCACCGCGTGCGCGTGCGCGTGGAAGCCGTGTGCGACAAATTACCGTGGCAGCAGTGGTGGGCGCAACGCCGTGGCACAGTGGGATTGTAGAGATGGGAAATGATCTGGAGGGTCTAGAAGCGACGGCGAGGCCACTTGGGGGGATTGGCGGTGCTACGCTGCGGTCTGTGTGAGCGTTGTGAACGTGGGCAACGAGCCGCGTACGTTGTCGTGTGGTGCTGTCGTAGTAGACGTGTGGTGGTTCGGGGAGGATGGGCGGTGGAGTGGACAAACAAAGTTGAGATCTGCGATGCAGAGTCAATAGTCGGTCGGTGATGTGGGAAAGGTGAGATACTCCCTGCCGGGAGCCGTCCGATGACGGGACATTGTCGCAGAGGTGCGTCCATGGGCGAGGAGAGGAAGACGACGTTGACCTTTGCACACGCCCATCGTACTGTCGCAGTCTTTTTGCGTTTAGCAGTCGGGTCTGCAAACCACCACGACGATGATCCCCGAGTCAAGCGTCGATCGCGGGATCCTCTGCATGCTCTGCAGACAGCAGCAGGCTCTTCCCTGGGCTCGACGTGGTGACTGGACGGTTGGGGATGCGTACATGGGCAAAGTAAGAGTTTCCTACCGGGAGTTCTCTGATCTAGGCAGACGAGACGAAACAAAAGACGAGACGGGGGTCAGAGAGAGAGAGCGGGAGAGGATGGTGTGTGCTCTGTACTGCGAGTGCTGCGTATGGGTGGGTGGACGAGCAGATGAGGAGAAGAGGAGCCGGGGCAATTACGGTGCGGCAGTCTAGAGACCCACATATCGCGGGTGCGTGACCTGACCCCACATTGCCGGGACCCGGGGCGTCCGGCGGCGTGAGCGTGGCAGTTGTGGAGCAGCAGATTTGGCAGCCGAGGTAGGTGCGAGAGCCGGCCGGCCAATCGATTCGATAAGGTGGGGCGGCAGCCTCATTTCTATCTGATGCAGGAGCAAGCCGCAGCCAGTCGATTTCCGCCTTACCAAGCTACTCCCCTTTTGGACGGCCGAAAAAGACTCGATTGGCTAGACACCTAGACGAGGGGAGGGTAAGAGTGGAGAAGGGAATTCCAAACTTGGGGGAAAGTTGGAAGGATGCATGGGAGGGCCTGCCTGCCTGAGCCTGGGTTCAGCTCCTCTCTGTGACCATCACCATCAGTATCACCACAGACAGATACAGAACGTGGGAGCAAATCACACCCACGCCGGTGACTGCTGGCGTAGGCGTCAGAACGAGTGGGAATCTCTTCCACCCGCCTGCGCTGCGCTGCATCGTTGATGAAGATGGGCGGGACGACGTGAAGGGTGGTGTGGCGGATCGTGGATTGGATAGATCGCTGGATGGATGCACCGCAGCGCAACGCAGAGCGCCAGACCAAAAACAAAAACGAGGCAACCCGTCCACCGATTGGATCAGTATCGACAGCCGGTGGCATGCGGACACGCAGGCATTCCAATCGCCAGCTCTTCAGCGAGTCCAGCTTCTGCTTCGTCTTGATGCATCATCATCTGCATCTCGTCTCGTCCTAGACTAGAGGACACACTCGAGCGTATTGTGCACAAGCATCCGTACCGAGTACAAGAACTCGCCGTGGTGGTTGTGGGCGGCTGGCTTTGGAATGGCCGCCTGATAGGCGGACCTTGGGCTTTTTTTCTTTCTGTTTCCTTGTAGTGTCGATTTTTATCGAATAGGACCGCGCAGCTGAGGTGATACAAAAAACAAATCACAAACGACGCGGTATCCAGCCGGTAGCCCGTCGTGTCGTTACTGTCCATGGATGAGGACCAGGCGTTACTTGTTGGTGACGGATGACCGTCCGTTCGCATCCACCGCAGCCGTGGTTTATCCTCAATTGCTTTTCGTGCCCATGACACAGGATGCGGAAAGCGCGCGTCGTGGCTGACCGTCAGTCACGACGAAATGCGAATACTCCGTGCTCTCCACGCTCTCTGTGCATGTCAACCCACGAGACATGGACACCCAGAGCACGTCGCGTGGCTTCACCCGTAACCGCGCAACTGTGCGTCCGGTCCGTCAGCAACGTGCCGCCGGGCGTGGGAAGCCGCATCCTCGTCCGTCTGTGCGAGGGGGATCGCTGCCCGAAATATCCTGATAACGACCACAATGACGGCCTGCGTTTCTTATTCCGAGTCTCTCACGTCTTGGCTCCCTCGCCAGGTGCGACCACTGCCGTCATCCTGCTACCTCTTTTCCTTTTCCCACCGGGCTGCCAATGTGTCCGTGGTGGCAGTGGTCTCTCTGTGAGGACGCACCAATGTCTCTGCCGTCTGCGCACTCCCGCGTGCTGGATTGTTACGTTTCTGCGCCGGGTTGGCCTTTCCGATTTCCCCGTACCTGGCCCAGCTTTGGAGATCACCAAAGTCAGATTAGGTGTGTTTGGGTGCCAACAACACGGCCGGGAGGTGCAGGCGCAGGCCGACCCCTTGCGCATCATGTTCGGGATATTTCTGGAATTCTTAAGGGGTAGCTTGGTGACTCGTATGGGTGTTCTCTTGGCGGTCTCTTGTTCCAGACCTCCAGTTCACCAGCTCGTGAGTGTCTCGTGTGGTTGCTCCATGCCGTTATTGGTGTTTGGCGACCGACATACCGACATACCGCATCCCGCATCCCGCGCGCCGTTCGCCGTGCCCAGTTCGTCATTTCGCTTTTATTGCGGAAAATAAGACTTAACAATGCCATCATGCTTATCGTCACCACGGGGTAATGCTCGCGCGGTCGTCGACCGCAATGTTACTTTGGTCCATCAGGATGGCCCCTCCCGTCACATACCCCAAGACGTCAAGTGTAAGGATGGCGAGTCGTCAGATCGTCTAACCCCCTCTTCCCGAAAAGCCAATTCGCGACTCTTTGACCTCCCCATTTCCGCTTTTTTTCTGGAATGATTATGATGCCGCCAGAAAAGGACGTCGGGGGAGCTAGGAAAGCTTCGCATGAACAGGGAGTGACGCTATGCTCGGTTGATGGAGGAGCAGCCAACCAGAGCACCAGATGATTAAGAGCGTTGCGCGGCCGTGAGTCGAAGGTGGGAGATGCAAGTTACAGAACAAGAGACGAAATAGAGTTGCGCTTGCGACGACCCCAGCCCGTCTCCCACCTGGTGCTATCGTGTCGCAGACATCGTGTCAGCGGCTGCGTGTTAGTGCCCTTCCCGGCGTGGTGCGGCGCGGTCTCGGGCGGCAGTCGAGAGAAACTCCAGGAACTAGAAAGCCAAAAGACGTTGGTCATCGTCTTAGTACCCCAAAGTAGGTTCCGCGTGCTGGAGGAAAGCTTTCGGCTGGGTGCTGTCAATAGCGCGCATCCGCGAACCTAACGGTCGACGGCGTCAGGACGAGTCATGTCAAACGGGCGGTAGGGCCGTGTGGGCTCGATAAAGCCCCTCTCTGGCCTTCTCGATCCGTCATGGTGTTGAAGAGGATGGTTTGGCTGGTCTGGTTTGAACGTGGTCTGGTCTGTGGTCTTGATCATGCGATAGACCGACCCTTGGCAACCAGCACAGCGGGATCGGTCTCTCGTTGCAAAGCGCTCGAGCGTGTTGGTGCCGCGCACAACTGCGCGAAGGACACCGCCTTGGGACAAGTCGCTCGCCATGCGTACGCGTCTTGGCGGCCGAGCATTGAGTGGCAGAGTCATTCAGATGTGTCCAAAGCAGGTGACGAGACAAGAGATGAGAAGTTGGCACTGATGAGGAGACGATGGTGGGCGGATGGGGCATCTCATCGCACCACCATCTTGTTTTGCCTACTGCATGCCCGCAAGTACTGTTATGGCAGAGGCATAGTTTGCAAATGGCGGCCAGTGCCAGCTCACCAAACGGACGAAAAGGCAGCGCTGGTGGTGGGTCGTTTGTCGTTTGGTAAAAGTTCGGGTCGATCACGATGGGCTGTAGACCCACGATTTCCGTCGGCATCTTTCTTGGATGTGGGGGACGGACAGGGCTACTGACTGATGACAATTCCATCGTATCAAGTGGTGGTTTCCGAAGAGTCCGTCCGTCATTTTGAGACCCTGCAAGTTGTTCGTTTTTAGGAATGAAGAGGACCCAGATAGCCATGGGCTAAGATGAGGTCAGTCGCACTTGGTCAAGATGGACCTAGTGCCCTCGGTCAGTCAAGCTTACCATGCTCCATCCTCATGAACGTAGCCCATGTTGAGGAAGGGTCTAGCTTAGTCTTGATCCAGCTGTCATATCCATATCAGCAGCGGATAGGCCAAAAAAGAAGGCTCTGAAGTCTGTCCGGTGTCTGCAGAGCGGCAGGATTGACAGTGACAGGCCGGCTAAGACGCAGCTAAGGATGAGGTCCCCCGACTGCCGCTCCTCTGGCATCGGTGCCCCAGCCTAGGACGCTGGGAAGCATGCATACTATGGTACGCAGTACACAGCTTGGTGTGCCGCGTGAGTCTGGACTTGGAGCTGAAGGACTGAACCGAGCTTGCGAGAGAGGTTCAACTGTTGCAGTCGCGGTTGCGGCACCTCAGCCGGGCGTTGGACGACCCAGGACTCATTCGGCGATGCATCCTTGTCTCGCACGCTAGGGAGAGCAGACGTGTTCAGTGCCCACCCACCCAGGAGCAGCGGCACCCCTTCTCGCTGTTGGGCAACCTTTGCTGAGGTGTTCATAGGATTATTAGTGCGTATCCATACTCATACGGCGGAGGGATAGATACTCGTACATTGGTCATTGTATCCGTGCAGAGCCCGTAGAGTGTCGGAATGCATGGCTGTATTCGTACAGCGCAGGTACCAGGTGCTGAGTCGTTGACGATGGCGAACGAGATAACATGGTGCGACTCTGTACTAACAAAGGTGTAGAGCTGCTGGTCAGTGTCGGTCAAAAGGACCTCCACCCTGATTAGCGGCGAAGCAGAAGCAGCAAGAAGAAGGACTGGAAGCTGGAAACGCCGTATGTGTGACGCCGGCGTGATCAAGTTGTTGTCGTGGCCGTGGAGTGTAACGGGGCCATCCCAGCAAGCAGCGAAAGAGGCAGAGAGACCCGTGAGATTGGCAGGTGGACGCAAGGGTACGTACCCAGTCTGCTTTGTACTCCCGTGACATTTTATCCAATGAGAAAATACTTGCGTGCTCATGTATCTTGGTACAGATGTTCTCGGCCCAATGGGGTTTGATTGGCGATCGTTTATGAAGCGGGTCGCGGTTCGAACTTGTATGAGTCGGGACGTACTCTTGCTGGAGTGTTGTGCAAAATACGGAGGTACGGAGTATTACTCAATTTGTGTTTTCTCAAGGAAAGCGGGTGGCACCCCCCCATAACCTTCTTTCCAGAGGTCGATTCGTTCCTCGTCAGCTATTCGCGTTGCAGCGGTCGATACTCGCAGGGCAACTGCAAGTGCAGTCCTTCTTTCTTCCTGCCAGGAGCTGACATAAGGCATCTACATAACAGCCACAAGCACTACGCAGACGGTGAACTGCTGCTGCATGAGAACATGCCTATCAGCATGTCCGATATACCAAAATGCATTTGCTTCTCTTTTATCGAGTATTGCGCATTGTAGAGATTAGCTACACTAGTAGGTACCTTGGCTAGGTAAGGTAGGTAGGGTACAAGTGGGCACACAACTGCGGACGCCTGCTGCGGCCTGCTTCGTCAGTGTACTGTGTTCCAAGGCAACTGGATACTGGTCCCACACCCCCAGTTTCCTCTCACCGCACCTTTGGGCTCTGGGCAGAAAGAGCTGCCAGCAAGAGCCGCTGCCTCTGCCAGGCATTGAGGAGTGTACAGCTGTAACAAGTATATCTTCTAGTGTCTTACTGCAAGAGCGACTTTCGACCCCAGTTGCATCACGAAATTCATCATCTTTCACCGTTCGGCAGCAAGAGCAACCCGACAGCGACTGCTACGTAAGGTAGGTACCTAAGGTACCTTATCTAGGTGGTAAGCCACTACCTTACCTTACCTAATTACCTACCCCGTACTCCCGACTCCGTACACCGAACAGAAGGCAGCTCTATGTATGCCCTCTGCGCCTTCCTTGTCTTGGCCAACCTGGAAGTGTCTCCGATCACGCCTCCAGAGGTTCGGCCAGCTCATCACAACCACCTCCGTCTGCCAGCCGCCATTGGCCAACAGGACCACCAACGGCCAACGGCTTCCATCACACCCTCATCCGACTCACCTCAACCTCAGAAAACCACAGCTTCTCATACGTCGCCTGGAGCTGCTGCGGACCATTAGTGTACATCGCCATAATCGTACACTTCGCGTACCGTACGCCGTCGAGTCTTGTCCCAGCTGTTGTCCGCCCACCACCCACCGCCCGCCCATCCACACCACCTTTACACACTACAGACTTGTCGCACACCTCCTCCTTCGTCATCGTCACCATCGCAAAACACTCCCTCTCTCTGCTTCCACATCATCCACACCCACACACCCACACCACACCCCTCTCCTCCTCCCCGTCCTCCTTCTCGTCCTCCACCATTCCCATCCCACCCTGAACCCCTGTCCACGTCCTTCCCACCCCCTTCTAGCGTCCCTGTCTTCCCATCGCCTGTCCACCGACATTAATACCAGCTCGCCAGTGGAGACGCTGCCCAAAGCCTCACTTCTGTGACTGGACCTGCTGCGCGGCTCATCCTGTCGCTCCTCTTAAACCACCACTCTCGCCAGCCCGCTTTCCATGATTACTCCGCGATCGTCTTCCTATCCGAAGCCACTGATCCCTTGTCTATCAAATCGCCTCCATCGCCAGCAAGCCCTACGACTTGAAACCTCGTGCTATCCTCGACCCTTCTACCCCACCAAACCACCAAACACCCAGCAAAGACGACGACCAAGACGACCAAGACAAACAACAGTCTTCGGCTTCGGCATCACCCTCACCACTACGACTCGGCGGCTCTTTGGATGTGCGAGACTAGACACCAAGACGAGGCTGCCACATCATCACCGTATCAGATCACTGAATCAAGACGCCCGTCAAACATTACACCAAATACCCACTCGTGTTGACCAGGACGCCTATACGACTTTCTCACCACGATAACAACATGACCCAACCTTACAATCCTCAATACCAGGAGCTTCAATTCCAGGTGCTACAGAAGCAACAAGAGCTGCAATCGCTCCAGCTCCAACTCTCTCAACACCAACCTGCCGTGTCGGCCGCTCCGCCAGACTTTCTTGCCTCCCAGCCCGATTTCTACGCGGACCTGGCCATCTGCCAACCACAACTCCACAATGTCGTGCCGGCCGTGAGGAAGTCGACAATGCCGAGGAGCAAGTCAAACATTGGCTACTCCTCGGCCGTCCCGACGAGAGTAATGGTAAACCAACACCCCCTCCTCTGCTTGACTCTTGTCGTGTCCGTGCTGACACAAGCTTTCAGGAACGAAGCAACGACATGGACTCACCACAACCCATGAAGCGTCCGAGGGTCATGTCGCAACAAGCCCCTCGCGCGGCACCCATGATGGCCGCCATGTCGAGAAGCACTTCCAGCCGCGCCGACAAGTCAAATCCCTTCGTCGCCAAGGGCCCTCTCGCTCCTCTGCAGACCTCAAACACCCCCAACGCCATGTTGGATCGCTTCTACCAGTCCAACGACGACCCGCATGTCTTGTTCCAGCCTACGCTGCAGCGCACGCCGTCAAATCGTCGCCAGTCCAATCTGCAGAGAGTCGAGGAGAACATGCCATTACTGCACGGTGTCGGGATGAATCCCGCCGACTACCTCGCCAGACACGACGAGAACCTGCCGTCGCCCGCCATGGTCCCACCCCAGCCGTCGTTCCTGACGGCATCTGACGGCCGCAACTCCCAGGCCAGCTTGGGTGCATCCGTCTGCCCTTCCATGAGCTCTGGCACCTCGGCTCCCGAGACGACGCCTTTGACGAGGGAGAACAGCACCTTTGACAACCGCTTCGATAACCAGTCGCTCTCTGGCGCCTTCGAGATGGCCCGCCTCAACTCTACCCAGTCGCAGTTTGCCGACTTTCCACCAGACCTGGGCCTCGTTGCGCCAGCCATTTCGCCCAACATGAAGTCCGAGACTTACCTCGCACATGTCGGCGCAGGTGCAAACATGTTTCCGCAGCAGTCGCCCTTGGAGGACAACTTCTTCTCTCAGAGCATGGAGCGCTCCATCTCTTCGACCAGCACCGCCTCCAACAAGTCAAACCAAGAGCGCCGCGCGAACCATGTGTTCCAGCAGCAGATCAACAACGCCACCAAGACGAGCATTCTGCCCAAGCCTCAGGATGATTCCAAGCCGTCCCAGTCTCCCACTGCCAAGAAGGAGCCCAAGGTCCCCGTTGCCAAGGGCACCTACACTCGTCCCAAGCATCCCAAGGTCTACTGCGACAGGTGTACTGACCACCCGGACGGCTTCCGTGGAGACCACGAGCTGCGCAGGCATATGAGCGCCAAGCACGAGGGTACGATTAAGAAGTTCATTTGCCGCGACCCTTCCAAGGCCGGCCTCAAGGGCAGTGTTGATGCCATCATCCCACTGTCCAAGTGCAAGCAGTGCATCGCCGGAAAGCACTACGGCGCCTACTACAACGCCGCTGCCCATCTTCGCCGCGCTCACTTCAAGCCCAAGCTTCCCCGCGGCAAGAAGGGCCGCGGCGACGATGACGAGAAGCGAGGCGGCAAGGGTGGCGGTGACTGGCCGCCCATGAGTGAACTCAAGCTCTGGATGGAGGAGGTCTTTGTCATCGCCGACGACGTCGAGGGTGGCGAGGACGACTCACCAGAGGACGATGACGAGGAGGTCATGCAACTGGACCCCTTGGCTCTTGATGTTTCGCTTGGCCACATGGGCGAGAACATGTCTTACGACAACATGTCCTTCGCGACACCGTACCCAATGCCCGAGCTAGTCATCGACACCCACGCATCTTCCTACCTGGCCATGTCCAACATGCCTCCTCTCTCGTCTGCATCGGAAGTCTTCACCTTTTCGCCCTTTGCTTCCAACTCGCCAATGGGCTTCTCGCACGACACGGCCTTCTCCATTTCGTCCTCCAACACGGTGACTCCCACCACCTACCAGGACACTTTGGCAGTGGGTAGTTTCGACGGCTACAGCTACTAAGGGAGGCGGTCTCGGATACCTCGCCGTCGGTCGTCTTGTTCGATTATCGCACAATTTCCCCATGATGGCTGTTGGCGTTGGGTCGCATCTCAGTCGCGGTTGGGCTGCGGCACAACATGCACACCGGATGCGAGCCTGCCCAATGTCGCCACCCATCACGCGTTCTGCAAGGCTGAGCAAGAAAAAGAAAACAAACCACCAAAAAAATACTTTCCTTGGACCGATGATCATCTCATGACATCACAATCAGTTGAGCCCGGTGTCGGATACCTGCGCCAGGTAGAAAAACACCCCACGCTATCAGCTCAGCTCATCTACGTGCCACACCATGTCTCGATCGTTTCTTATCTGCGATTTATTCTACGCCAATTGTTCGTATTTCATCTCTGTTTGATCGACAGTCTATGGGGATACGTTTCACAAGGCTCGGTGTTTTGCGGTGACAGCATCTCGCCCATGAGCCGTCCGCCTCGGTGGTGCACCGAAGCTTCACAAAAAGCTGTAAATATACGGCCACGTTATGGACCAAAAAGTCCTTTGAAAACAGAATATCGCGCGAGCGACGGTCTTGGAGTTTGCTCCGGTCGCAGACGACGGTACAGGCGTTGTGCCCCGCAAGGAGGCCACTCTTTGTTTTTTTTTGGGTTTTGGACTTGTTTTCATCTTCTGCAAGGTGTTGGGGCTTTTGCTTTTCGGAACAGGAACAGTGTATCGGCCTACACGATCATGGCTGCGGATGCCCGGTGGCGTTTGACTTTGTATATACTAAGTGACGCGAATGTCGTCGGATGCTTTGATAGACACACCAGCTGGAAAGGAGCTGAAGCTGGACTCAGGAATCTTGAGGGACGTGCAATACTACGAGGAACTACGCTTCAGATACCTGGTGATGCGATCGTGTGGCTGAATGAACATTTACGTGCCATCGTGAACATGTAATTACAGCTTGTGTTGGTCATGGACCATTAGTATATTAAGGGAATAGTGTTTTCTCGACTTTGCCCGCAAGTCGAATCGTCCATTCATTAACATTATCATTAGAGCGTCATCACGCCCATGGCTGTGAGGCGTGTTTGTTTTTATGCCACCACCATCGCCAGACCCAAAGCGAACAAGACGGAGCACCATGCTGGACGCAACGCGTTTCGCACACTCATGCTCGCCGCTACAGTCGAGGGCGCCGGCGAGATGGATGTACCTGACGAGGCCGAAATGACGCCAGAAGCCGAGTCTTTTGCCGGTTCGCTGGTGGGCAGAATATTACTGCCATGTGGCCCACGATGACTGTCTGGAGATGCAAGCGGACCATCGGTGGAAGGGTCCGCGCCGGCGCTGCCGCTTGGTACTGCTGCCGCATTCTGTGTCGAGATCGGGTGGCGTCCCCCTCCGTCGGGTCCTGCGGACGGAGCCGCTTCAAATGGCGGTTGGGTGTTGTAAATATCCTCCTCGTTGGGGTTTGGTGCTGCCGGGAGTGGTGTCGGTGCTGCTCGGGATCCGGATAGCGGATTGACGGCTGGGGTGTATGTATGGCCACCGATATCCAAGTTCGAGTTTGCGTCCGGCGAGTTTACGTTGGGTAGAGAAAGGGCGGTTCCATCGGGTCTTGTGCCGTGTGTTTCGTGGCCTGGGATCTGCTCGCCGTGCGGTCTCGTCGGCCGGCTGTTGTCCTGCAGATGGCCCGCGACATCTGGCGGTTCCTGGGCGGATGAGGGTTCGTGTGTAGGCCCTGCGATGGCCGCGGCGGGGACGGTGAGCGTGACGTGGGTTTCGCCGTGAGGTCCGCAGGCGCGGCACGATGCGGTGATGGTTTCCATGTTGACGGTTGGTGGGCCGCCGTGTTGGCACCGCGGGCAGGGTGTGTACGGGAGTGTGGCGCAGAATTCGGTGACGGTTAGACGGGAGGGGTTGAGGGGGTCGACGATGGTGTAGAGGACGGTCGTCGTGAGGGTTTGCAAGTTTGAGAGGGTCGAGGTCGGGTTCGGGGGTGCGGAAGGGTTTGCTGGGTTGACGATGGGGATCGTGCTGGATGACGGGATCGGTGCTGGAGAGAGGACGCTGGAAGGGGGTGATGAGAGGGCGCTGCTGGATGCCGGGGATGGAGACGTGACGACACCTGGGCCTGCTGATGTGGACGTAGCCGAAGGATCAGAGCCCACGGAGGAGGGGAGTTCCGGTGTGGCCGCGGCGGTCGTTGTGCCGGTGGTGATGGCGGTGGTGGTGGTGGTGGTTGACCCAGGTCCGGGATCGACGAGGGCGTACACGGTCAGCAACCGATCCGCCGGGACCGCCCGACGACCGAGATGGCGCGATAGGCCGCGCTTCCGAGCTGCCGGAGTTTGCCGGATGCCGCCGCAGAAGAGGCCGGGATCGGCGGGGCATTCGAGGTTGCACTGCGCCTCGGCGACTTCGCCCGTGTCATCGAGCGAGCTCGCGCCGTAGCATGATCTGTTGTCTGGTCAGCGGGGCAGTTCTGTGCGATGATGGAACGAGGGACTATGGAAGGGGGACGCGGACATACCTGTCGAATATTCCGACAAAGGAGAGTCCGCCGCCGAGGGAAACGCAGCGGGCTGTCGTCATGTCGGGGGCCTCGCCGATGAGGTTGAAGGTTGGGAAGTTGCTCTGTGACGTCAGGCATCCGAGGTAGGCGTAGGCGCCGATGAGTGGCAGGTTCGAAGGGACGACGTCGTCTGTCGAGGACGGACTCGGCGATGATGATGTGGTTGTCGTGGGACTCGGAGCAGGTTCGGGTGTTGTTGCGAGAGAGCTCGAGCTGGGGTCCGCTGACGCAGTTGGGGTTGCCGACTCGAAGGTTGCTGATTCGGAGATTGCTGACTCGGAGGCTGCTGGTTCGGAGGCTGTGGACTGAGAGGTAGATGACTGCGTAGACGGTTCTATCGGACTGCTGATGGGCGAACTGGGAACGACAGGAAGCGTGCTTGCGGGTGTGCTGGCGGAGACTTCTTCCACCGATGAGCTGGCGGCCTCAGTCGTCGACGTGCTTGGGAGTGCCAGAGTGGTCGGGTCTGCGGTGCTCAGCGGGGTGGATGAGTTTGTGAATCTGGTGAAGACCAAGGAGCTTGTCGAGATGGTCGACGTGAGCGGCGATGCGGGGATGGATGTCGACGACAAGGCGGTGGACGACGGGCTGACGGTGGATGTGGGCGCGGTCGACACTTGCGTCGTGGAAGAGCTCGATGGCGGCGTTCTGGATGATGTACTGGAGCTCGTGGGCGTTGTTGGTCTCGACGTCGAAGTCGTGCTCACTGTGCTGGTGGAGGACGTCGAGGTCCGTGTTGGGCTGGGTGGCGTCGGTGTTGTGGAATTTGAGCTCACGGACGGAGGAGGGGGCACTGCTGTAGACGAGCTCGACGATGACGAGACTTGCCGTGTCGAAGATGTTGAGGACGGTGCCGGTGAGGTGACTGCCGGAGACTGGGACGTTGTTGACACGGACGCTGTCGTGGAACTTGTGGTTGACGAGTTTGTCGATGTACTAGAGAATATGGGAGGGGGACTGGACGTCGATGGGGCACTACTTGTGCTGGATGGCCCGGTTGTGGAAGTGGAAGTGGATGTTGATGAGGTCAAAGTTGTGTTGGAAGACGACGTAGGACTTGTCGAAATGCTTGTGGCTGTTGAAGACGTCGTCGTAGATGAAGACGTCAAAGTCGGTGAAGACGCCAAAGTTGACGAAGATGTAGACGCGGTGCTACTTGGAGTCGTAGATGTCGTGGCTGTCGAGGTCGAGGTCGTTGTCGTGCTGGCAGACGTACTGCTCAATGTCGACGAATCTGTGCTGGTTGTTGATGTCGAAGAGCCTGTGCTGGTTGACGTTGACGACCCCGTGCTGGTTGTCGATGTCGTGGTCGACGAGACGGTAGAGGAACCGCTCGTAGTGCTAGACGTCGACGAAGGCGTACTCGATGATGTCGTCGTCGCCGTCGTCGTAGTCGAGCTCGTCGTAGAAGTGGTCCCAGCACTCGGCAGGACGCCTATCCTCACGGTCCCGGAAACGGTGCCGGAAGCCTTGGTCGTCGAGGTGAAGGGCGAAGCGCCGGCGGCGAGGGTCGTCGTCGTCGTGACGTAGTTGACGACGAGCGAGGGGCTGCAGTTGGTGCAACCACCGGCCTTGAGGAACAGGCCGCTGTCCCATTCTGTGTCGCCGAGATCGCAAATGGCGAAAACCATGGTCTGCGGACCGGGGGACGCCGGTATGACGAGGAGAAGAGGCGGGCTCGAATCGGCGTACGAAGAGACCGAGTTGGGCGGTTTGATGGAGAAGCCCGCGCCGCGGACGTACGGCGACAGGACATTGAGCTGAGCCGACCCATCTCGGGCGTACTGTTGGCCGTTGAGAAAGATGGAAATGGGGTCCGCCGAGCCTCTGGAGCACCAAGTTAGCCATCGTCAAGGGGACGCGAGGAGTTTCCCGTGGCGCGCCTCGGGCCTCTGTACAGCTATACGCGAGAGATGGGGGACGAAGAAGGGGAACCGAGACACGGGGCGGGGGTCATACCCATCTTCCTCTGACGCCAGGACAAACTCGACTTGTACACCACTGTAGCCGGCACCAAGAGAGATGGTGACTGAGAGGATTGCTGCATTAAAAGAGTTGGCGCCGCAGTATGTTGCCGATCCGGCTGCTCCGTTGTCAACATAGAGGTTTCCGCCGGGGAGAGCACCCACGGCCGAGCCGGAGGTCAGAAGAGCACCGCTTCCGATGCCTCCCAGACCGGCAGTGAATGTGCCCGAAGCTGCCTCTGCTCCGGAATAGCTTGCTGACGAGACGGTGATGCCGGGGCCGCTGAACAGGGCGTTTGCCAGGACGTTGGCGTTGTTGCTGGCGGTGACGGTCAGGCTGTCGCAAAAGGGTACCAGGCCCAGCAGAGCTGCGACGGAGGCGATGGTCGAGGGCCTCATGGTCAGCAGCTGTGGTGTTGTACGCGGTACAGCAAACGAGAGACTGCTGGGGGTCAGGAGAAGTTGTTCAGAGAGGTGTTGAACACGGATGATGAAGGAACCTGTCCCGGGAGATGTTCAAGAGGCCATCTTTGGACTGGGCTAGAGAGGGAGTAAGAGAAGATTTTTCGTGCAAGATCCCGGATGACAATCTCGTTGGAATATTCCCACAATGTTTACCAAACAACTCAGATGGGCTTCGGCTCCCGGGTTCTGGCACGTTTCTTCTCCCTTGCAGAGCGCGAAGAATGTTTCTGCGGATCCTTCCGCCACGACCATGCTCCATGTAGACCGTGTCGTGATTATGCCAGTCAACTTCTTGGCTCGTGACTCGGAGCCCTCTTGCGTATGAATGGCGGCAGGCAATTGCGCGTGTGGTATGCCATGATTTGACAGCCTGAGGAAGGGTGGCCGAGCTGGTATGCGGTGAGAGGACTGTGTCACAACCTGCGTGTCGGGCCGCTTGAAAGCTTGATTTTGTTCATTTGCCTGGAACCAAGCGTCGTTAGCGACGTTGCCGTAATTTTACATCAAGACATCGATTGTCCAGGCCATGTAGCAATCTCTGCTCAAGCTGCCAGTGGAGAGGAGAGCCACCTGTGCGTGCCAAAACCACTTGGTGAGCAACGATGGCAGGAGTTGAATTGAGGAAGAAGTTGTGATACCTGTTCCATGATTTCATGTGTTTGTAGGTAGACGTGGATCGAACAGGGCCACCGGCTTTCTCTGATACTGGATACTGATTGACAACAAGATGAGGTACAGATGGTGCTCCAAAGGTGTCCCATCAGATATGACAACTCTTACGGTGATGAAGAGAAGAACAAGACTGTCCAAGGCCTCGAAACGAGCGTCGACTTTTCTATGCACAGTTTCGCTCCAGTCTCTGTTGCGTCCCATCAATGTCTCTGTCTGACACAGCGTGGAGCAGCCGCCGGGTGGCGCATCGTCATTGTCTTACTCTACGTTGGGTTGGTTGTTATTGACTGGAATAGCGGCATTTTCACGTAGATGAACCAAGCATTCTAGCAGGTCGTAGTCGACATTGTTCGGCTCACGTCGCGAATCGGGTTTGCGTGGAACGACAAGCTGCCAAGCTGGTCGGTCACATTGTCATGAGGCCTGGCCATGATAATTGCGCTTGTCGGAGGAGACTCGCATTTTCCCATCTTGCAAGGACGTCTCTCCGGTTCTTTACTCGTAGTGATTGTCTTCACGTGTAGAGTATTTCAAGCTCATACTGGTGGGCTGGACAGCTCTCTTGATACAACAACTCGGAGCCGATGGCTTCACGTGGAGGAAGTTGACCACATTAACACACGTAGTCTTTACCAGCTGGTTTTGGATTAGCAAAACGGCAAATACCCTTTCCCCATTCTTTCCATGCCACTCCATCTTGGATCTAGACCATGGCTCGTCTCCGATTACAGAATAGCGCCACTTCATCAGGCCCAATAAGACTTACTACCCTATTTTGTCAAGATTCAATAGTCCTCTAATAGAAACCTGCGTGCTGTATGCCAGTCGATTCCGAGCCCATCATCTTCGGTCACGCCCAGAGACATCGGCTCGGGGGTGTAGTTGGCACCCGCGAGTAACCCGGACCAACCCTTGCTTCCATGCGTCCCAAATCCTCGGAGCTATGCTCGGGGTTTTGACCCAATCTGTGTGCAAGCCGAGTCATCATATATTGCCATGAGCGCCTGGCAAACCCTATGGGAGCAGCGTGATGCAGGCTAGTGACTAGTGGGAGAGCCGTGGCAGCTCCAGCCCCTAAGCAGATTATCTGCTACTCTTGAGAGAAGAGATTTCCCTGGTCGTTCGGACCTTCGGCTCGACGAACAGGCCATCAAGAGGGGAAGCGAGGTGACTCGGCCACTACCGATGACGCTACATCACTCGTATACAGATCCCCGAAGATGAGGTTGAGGGGGGTGTGAGGACATAAGTCACTCTCGTGGGCCACTGGCTATAGACATTTTGTAATCAATGTCTAATAAATTAAGTCCAAGCTTCAGGCCGTCTGGGAATAGTATTCGCTTGGCACAATTTGAGGGGCTCGATAATTACTGTGTACTGCGTCGTCAGTAGCGCAAAGTAGCCCCCAGAAGATGCCACCATCACTATGGAAACTCCGTCCGTTGACGAGGCACAAATGGAATTATGAATTATGCAGTAATATATACACCTCGAGTTTCTCTCAGACTGCTTGCAACCCCTCTTCCTGCAAAGATCCACCACTGTCTGGGAAAAAAGTCCCAGAGCTAACCTAAGGCTTGGGGTATCCAGCATCGCCGTACATGCCACTACCCTGGATGAGGTCCTTGGGCTTGGTCCACCCGACGGTCACGTCGGCGACCTCGGTGAGCAGCTTAAACACCTTTTCAAAGTCCTCGGGCACGAGGTCCGTGTCGCAGGGCTTGAGCCAGTGGACAAAGGCGCCGATCTGGTCCGCGGCCTTGTACGTGTACTTTATGAGCTTGGCGGCCTGGATGAGGGCCGTGTAGCCGGCCGTGAGGGCCTTCTCCTCGGGGATGACCTTGAGGCCCTCGTCGAGCACGAGCTTGATGGAGTGCAGGAAGACGTAGCACGAGATCTGGCCGATGAGCGGCAGCATCTCGACAAACGAGTCGCCGAGCCAGTTGACGGCCGGGTTGTCGCACGTGCAGACGCCCGGGGCGACCTCGACGCCCGGCGTGAACTTCTCCCAGGGGATGGTGTCGTTGAGCGGGTAGAAGCCCACGCAGCTGTACGACGAGGTGAGGCCCTGGGCGGCGCGGGCGGCGTTCTCCTCCTTGCAGACGCTCCTGCAGTCGTTGGCGGTGGCGTCCCAGTTGGGGGGCTTGTAGAAGACGCACTTTTGCGAGTTGGCGTAGTAGTCCTTCCAGCCGCCGTGGTCGAGGTCCGCGGGCAGGTCGCCGTCGGGCTTGGACGGGTCGACGACGACGGTCGAGCCTCCGGAGCCGTCCTTGCAGCTGCCGCTCTGGCATCCGGTGCCGCAGTGGGCGTCGGTGTTGCCGCACCAGCCCGCGGACGAGCAGCAGTCTCCCGAGGGCCAGGACCCGCAGAGGGCGCCGTTGGCTCCGGCTCCGCAGGTTCCGTCGGTGGTCTCGGCGCCGGTGAGGCACTTGCCGCTCTGGCAGCCGGAGCCGCAGTGGTCGGCGGAGGAGCCGCAGTAGCCGGCCGACGAGCAGCAGTCGCCGTAGGTGGAACCCTCGCAGACGGTGCCGCCGTGGGCCGGGCCGCAGTTGCCGTCGGCGGAGACGGGGGCCGAGTCGGAGTCGCCGGTGCCCGAGTTGAAGTCGACGGACCAGGCCATGGTGCCGCCGAAGCAGTAGTTGTTGGCGAACTTCTTCTTGAGCGCAATGGTCTCCTCGTCGTCGTAGCCGATCCACTGGTCGTCGAAGACGAGCTCCTTCATCATGGCGCCCTCGAGCAGGCGCGGGGTCAGGTTGCGCTCCTTGATGAGACCCTGGATCTCGACGAGGGACATGACGCCGGCGCTGTTGGTGCACTTTCCGGGCTTGCTGGGGCCCTTGAAGCCGCAGCCGAGCGTGTTGCAGCTGGCGTCTGGATGCTCGTCAGTCAGTTCGGTCTGCTATTTACCTATGATGGGGTCCAAGGGTGAACCGGGGTGGGCGGGCTTACCAGACAGAGTGTAGCCGCGGCCGTACCAGGCAACGCCAAAGACAATCTTGGAAAAGTCGAGGTCGTCGTAGGCGAGGGGGATGGTGTTGTTGTAGATCTCGCGGACGTCGGCCTGGCCGCGGACGATGGAGCCCAGCGTCTTGGTGTCTGCGTCCCAGGAGCCGTGGAGGTCGTAGGACATGAAGCCAAAGTGGTCGACGTACGGCTCGAGGCCCTTGGCGTCGAACCAGCGGAGGTACCAGTAGTCCGGGGCGAGGGTCAAGCTGATGCCGTACGAGGAGCCGTAGGCCGCGCGCATCTCCTTGACGAGGAGGACGAAGTTGGCAATGTCGGAACGGTCTCCGCCACGCTTCGGGTCGCCGGGGTACTCCCAGTCGAGATCCATGCCCTGGAAGCCGTACTGCAAAGAGCCGTCCGTCAGTGTTGTTTCACACAAGTCGTTGACGACTGAGAGAGGTTACCTCGTCCATGAAGGCCTTGCCGGAGGCGATAAAGGCGGCGCGCGCCGAGGGGCTCGCGCAAATGTCGTGCCAGGTGGTGTGGGTGGCCTTGTTGGCGTCGCTAAAGTCGTAGCCGCCGACGGCGACCCAGGTCTGGAGGCCGGCCTTCTTCAGGGCGGTGAACTCGCGCATGAGCTCGGCGTCGCCGTCCTGGGAGGGGACCACCGAGTACGTGGCGGGGTCGATGGAGGCAAAGGCGAAGTTGAGGTGGGTGTAGCCGTCCGTCTTGATGGCCGAGGGCGCGATGCGGTTGCAGACGCGGTCGCGGACGTTGGACGCCTGGTAGTAGCCGATGGTGCGGCCGGAGCTGGTGCCGGATCCCTCGCCGCACGTCTTGGGCCGCAGGATCTCGCACTTGCCGAAGCCCTCCTGGCAGAGGGAGAACTTGTTGGGTCCGACGCAGTGGGTTTCCGAGGTTCCGCACCATCCTCCTGAGTAGGGGGGTCAGTGATATGATACACGATGTAGTTGCTGGCTAGGAGTTGGGGGAGAGGAGATAGAGGGTGATTCTCGATGGAGTCGATGGGTATGAGCTGTAAGGAGATGATGGAGATAATAGAGATGATGGAGAGGATGGAGGCGAGGAAGACGACATACCAGAACTGCAGCAGAGGTTCATGCCACACTTGATGGCACCGCCCTCGGATTCCACGCCGCACATGGCCTTGGCGTCACAGTTGCTCTTGCAACCATCGCCACAGAGGTCGCCGTATCCGCAGACGCCGTTCTTGCCACAGCAGCTGTTGACGTTTGTCAGTCGGTTCGAGTTGACGGGGCAGTCGAAGCATCGTGGAGGGTTCGAACTGACCTGCCGTCGGCACACTCGCCATCGGGGCAGAGCAGAGCACCTTCGCCGGGGGCGTCGTTTTGGCGCTTGAAGATGGCGGCGGGGTCGTTCCACGAGGACGCCGGAGACGCGGCGCGGCGCTCGGGCATGTACTCGGTCACGTTGTCGCGGAGGCCGTAGTAGTCGGCCAGGGGGTCGCGGCCGGCGGCGGCGTAGGGGTTCTGGTGAGTGAGTGAATCACAGCTTCCGTCGTGGACGAAAGCCGCGGCCGCGAGGACGGCGGTGAGCAAGTTCCTGCCGACCATGGTGGAAAAGAGAGTGGACTAGAGACGATCTCTAGATGACGGAGAGGAAGAGAGCGTGGTGAACGAGGGTGACGAGCAGAGATGGTTGCTGGAATATGGCGCTATCGCGAGTCTACTTATACAGAGAGCTCGTTGCGAGAATCGCCTCGATCTTCGTGAGTGTGTCCGTGTGCTACCCGTGATAAACTCCCTGCAAGTTGCTCTAGCCGTATGAAGCCGCATCGCCGACTCCTCACGAGCCTCGGAAAGCTCGAGGAAGAAGTCTGTTGGCCTGCTCGCATTCCCAGAGGCCCACGTTCACGAGGTAGGCGAGCGAAGGACCGTGATGGCTATGCCGTGGTAGAGTGGACTTGCTGAGGCTCACCGGCGGCAGCAAGGGGCATCTCGAGGCCAGTTGCAACACCCGATTCTGTAAATTTGCCATTGCCATCTAGACTCAACTGTGGAGTGACTGCTAAGCTTTTTGCGGCCAAGACGCCGTCCCCTCCGGCCCGGGTCCGCATGTTAAAGCTGCTGCCTACATGGAATGGAATCCGCGTATCCAGACGGCGACTAGGCATGAGTCGTTACCAGTGTCCAGGGGCTGGGAAGAATGTGTTGAAGAAGGATGGGAGGGCAAGGTATGGGATTCCGCACTCACTCGAGTCATGGGCTGCGTTCAGCTATGAGAACCAAGAACGACTGCCTGTTCATAAATCACGGACAAAATACCTTGTATCGACCTGGAAGCACGACTTCCTGACCAGTAATACACAGGTATCTGTATGGACTTTCATGATCCCACGAGAGAACTCCCAGCTTCGCAAGACATGGAATACTCGGCTCGTCGAGCCTTGGCCTGATGTGCGTGGTGCCAATCCTCGGGAATCGGAAAGCGGGAGGAACCCGCTTGGCAAACTCTTGTCCCGTAGGGCACCTTTATCTCCGTGTCCACTTGGACCCTGTACCACCTTGATTACTGGAAGCGGACGTCCAGGTTCGCCACTCACGATGTCTGACCCGTACGGATACTGAATACAGAGTAGTCCTCGCCGACCCCGAACGCTCCGAAGCTTCTCTCTACTATGTAAGCTTAGTTGTGTGGATCAAGGGCCCGCCATCTGTGCCATGTTCCATTTCGGCGCCGAGGAATCGACCGCAGGGACGCCTCGACGAATCCTTTCGGTCTCCAGTGCCGACTTGGGCGAATGCGAGCAGACCAATCAGCTGTGGGATACGGAGTGGGTTGGAGCAAAGCAAGCCATGGAGTCTGGAAGGGAATCTTTGCGGTTGCCTGATGTTAGATGAACATCAGGGCAAAGCACTCCGTAACTGGGTAGGAAATAGGCTTAAACGATGAACATCCCAGTCCACGGGCCCACGACCGACGCCAAGACGGCAGTCCGGCTAGCGACAGATGGCTAGATGGGAGATGGGCGGAAGCGAATCCGACGACCTGGGCACTATTTCTATTATCCTGCCGCCGTCTGTCATCCTGGACCCCTCAGCACGTGCAGCCTTTTGACGAAGTTGTTGACTTCGTGTTTCCTCGACTCAATATAGCCTCAGTTTGTGGATGGCCGAGGCCGCGACCTGAGCCAAAGTATTCGAGGCTATGCTGATAAGCTTTTTGGGTTGGCTTCGATGGCCGACAAGGTAGCAGACACCTTGCCGGCTCTTCGAATCTGTCTTCGTCCTACTTGGCCGAACTAAGCTCTTCTCCTCCTAACAAGCACACCTTTGAGGGGCGGTGGTCTAGCTGGTCATGTCGCTCTGCCTTGTATCGTTATCCGTATACCTAGAACCTATAACCTCTACCTAAAGGCAGAGAGGTCGGTGGTTCGAATCCATCCCGCCCCATCATCTTTTTGCTCCCAAAAGTCTCATTGTCAACACATTAACATAGTTCTCCTTACTAAGTAGTCATGATGAGTTTATATAATCAACAGTTCATTGCTATTCATATCCTATTGGCCTTCGACTTGGTTTGGTAAGGTCAACCTACTTCTCGCCCTGGTCCAGAGTTCCTCAATTCATTCAAGATCAATGTTGAATTGGAAGCCGTAGAGCACAATCCCCGAAAGTGACCGAAAAGCTCTTTGCCGCTCCCAGCCTGTCGCGTACTACCGGACTTACTTCGTAAGAGAGATCATGCTAGCTGGCCACAGTGGTGTCCGACACACGTATCTTGCTTTTCTCAAGCTGAAATGGATACTTGCGATTATCCAAGTAGGCCACAGAGGTGGCGCAGGTGGAGGTGAGACTGATTGGTACATTCTGACATTGTTCCGTCGGATTGGACTTGAAGTAGTTCGTAGCTGAAAGGCCATGGGGAATCATACTTCTCTTATTCTCCCACCGAAAGAAAGAGAAACACCACACAAGTCAGAAGTGTAAACGCGATGGACAGAGCAGCCGCGGCAGCTCAGGGTTGCGTTTTGGGTCCCCAGGGCCCATCCCAGACGCTCTCAGTGGCATCGAGAGGACCTGACGGGGCTCACAAAAAGGGTGACGTGAGAGCAAAGTGATCGAGCCTGAAAGTGATGGTTGCTGATGGCGGAAATCTCGTATTTCGACTGGTTTGGAAAGCTCGGTTTTTCGATGGAGCAAACTTGACCACATCATTAAGAGCGCGGCCGGCCGGCCCGGGGGGGGGGGGGGGTGATTTGAACTCACC